>VWZK01002558.1:16600-106107 GCA_013396935.1 Baryphthengus martii | reverse complement strand
AACCCCAAAAAAACCCCCCCCCCCAAAAGAAAAAAAAAAAAAGAAAACCAAACGAAACCAAAAAGCAACCCCCCAAACTAGCAAAACTCCAATCCCCAGAGCTCCATCTCCCCAGCAGGTGCAGCAAGCACGGCATCCCGGCCGCGGCGCAGATGCTCGGCTGCCGAGGATCCAGCCCTGGAGCTGCCGCACCACAGCCGTTGGAGCTGTGGGAGCTCGGAGCACCCCAGAGAGCAGGGTCAGACAAGTGCGGTGCAGCCCATCTGCCAGTTTCAAGTGGTGTGCTGGTTCTGTGGGTTAAACTTCTGATGACATTTCTTCATAACAAGAACAGCAGAAGCAGCAGGAGCTTTGAAAATAGAGATTGACTATTTAAATAGATGATAAAAATCTTAACACTACTAGGTAGACTAGTGTTAAAAACTGTCTGTATGTTTACAATAAATTAAAAATAACCTCTGGGTTTGAGTCTGATGCAGTATTTAGGGAGAAATCACATAATTCGACGTCTGGATTTGTAGAGCTGCTGAAGTGCATTTTAAGGTACTGCAGTGGTATGGAATTAAACGCTTTAACATAAATTATACAGTGATCTGTGTAAAAATACTAATTGGTAGTAAGTAATGGTCCTGGATCATAGCCAGTGAAGTGCTGGTAGACCAGGTAAATTGAACGTGGTATTTGTTCGTTTTCTGTGGAAACAATTTAGCATACACGGGGCATGATTTCATGCTGGCACTTGTTAATGGATAAGTAATAAATCAGGCCACAGAACTCCTTAGAAACATGAAAAAATGAAGCTGTAGTTCAATAAAAATAATAAAGTGCTTTAAATGAGCATTTGTTATTTACTACATTGCTTCTCATTTCATGGTAGACATTAAAACCAACCCAATGAAATCTGATAGTGCTCTAAAGTAAAAATGAGCCTGTTACATGGAAATCCTGACCACACTATTTTCTTGTTTTGACATTACACTTTGTTTACTGTGGGATCAGAGGAGAAGCTTATAGTACGGGCTGAACTTGTACAGACGTAAAGATCACCATAAATATTCTCTATTTTAAAGTTTCCATTTGCAAGAATGTGGATGTAAGAAGAAGGAAACAAAAAGAGCAAGCTGGAAACAGTTCATATCCAGTGTATGTAGCCAGTTTGCCTGAAATACACTTCAGTTTTGTAAGACAGAAGAGGGTTGCTGGAAATATATAGAAATCTGAGAATTTATTCCAAGTCTGTTGAGTGATAGCTGCTATAATATGGATGCTTCTTCCATGGCTTCAATCCACCTAAAAAGGGCAGGAAAGAAAAAGTGGTACATGTAAAATTGTATGCATTTTAAGAACATAGGTAGTTTAAGAAAAATAAATATTTTAAGAATGTAAAGCCTGCAGAGGACTGTATTTCCCATCCCGGCTCTAGTGAGGAACTATAGATTTGTGATTAAAGCAGGGAACTGACTCCTGTGTTCTAATACAACCTCTACCCATAATTTACTGTAAAATCTCACAGACAGTACAAGTGCTGTCTTCAAAGGGGAAAGATGAAACTGCTCAAGTACGTTTAAAAGCAACAACACCTCCCATAAACACTCATTTCCTTCTCTGTGTGTCTTGAGGTGCCGGCAGTTTTATTTACTAACTTAAGGACTATTATTTGGAAGCAGTAGAATTAGAATGGGAAATGAAACTATTTTTTTGTTGTTGAGGAAACTAAGATGGATAAATAGAACACCTCAATCAGAGAAGTTTCTGTTCAGTAGTCACATTGGACAGAATTTGAGGCATGACTTGAGACTTGGCCTTGTCTTTACCTACACAAACAAGCTGAAAAGCACCAGGTAGAGCTGTAATGTGACCCAGGTCAGTCACATGTAATTGGGCTTAATCTACCCTCTGAAAGCTGTTCTGAAGACATTCTCAAGGGAGAGGGAAAAGCCCTCCCTGAGCTTTTGGAGCTGCGCAGCAGCTGGTGAGGCAGCCTCCCCCCATACCTCTGTGCTGAACTGTTATCCTCCGCTCGAAAGCTGTAAAAGAGAGTCTGCTTGTGGTAGAGATGGAAAACTGTGTCTATGCTTCCTTCTTCCTTTTCTGGGGAAATGGTGAAACCCAACAAAGGCAAACTTTCTGTGGCGACTTTGTCCTGCAAGCCAATGAGAAGTGAACCAAAATTTAGAGTCGAAGCTTCTAACGGTTTGTGTGCTCTTTCTGAAAAGCAAATAACGATGTGACCCCTCTCAGGCAGGGCTGCAAAAGCCACAGCTTGAATTTCCTGTGGGACTGGGGGCTCTTAGCTAAAGAGCAGCCGTGCCTGTGTGCTGCACACATTTATCTAGTCTTACTGCCGAATGCAAACACCACATCTGAAAGTCCAGGGCTTCATGATTGTCCACGTGGCCATGAAGGTCAAACTGGCCATTGCTTTAACGGCTCCCTCTGACGTAACGGTCCAGGAGGCAAACCAGAGGCTCCTGAGAGTGTGGAACAGTCCAGCAGCTGTTCTGAAAGCCTGAGACCAACTCCCAGTCATCCATTTTTATTTGCTGAGTGCAAGTGATAGTCTTTTTGGTACCTTGTCATTTCCTTTCATAGCACTGTCAATTTCTTTAGAAATCTGCACTGTCTCGAACAGCACATTTGCTTTTCAACATGCTGCTTTGAAATTCTGAGCTGGTAATGTGATTAATTGTTAATTTACTCCCAAGAAACATCCATGAATTTTGCTTGCCAGACACTGCTTTGCACAAGTTGAGAACAGTAAGTGCTAATCAAATTGCAGTTCAGCTGTTATTGACAGCTGCAGTTTTGGTATTGTTTAGTGTATGTCTGTGTTGCCTCTGCTTTTAGAATCTAAATTGCAAACTGGGAATGCAAAGTGTAACTGGCCTTCCATTGCATTTCCCCACTGTTGAACTAGAAATTATCACTTCTGAGGTTAGCAGAGTTAAGGTGAATGTGCGGGACACTGAATTTGTTGCTAATAGTCTGAATTGCTAGCCAAATTGTGAACTCTTTTCTGCCTCAATCTCTTCATCTGTATAAAGTGGAAAATGTTGCTCCATGCAAGCACAACAGTGGTGATGAAAGTTTAAATAACTGATGTTTGCCAGATGTTCTGAAGGCTGAAGTACCAAATGCTGCTGTTACAACAGTTCTTGCATTCTGTGTCCTTTGTTCAGTGAAATGAATTGTGATGCTTCCACTTATGAAATGCATCCGTTATAACCAAACTTTATATCACACTTCAAGTTTATTTATATTGCTGCTATTGACAAAGGAAATTAAAATAAGAAAAGGGACTGGGAAGAGACAAAATACATTAAAAAGGATCTAGTTGATATCCAAGCTCCTTGGCTGGAAGGAGCTTACAGGCCAGTACAAAAGGCATTATTCTCAGCTCTGTAGACTGCCTTCTGTCTTTCCTGGCTGATACCAGTAGGACAAGTGTGTCCTCTTACTGCAAAACTACAAGGTTCTCCTCCCCACCAGCAACGGATCATAGCACCATTTCTCTACAAAATTCTGGCAGTTACCAGGTGCACCAGAGAATGCCTAAGGAGCTTGAAATGTTTAGGTGTGACGCTGTAGACTAAGGTTCACAGTGGTTCTAATGGCTTGAGTAGCAGCAAATCAAATAGCGAAGGGCAGTTTAAAGAGGGCTGCTGCTGAGCCCATCACCTGAGCTCAGCTCCCTGGGGACTCTGTTGGGCCCAGGTCCTTGTGAGAACTGCCATTTATACTTTTCACATTGACTTGTGCTGCCTGTAGGGAGTGAAGAAGGGAACTTGGATAGAGAAGGATTTCAAGTCAGGTTGCACAGTACCTCATTTGCTATGTAGGTGTAGAGGACTTTGCCTTTGATAACAAACCAGCGCTTCTTCCAGTGCCTTTTGCCTCTCTTGCATCTGCTGAGGTATCCACTGATGGTCGCTCCCTCTCCTGAGGCTGCCACCTGGAGCAGGGTGGGAGAAAGCAGGATTTGTGACAGCAAAGGCTTTTCCCTCCTGGTTACGCATGCTGGCGTCACACCAGGCAACCAGGTCTATGGCCACGAAACCACAGTTAGACCATTAAAAATACTGAGGTAGCAAAAGCATAAACACTGTATCGTGATTCTTTTTAACTGTTTGAAAGATTTCTGGTTAAACTGAGTTCTTGGTAACTCCGGTGAAAAACACACAGTTGAGTTATTACTGAGGTCAACAAGTGTCCAGTTGTGTTCTGAGCAGCCGACCTTGTCCTGTTTCCCAGGTCTTGTTTCACGATACATTAAAGTACATGTTTGGAGAAAGGAATTGCCGTCTTGTGGCTGAACACTTTTAGGATGTTGGAGCCCTCAGTACAAGAAGGACATGGACCAGGTAGAATGAGTCTAGAGGAGGCCATGAAAATGACCAATGAGTTGGAGCACCTCTCCTACAAAGACAGGCTGAGGGAGCTGGGTTTGTTCAGCCTGAAGAAGAGAAGGCTCCGGGGTGACCTAACAGCGACCTCCCAGTGCCTAAAGGGGGCTATAGGAAGGCTGGAGAGGGACTGTTCACAAAGGCCTGGAGTGACAGGACGAGGGGCAATGGTTTTAAACTAGAGAAGGGCAGATTTAGATTGGATGTCAGGAACAATTTCTTTCCCTTGAGGGCAGTGAAACACTAGAACAGGTTTCCCAGGGAGGGAGTTGAGGCCCCATCCCTGGAGATATTCCCAGTGAGGCTTGACAAGGCTCTGAGCAACCTGCTCTAGTTGAGGATCTCCCTGCAGTGGGGTTGGACTAGATAACTTTTGGAGGTCCCTTCCAACCTAAACCATTCTATGATTCTATATTTAGGGCTTTGCAATGGTTTTATATCAATTTACGTTAACTACTTGACTGTGACTTGGTTTCATTTGTGAAATGGTATTTCTCAGAAGTTATCCCTTTCACAGAAGTGTTTTGAGATCTAAGTGCTTAATGTTCATAATGATCCAGTTTTTAAGTGCTGTACACACAGACAATTATTACATTATTAGTTACAGTAGTAAACTGCAGTGGTATTGGATTTAGAAACAAAGGGCAGAGACTCAAACTCAGCTTTTGTAGCACTGAGTGAGCAGTAATAGAGCAGTGTTTTGCAGCAGAACAGAAATGTTCCAGGACCTGGGTAAGGCAAGCTAGAAAAACTTCAGAGCAATGCTGTTTTAGACAGTTCATACTCATACAGGTGCTGCCTCCTCGCGGAGAGAAAGGCAAGGCTTTTTTCTTACTGGTGCTGAAATTCTGCTTGCTGTCTTTGTGTGTTCAATCTGTGTTTGTGTTATGTGCTTGTGTCTTTGGCTCAGCTTCACCTCAGCGCAAACCAACCTCTAGAAATTCCAGTGTCTCCACTGTACAGTGAGTTGGGCAAGCTGTTTGTGCCCTGTTCTCTTTAATACAACCATAAATACCTGCTGACTGCAGTGAGATGGGAGTACCTTCCTGTGCTTGAGTTCAGTGGGCAACTTAGACCAGCATGATTGTCCCCTTGTCCCTGAAAACCAAACTGACAGAGCTGGAGGAATCCTGGCCCCTTTGAAAGGGATGAGAATTTGATTTGTTTACACAGGTGGGATCAGGATTTCAGCTATTTGATTGGTAACAGTGTGATCTGAGCTGGAGGGAGGGTGCCTGATTAAACATGTGTGCTCCTGAATTGATTGCCAAGGACCAGAGTCTCTTTTGTAAGTAAGTGGTATTTTATTTCTCGTGAAATCAAAATAAGATTTCAGAAGTAAGGGCCTTGTCAAAAAAAGTAACTAGTCAAGTATCACGCTCTGCTGATGCTCCTCGTTATCTGTGACCTGCCTTCTTGTACTGCCTAGTACCTCAAAGTTGTCTTGGTTTTCTGAAGATTTCACAGCCTGAGGAGCAAGTTAAAGTGCATTGCTCTAAAGGGGTTTCTCAGCGGGCTCAAGAAGCTTCTGGAGTATCTTCAGAGCTCATAGCATTTTGTATTTTTAACACTACTGTGAAAAACAGAAAAAGATAATTGCATGATGAAAGCAGACCTGGGCAGTGCATGCAGAATAAGGGACAGCTGCTGAAGAATGAGCACATAGTTTTCTATGCTTCCTTGCCCTTCTCAGGCAGCTTGGTCTTACCTCTGTAAGAGCTGAAGGGATCTTCTTCTGTTTCTTAAATGAGGAATAATGAATATTGTGGAAGACAGAGAAGGCACTGCTTGAACACCTGGGTGAGGTTGGCGGGAAGCTCACACTTAGTGGCCGCTCTGCAAGATTAAGAAATTTCAGAAAGAGAAGGGGAAAGGGATGAATTGGCACATATCAGATCAGAGGTAAGAGACCTACAGTACACTAATGCCAACGACTGAGGAAAATGCAACGCCTCCTCCATCACCAGCTTTTATTTTAGCTTTTCTTTCAAATCGCCCCTTGAAGTCTGGTTAGATTGGTGGATTTCATAGCACCCTAGGTTAATGTAATAACCTACAGGTCCTTGAAAAAAGCCTGCAAAAAAGCTGACAAAGTAAAAAACACCACTTGTTTTCTTCTCATTTAAAATAAGCATAAAGCAAATGGCTTTTCCCTTTATCCCCTCTATGTTCTGTAGCACCTTTGCAGGATAGATTCACTAATGGGACGTTCTTTCTGTATGAACCATTCTCTCTTTGAGTTCTGCATGGGAGAGGGTCATTCTGTCTCTGTCAATCTCCATTAACCCCACTCGTCTGAGTTGCTATCTTCATTATCTCACTTTTGGCAATGCGCCTTATCTGGAAGCTCTTAGTAAAGCACAAATCTGAGTTACCACTTCTTGGACACACAGGGGCTTGCAGATGCTTTTTTGGCATCTGTTCATGTATTTGCTTGGCTAGTGTGAATTTCTTTAATCAGAATTGAAAAACTAAACCTCATCTGTCCCTACCTTTTTAGCCTTGACAATATAACATGCCTGCTTTTACAGACTGTCTACATGAATAGTTGTGCAGGAACATTATTTCCTGTTCGTTCTCCTTTCATATATACGTAACCTGCCCCTCCTTTCGTCTCTGATTTGGGTGTGTAGTTAAATCAGAAATGGGACTTGCATAGCAGGACAATAGTACAGAGTTCTGGTTAGACGGTAGCTCTTCTGCTTTGAATTCGTGTACTCATCTGTTACTGGATTAATTCCCCGTGTAGAAAAGCTCTTAGTGACTCTGCACTTCACCTCACTATTTCTTTTGGTAAAAGCTGCAATGTGGATGAGGACAGTGAGAAACTGTAAAGCCATTGTTTTACTTTAGAAATTCTGGGGAAGAACTACCACCTATAATTACATGAGAGAATAGAATAGTTCAGTTAGGAGGAACCTGCATCGATCACCTAGTCCAACTGCCTGACCAACTCAGGCCTGCCCAGAAGTTAAAGCAGGTTGTTAAGGGCACTGTCCCAGTGCCTCTTAAACCCTGACAGGCTGGGGGCATCAACCACCTCTCTAGAAAGCCTGTGGCAGGGCTGGACCAGCCTCTTGGTAAAGAAGTGCTTCCTAATGCCCAGCCAGAACTCCCCCGGATGCCACTTAGAGGCATTCCAGCCCATCCTGTCCCTGGATACCGGAGAGCAGAGATCAGCAGCTCCCGCTCTGTGCCCCCTCCTCAGGAGGCTGCAGAGAGCGATGAGGTTGCCCTTTGGCCTTCTCCTCTCCAAACTAGACAAATTCAGAGTCCTCAGCTGCTCCTCACAGGGCAGAGTTTTTATCCTTATCCTGGTTCATCAGAAGGGCAGGGGAGTCCTCAGAGAACCTGGCTTGCTCAAACATTTTGAGCTGCCATGCAGCCTGGCGCTCCTGGGAGCTCAGTGCAGATGGCTGTGCTTGGAATGAGAAATCCTCTCTAACAGAACACAGCGTGGCAGGCGGATCCTAAAACCTCCCCATTATACAGGCAGGAAATGGATTTGTCTGTTTTGCCAAGAGTGAAAAAATCTTACCTCTTTTTTTAAGTTCCACATAGCAGCTGTCACAGACTTTGGCTGCTTGGTCTTTGAGGTACTTCATAGGGTACTTGTTTCTTGAACAATTTCGACATACAATCTGTTGCAGCAAGGAGAGATGCACATGAATATAACTTAAATTTATACATACTCGCTACAAAACAAATCCTCTGAGCTGGCGGGCAGAGGAAGGTATATAGTGGACCAGATATGACTGTCTCCTAAACCTGTGGCAGTCGGGGTAAGTCTGCTGACCTGCAATGTGATTGCTGTAGATTTACAGAACTGATCCCTGTATTTGGTTGCACACCACTGCTGTGCTTGTCTCCACAGGAACTTAAACCTACTAGGGAATCACAGAATGACCACTTTAACATTACTTCTGTTTTCATAGCTTTGTTAGTAACATCTTTTTCTTAAGCAGGCTTGCATGTTCCTGTTCTCCTTGTGTAGGTACAGACTGATTTTTCTCTGTGAAATTAGGAAAAAAGCTTAAGTAAATGTTTTTTAAGTAAATGTACTAGCAGAAATGACTGATAGTTTGATTAAAAAAAATATCTCACTGAGGCTAAAAAACTGCCATGGTTTAAAACAGGACTGCTGGTTTATATGTATAAACAGATCTCTGGAGTCAGTCATACAGGCAGAAACCCAAACTGTGGTCCAGAAGAGAGCCTGTATTTTTGGTCTGTTGCTGCGTTGTCTCTGGAGCTCACTCTCTATCAGGTACCATGGCTGAACTCAGCAATAATTATCCCATAAACCTTCAGCTGCTCGCCTTTGGGAATTAATGTGACCCTCAAGGGAAGATTACTGTTGATCCTACTAGAGGTATTATAAACTTAACTACCTAATTTAGCAAAGCCTTAAACAGGCTCTGTGAGGAGTCCAGTTCTGGTCCTGATGTTGCTGTGGGTTTGTGGAAGCAGCAGCAGTGGCAGCCAATGCCCCAGAGGTGCGAACAAGCCTCCCAGAGAAGCTGGTACAGCTCTTACCTTCCCACAGGCGTGACAGTGGTGTCGCCTCAGGGTGAGGGTAAAGTCACAGCCACAGTTCATGCACATCATGACGTGGGACACGGGTACCAGAGTAGGAGGTCTCTCACCCAAGGGTATTCCAAGCCTTTCCCTTAGCTTAAAAGCAAACAAGAAGAAATGAAGAAGCATCCACACTCCCAGAGTTCCTTCAGTCAGCTCTGCTCCATCATACACAATTCTCTCATTTCAGTCTACCTTCACCTGCTGAATCCCCAAACTTTATATGTCCTAATGGCCCTTGTAAGCAAGATACAGCTTCTTCAGCACGGCCAGCCTGTGCCCAGTCAGTACGTGGTGCTGCTAAGGCCAGAGCCATCACAGGTACCAGTCCACGCAGCTCCATTACTGCTCAGGCACTGACACTCTTCCACATCACACAAAGATCTGATTCATTGTATATGCAAATTGCAGGTAAGAACATGAGTTAAAGACATCTTATTAACAGCTTTTAAAATAATATCCATACCAAGCACTATAGCTTCCCATTGAAAAGAGCCTGAGCACTTTACGCTATTACACCTCGGGCCAGTTCTGTCATCAGGGAAGAGAGAGAGTACAGAAAACAGCAAACCCAAAGATTAATGTATCCTCACACGATCGAAATCAGATCCAAGCTTCCGTGGCTGATCTGAATATATATATATAAAAGCAGCTTAAGAAAATACATTCACCGTTCTCATTTCTTGGAGCGCCCCACGTTGCAGCTCTGTACGGGTGCCTTTGCTCTGAGCCCAGGGAGCCATGGGCAGTGTGGAGCTGAACCCAAGCTAATGAGCCCTGCTGAGAAGCTGTTACTTGAAGTTCAGCACCAAAGTATTACAGGTACCCCCCTGTCAGTTCCCAGCAGCTGTTTCTTGCTGTTGAAGGGAACCTCCTGTGCTCCAGTTTGTGCCCATTGCCTCTGGTCCTGTCCCTGGGCACCGCTGGGAAGAGCGTGGCTCCAGCTTCCTCGCAGCCTCCCTGCAGGTTTTATACACAGGGATGAGATCCCCCTGAGCCTTCCCCTCTCCAGGCTGGACAGTCCCAGCTCTCTCAGCCTCTCCTCACAGGAGAGATGCTCCAGTCCCTTCATTGTCTTCATGGCCCTTCCCTGGACTCCAGTGTGTCCCTGTCTCTCTTGTACTGGGGAGCCCACGCTGGACACAGCACTCCTGCTGTGGCCTCACCAGTGCTCTTTTCTTCCCCAGTTAATCTTTCTTAGTAAAACTGGGGTTCTTCATAAGCTAAAATAGCATTTTCACTTTTTGTCAGATGATTATTTGCCTTTTTAACTGAGAGTAGTACACCTGAAATTAATGAGAGAACAATAATATACATCAATTGTGCTGGTACAATTAGAATATTGCTGGCAGGGTTTTCACTGGCAGTGACATTATTGTGTGTATGGTATTAGCGTTAACTAACAGCTACTTTTGTTTTCTTAAAAATCTATGAAGTTTGTAGCTATTTTTAATTCATCCAAAATAGTTACCCTTTAGGACAAAGCAGCCTTCTGCCAGAAGAACTCCTACTTAAGCGAACAGCATGGAGTGCAGAGCGTGATTAACGTTTCAGAGGTGGGCACTGGGCTGGGATGAGCTGCACTGCTTTAGCTCACCAGACCGGTGTGAGAAGAGTAAGAACTTTTCATCAGTAGGAACTCTGCATTTTAGACCCCCTTCCTTTCCCCTCTTTCCCTTTCTCTCGCTCTCCCCTTCCCCTCTCAAGCACTGAAAGACTTGGCCTGTTTTTACCTCCACGCTGCTGTGGAAAGCGGAGGCATTGTGCGCTCTGCAGCCGTCCGGGATGTGCCTGCTGATGCAGCTGTACCACTCGTCCCTCTCCGAGCAGGAGCTGTGGGAGGAAGCAGAGCAGAGCGCTCAAGGGCAGCGCGCAGCGGGGACCCCAGGAGCCTGGCGGGGGCCCCAGGAGTCTGGCTCTGCAGCGGGGAGAGCAGCTTTGCCTCACAAATGGCTGCTTTTCCCAATGCTGCACCGAACTGGTGGTTCGCTGACCAGGAACAAAACTGACGATCGCACATATCCAGCGGGACGCTTAGCGTAGATCTAGGGTTAGGACTGTCACTGAGAAGGAACTAAATGCCGTGAAAACTTTTCCAAGTAGTCTCCGAGTTTGCTAGAAGCTGCTCGATCCCAGATGACATAGGAAAGTACGGGACGTCTCTTTCTGTCCCGCCTGCTCCAGTTTTGGGGTGCTCTGGTGCGTGTGATGCCGGCAGGGGCTGCTCTCTGCAGCGGAGGCTCGGTGATCGGCCTGGTCTGTCACCCGCGGGGCAGAGGTGAACGCTTCCCGTCCCCGCTGGCTCCCTCACAGACAATTGCCAGGCTCCCGGCCGGAGCGGGAGGGCAGCCTGGGAGAGCAACTCCGCGCTCCCTCGGGCCGGCCCCCGGAGCCCCCTCGGCACAAGGCAAAAGCGGCAGCGCGCGGCGCTTCCCGGCCCCTCCGGCCATCCCGGGAGAGCAGCGGGGCTCGCCAGGTCTGCTGCTCCTCGGGCGCCTTCGCTCCATCGCAGCCATGGCCTTTCCGCCTCCGCCGGCTGCTGTTGCTCCTGTCGCTTCTAGGGACCTGCGCCCGGCAAGAGTCGCAGGAGGGGATGCGGCTCGGGGGGGTCTCCCCTCCCCGAGTCAAAGCCACTCGCATTAAAGCTGCCCACCAGACTTGGCTGTAAAAATTAGCAGTGGCATCATTGCCAGCTGCTCTTCAGCTGTGGTTTCCTCCCACTGTCCTCATGAAGGCCACCAAACAAGACATCTGAGAACAGTTTGTCTTTTGTGGTCTTTAAAAAAAAGGCACCAAAGAAAAAAAAAAAGAAGAAATGCCATATTTTATCAATGGTCTCTGACAGCATCCCTCTGCACCATGAGCATAAGCCCTTGTTTGAAAAAAAAGCAGCCACTGCAAAAGTCAACAAACCTGAAGCAGAAACTGGAGCTGAAATCGAGCAGGTGTGTCCTGCATATCGGCCAACCTGTGCAAGCCAAGGGGCTGTGCTATAGGACATCACTTCTGGCAAGAGCTGCCTACTGGTCAGTCACTACTGCCAAAAGTCCTGTCGACTTACACTTTCTGATAAATCTGAAGATGTCTGTATCTTCCAAATAAATCATGTTCACAGCCTGCAAAGCACTAAAAGGAGTCCTGCTTTAGCCTTCTCTTGCTAATTCTATCTTGGCAATTGTCTACACTTGTCTGCTGATGTGTAAGATAAATGGTGTCAATTGGCACTGGACTGTTCTTAATGAGCTATTTCATTGGTTACATGAAGGCTCAGAGGAATTTCTGCTGAACCTCCAATTCTCAGAGAAGCTCAGAACTTTATTCACCATTGCCACATTTGGTCCTTGTGTGATTTTGGGCTGCAGCTTTTGTGCTGAGCTCCCAGGTATCAGTGTTCACCAATATATTCTTCCTTGAGCAAACAGAAGGAGAAGGTCAATTTGTCACTGCAGTCTCCTGGACAGCAAGGGACATCCAAGGAACACAGGAACTGGACTGAGATGGGATTTTGTCATAGTGCTATCAGCGTCACTCTGAATTAGTCTTTTAGGGAGCTAATACCGACTGTGTTCTCCTAGTGCTCTGGTATTTTATATGTGCACCACATGGTTACCTCTGTGTCAAAGAACATAATTTTGAAACACAGATAAAGGTATACGAGCAGTATAGACCTTTTCCATGAAGGCTCTGTGCTCAGATCTGTTTCCAGCTCACTGCAAGCCAGTAACACAGCTCTTCAGGTGAGCGAGGGGCTTTCAGCAGCAGAGATAAAGACCTGATAGTGCAATCTGCTCAGATAGCCACGTCAACTTCTGGTCCTTGGTCAACCTCGTTCTGCTGCCGTTAGCCCCCGGCACCGATGCTATGTCTCCTCAGTGTGTTCCCCTGGCCTCGTGCAAGTGTAAAGGCACTGGGGTTTGAGTTGTGATTGCTAACAACTGGCCGTCAGAGCAGACTCGCAGCACTTCGGTGTGAGCACTAAAAGACACAATCTTTAGGGATGCCTGGAGCCTTCTGGTACTTTCCTGTCTTTGCTGCTCCTTTTGGTGAGCACAGCAGGCCAGGGATGCTGTCCAGTGGGGTGAGGAGAGCTTGCTGTCCCACCAGCGTCCCTTCAGCTTTGCCAGCCAGTAGAGGGAGGAAGAGGAGAAAAGTGTTCTTGGGTGTCCTCTGGCTGATCAGTTCCAGCATGACCAGCCTAAGGAAGGGAACGGGACTGCATCCCAGTGCTCTGCTAAGAGTCAGTCTCTGGCTGGCTGTTACCAGAAGGGCAATCTTAGTTTCAGACCCTGGTTCTATCTACTGCCAAAGAAATGCAGCCCACAGCGGCTTCACCTGTTTTTTTTAGGCTGAGCACTCACAGACTGGGTAAGAGTACGAAAGGCAAAGAACCAGCACAGCAGCACAAGCAGAACATCCCAGGCTTCTCGCTAGGGCTGCCAACTTCAGGTGCCCTGAGTAACGGGAATGTGCAGCAGCTATTTCACAACAATACGGAAGGCCTGCACACATCCTGCTTTTGTACCTGGCAGCAGGCAATTCACAGATACGGTGTGTGTATTGGGAGGGTTGTGATGAGTGTGCAGCTCTAAGGAAATCTCAGGTATTTCCTTATTTCCTGGTTATAAAAAGAAAGAGACAAAAAGATTTTGCAGGTACCTGAGCACTGCCCACAGATGGCAAGTGCTCTGGGAAGGATGGGAACTCCACATTCTCTTTCTGAGTCGGAAAGCGCCCTCCCTGTTTTTCGGTTGCACAGTGTAATTTAAAGAAGTCCGTTGTGTTTCCAGACATGGTGTAGCTGGAAACTGATGGTGGGGAAGTCAGTGCTTTAAAGTATTGAACACCCTGTTATTTGGAAGACTTCATTTCAATACCACTGCTATGTGGTCTGCTGTGTCTTTTGTAGTAAACTATACCTGAAAATCAAGCCAGCCACCTTTCAGCGGAAAATGTGCAGGATAATTCTGGGCTAGAAGCATGAAAAAATACAGTGCACTGCTATCCTCTGGTGAGAAACTGGCCTAAGATCTCTTTCTGGCATTAGCTTGTGATCCCAGGACAGAGATCCTGACTCCCAGTAGCACTCGGTACTAGTACTACACAAACTCTTTAGTGAAGTTCCTTTTATTAGAAAGACCTATGAGTTTGCCAAGAAGGTTTAATTTTGGCTTTGTCATTTAAGCACTATTAAATGCTTTTGTATCTATTGTGTGGTATTGCCTAATTACTATTTTCTCCAGCAGTTTTGCAACCCTGGTGGTGTGAGGTAACAACTGACCTTATAAATGTGAATTGTCACACATTCCAGTGTCCCAGGCAAAAAGTGTGGAAGGATATTAGGGTGCAGGCTTCCTAGTAACAGACTTTCTTCTCTTTCCTTTCTCTTTAAGATGTTATCAGAAGCTGGCTTCTAATCTTTACTGGGTATATGAGTCGAGTTAGTTACAGTTTATGAGCTTTGCATTTATAATGAAGATCTTTACTGTGTAATGAAACACTCAGCCATTGTCTGTCACAATAGCACAGACTGAAATTAAGTCGTTGGCATCAGTTAGAATAATGGAGGGATACAGCTCTGGAATATACCACCCTCTGCCATGGCTGTTTGGGGACAGTACCTTGCTGACAGGGTCAGGCAATAGTCATCATATTCAATCTTCAGGACGTTTTGGGTGTTTTCTGTCACTGAGCGGCTGACCTAGAAACAAATGCCATGAACGTGAATGTGGATGTGACTCAAAACTGTCTCTACCCAGTACCCTGCACAAGTCTCCATGTGTGTGGGTCTGCGATGTCCCAGCCATCTGTTTGATACTTCAATGCAAAGAGGTGCACAGGGAGGGGTTTCTGTCTTTTGTGTTGCTGCTGTAGTGGGGAGTGCTCTCTAGTGCATCATGGTGGTTCTGATAAAGGAAACAAATCATTTAATCTAACTCCCAAGGTAATAATAAAGTATCAGTCAGGGTTCAGTTTCAGTATGACAAGCTCAGGAGATATTTAATCTGACAAGAGCATTTTGGGGAAAAGTTTGGCTCTTCTTGGAATGAATGGAAATATATTTCTTCCTGACATACAGATATTATACAGTGAAGGACTTCACTTTAGTGGATGCCTGTCTGCAGCAAGGCTCTTCAAGAGCAAAAAAATACTTAAAAGCTACAGCTCAGCTAAAACCTTTTCCCTATATTAGTTGCTTACTAATAATAGCAACAGCCACTTAGGAGAAACACAGCTCCGTGGTACTGCTGCCTTGTTATTTACAAGCATTTGTTCTGCCAGTGACTCAGTGTTTCAAAGGTACCTGGAAAGGTACCTGCTCTGCAGCTCCTTTTCACATCATGGTGGAGTGTTTGGGTGACTCCTACCCCAGCTGGGAGCCCATAGCTAGTTTTTGACTATCCAGTCTCCAGGGTGATCAGTCTCCCAGCTTTTCGTAACACCTCAACCCACCCATGTCATTCCACTGGAATTAACAATGAGTAATTCTCATCTTGCATGTTTGCTAGATCCCCAGATTCCTGACTTGACACTTTTCCGTGAGTACAACTTGGTGTATGAGCTATAGAACAGTTCTGGAGGCTCCTGGCGGGAGGTGTGCAATGGATGGCTAGGGAAGAAGCAGGGGTCCCTCTAGCCCAGTGTCTCCTGTCGCACAGGTAGTGGTGCCAGTGGCTGCTTTGGGACTGAGTGTAAGAACAGGACCATCGCGTCCAGTTTCTGCGATTTTCAATTTAGACATTTACTGCAGAAGAGGCTGTGTTTATATTACTGCATGGAATAGTTCCCCATACACCTTCTTCCTATAAAGTTCTCTAATCGCTTTTTGAACCCAAAAATGCTTTTGATGAAAATAGTTAAAGGGCACATGAAAACCAGGCAAATGAAAGCTTATGTAAATTTTGAGTGGCAGGAGTTTAAAACTAGGCAGACTAAGCCCTAGGGAATATGTTTCAGGGAATGACCATGCATTGGCTGGAGACATGAAGAAAGGAATGGACAAAAAGGGGATAATAAATCTTTTCTGTCTCCAGTTTCATGATCAGATGGTAAATCTGATTTGATTGGTTTTATTTGTGCAGCCTGAATAAGGCTGTCAGACCAAATCACAGCCTTATAGATAATGTTTTATATGTTTGCTTCGTATTATTTTTCCATCTCTTTCCTGTAAGAGGCAAGAGAATCCCCTGATAACAGGTCTATCCCCTCCTTCCCCTTGCTGGATATGAGACATAAACCAGCAAAGCACTAAGAGCCCACTATACAGCTTTAATTCCAGCCTATAGTACAGATGAGACATTACCTTCATGCCTGACACCGCCAAGGTGTTTTTGAGTCGGTATTTGCCATCCTTCTGGGGATATGTGTACAGCAGAACATCATTCATCTGTATGAAGAGAAAGACAAAATCAGTAATTTGCGATATGGCTTGTAGGGCTGCCCTTTGCTCCTGGGGGATACCCAGAACAGGCATTGACTCGATGAACTGCCAGAACTGTTCCTAAGGACAGGCCCAGGCCACACAGCTGCATTTCCACAAAACTCTGGGGAGCAGCATCCAGGACTTTGGTTTTGTCACATTTCTGACTGTTGCTAATGGCTGATCAGCTCCTTTTTATTCAGCCTGGGTGAAAGAGCTGCTTGTGTTAACGGCCAGTGCCAGCTTTCTAACCTACAGTGTCCAAATTTATGGATCCAAACAAGTTTATCTATGCCTTCCTGAGCTGCTGGCATCCATACGTAATGCACTCTCTTGTCTAAAAGCTCCTACCACGGGTTTGCTTTTGCTTAATGTTTTAAAGGACAGTTCACGATGAACCCTGTATTGTTCTGTTCCAGCCTGTGGTACATACCCTAGTGTCAGGGGAGCAGCCTGCGCGTGCGCTAGGGCTGCACTTTCCAAGCTCCTGTACTCCAGCCCTGCCAGCCAGAGCATGAAACAGTCTCCCGTTTGATAGCAGCTTCCCACTTGCAACACAAGCAGCCTTTGTAGAGAATTTCTTGGAAGGCTGAGATAAAAGGCAGTGGCTGAGTTTCCCAGTCCTGTCAGGGGGCCTGCTGGTGTCAGCAGCCTGTGCTGTGCTGCAGAGAGGCCCCAACATCCTTGTAAACAGAGACTGGACTCAGGAAGCAGGCGCACGGCAAAGCTCACCAAACATCCTGCCAGGAAACACCAGATCCAATAATGCCATCAGCCTGCACAGAACTGCGAGCTCCAGTAACTCTGTGATGCACACAACGTACCCGCAGAAGCACGGACACATCAACAGCCCCTAAATGTGTGTCCTCCACCCTCAGGGCTGGGTGAGCTTCTGAGGGTCACACACTGAGAGCACAAGTGCATGACACCCCCAGAACACAGGCCAACTAGGAGCCTGGCATGTGATCCATTTTTATAGCACATTCTAACTATGGCTTTAGTTTGGTGGGCTCCTCTCCTGGGATAGGTACGGAGTTATCCTTCCCTGTATACTCTTCCACTGAAATTCTCTCCAGGTCCTGAGCTTGACTTAGTTCAGTCAGAGTAAGTTCACTACTAAGAACTTCAGGAAATGCTGTTCATGTAAAAAACTGGTTTGGGTAGCAAAGGTACATACACTTATTTCATCCAAAGCTAAACCAAACTATGCCTATATGTGTGAGGTTCTGGTGATCTGAGTGGCAGCTGACATGTGAAGCATCGAAACAAAAAAAACCCGAGGCCAGTTCTGAAAGTGGTTTTGTTTGATTAATACATTAGGACAAATACTGAGTTTTGCCAGTGGCTTCCAAGGATTATGATATGGTCCTTATCTTCTACGGGCTTTAAATATATGTGTTAAGAGACGAAGTTGAGGAGATTATTCTTGTCTTGTGGGTTGGGGTTGTTTTGTTTTTTTTTCCCACAGAGTGTCCCCAGGCATGGGAATCAAGACAGCACATGGGTTGGGCCAGATGCAGTGGGAGAGGGAAGGACGTGTTCCTGCCAGCCTCGGCTGCCACAGAAAGGTGTTGGCAGAGATGGTTGGTACGCTGGCGCAGTAAAGATGCTATATGTTATGGTGAAAATACACTGCCATAGCTACGCAGCAGTTGTCTTAATGTATCCACAGATTAAAGAGTGCATTAAGCAATGTGTGAGTGGTGGTGGCACAGCAGAGAACCCACAGCGTTAGCAGCGACGATCAGACAATGCCAAACCATTCAGCTGTTGGTGCAGGAATTACCATATTCCACAGCGATGCTGTAGTTTCACCACATGTGGCATTGCTCTGAAATCTGAGGAGCTTTCAGGGTAGAGGAGACTGAGTAAAACAATCTCAGAACCCAGAGACAGATATTTGCCAATAAGTTTTAAACTGTTTCCAAGCTTCAGTCGCCCCTGCCCCAACAGGAGACATAAAATGGGAAGCCTGAAGTGGCGGCAACTTTGGTGTGTTAGAGCAGGAAAGAAGGCAGTTTAATGTGTCTCTTGGTTCTTGAGAATGGCCACTGTGGTTCAGTCCAGCTCCACTGCCTACTCTGCATGACAGCACGTTTGGACACAATTTGCCTTTCTGACTGAAAGAAAGAGAAAAAAACATCGTTTCTGAGTACTGAGAACACCCATCAACAACAGGACATTGGCTACTGTAAGGTCTCCAGCTGCCAAGAGACACTGCTCTCTTTGCAGTGAACATCCGGGTTTGAGCAGCTGAACTCTCCCCAGAAATCAAAAATAGTTCCTAAACTAGAAAGTGCCAGAAGCTCATTTCTGTGCTTGCTTTGTTCCAGTAATACTTTCAGCCTCTTGTGACTTTCAAACTGATACAACCAGTTTGGACTACTTGAAATTTATCTGTTTGTCCCAAGTTTAAATTACTTTCTTTTCAATGTTTATTGCCAACTTAATTTCTGACCTTCCTTTTAAATTCTCTGTATCAGTTATAATAGCCAGGTTTGTGACACTTCGGTGTTTGCCATAGGAGTGAATTTTGATGGCAGTTACAAAAACGCTGGAAGACAAAACGGTAACAACTTCTGGGAATTTGGTCCCAGCTTTCAGAAGAGGGGTCAGTAAGGAAGCAAGTATCATCTGTTACGAAGTGGTCATCAGTAGAGTTCAGAGTTACTACTGTTGAGAACACCAACTCTTAAGACCAGCTCCTGGAGATTCTGGCATGGTCATGTTCCTCTAGCTGCAACAGAGTCATGATTTTGACACCTATTGCTGTTGTGCAGTCCATTGATGCCAACTCAGTGAAACAGCACTGCAACAACTGTATTTGAAGATTTGGGTGAAATCTATCACCTTTGGTACATGAAAGTTTAAATTTTCATAGACACCAGTGAAGCCATCAGAAAAGTGCAGTGCCAGCACTGTGTCCCACCCCATCTGATCTCCGACTATGATCGCAATACATGATCCAGGAGGCAAAGAAGCTTGGGCATCCACTCAGGCACCAATGGGAAGTATTAATAAGAGGGAGAAATAGAAAGAATTAATGGCAAAATGTGTGATTCTGTAATAAGGCATCTCTCCTCCGCACAGTGGTCCCAGGGCGAAAAGCTGCCAGCAGTTACAGAGGCCACAGCAAATACATATTCCAGGCATGTAAGCCATTTATCTTAAAATAAATTCTGCAAGCAGCACTTTAATGTTAATAGCAGCTGTAATGCACAGTTCTTTATGGCTCTTTTCTGGGAAAGAGCTCTAAAGAGTTCTTCAGACTTTCATAGGTAAGCAGGTAGCAAACTTCTAACACATGGGCAAGTATTATTTTTGCCTTCATAACAATAAATGCATAAAAATGCCTGTGATTACACGATGAGCTACCTGAAAAGTTGAGAACAGAGCTACGGGAGCCTGGAGTCTCAGATACTCTCTAACTGCTCACTGTAGTGCTAATGCAAAAGAGAGAGCAGGAGTGTTGGTAGCCTAGCTCCAGCACTGTGCCTGGTCATCTGCTCTGATTTGCAAATACATGCCATTTTTGTGGGCTCTCTTGTGAAGGCTATTCCAGCCAACTGGTGAAAGGTTCATTTTTCTCAACTATCTTAAGAAGAATGTTGCAAACCATCACTGAAAGTGCTGCTTTAATCAAGAGAAGCCGCAGGGGTGTTTTCAGAGGGGGCTGTACCGAGGCAATGCATGCAGTTGCCGGATAATTTACAGAGACATGGACAGTAGGAAATAAAACCTCCTTGAGCTTCAAGGATACAAATCTCTCCCAAGTAAGAAGATACGAGAGAGACAGTAAAGAATATAAAAGAAGTCTTACCAAGAACAGATGCCGAGGGTGCTTGTTTTTGCCGGAGACTTTCATCAGCGTTCCCTCCTTAACAAAGGTCTGAAGGAGAAAACAGCAGATTGTAATTCTGAGACTTCTCAATCTGAATCTTATTGAGAAAAGAGAATATTCCTCCCAGGGAAAGAGCTACTCTAACTGCTTTCATCAGCACAGGAAGAGATACATGCCTCGGCATTTGCTCCTAGCCTCGCTTGTTATGATTCCCCTTGGTCTTTGCCTGGGTTGGCCCTGCTGCTCTTCGTGACTGGCATTGGATTAGCACCGAACGGGCTGGAAACCCACTTGTCCTCAGCCCACTGGTTCTGCACCATGGACTGTGGCTCCAGAGGCAACTGTCACACTGCAAAGCTAACATGTAGGGCACTTCAGAAAACAACTCTTGTCTTTAAAAAGTTCTCTAAAACAGACCAAAAAGGAAAGCTGAGACCTCAGGTTCCAGCATGCTGCATCCGCATAGCTGTGCCTGCGTACATCACCTGGACATGTCTGCAAACACAGCACTTTGCCAGTCCATATTGTCATCACATATGTAAATAGGATGATAGATGCAAGCAGCTGAAGCAGCACACTAGAACTTGATTACGGTAGCATTTGAAAAGGTCTGGAATAGCTGAACTGCATCAGTGGATTATCAGTCATCTACTCTTTTGGGATGGAGAACAGAACCAGGTGTAATTTTTCACTCTAGAACAATTTATAATCAGAGACCAATCCCACAAATTCTGTATGCTGGACTTTGCAGAATTTGTTACAGCATTGGTTGGCAAGTACAAGGGAGAATACTGATGTAAGGGAAAAAGCAGAAGTTGACTGCTTTATTTGGATGATGAGGATTCTTGTGCTATGAGTATGCATGCCTTGAAAATGGCTCCATGAGTTTTGCTAAAGATATTGATGGACTGAAGAGGAATTTACAGTTGCAGAACTCAAGAAAAAAGTATCTTCGAGTGTAGAGAGGGGTTGGAACAAAGGAAACTGTACAGGTTTGAAAGCCAGGAGAAGAAATGTGCATTTCGTGTGGATGGTAAGACAGCTGTACAGTTTCCCACATTTCTGTTCATGTGTTGCTTAAACATGATGTCTTTCCGGTGAAAAAAAAATATATTGAAAACAAATAATTTCCCCTGATTTAAGGCTGTTACCCATCCTGATAAAACTGAGCCTTTCCAGGCTGCACATGATTCCTGCTGGTTTTGCAGCCTCCCATCAGGAGTACCCAGGGAGGAGAGCAGTAGCTCCATCAAAACATGCCATGCGTGGGGTCACTGAGGCAGCTGGAGGGAAAAGGCAAAGGCTGCTCTGTTAAACACAGGGGCAGTGCTGGTCCTTCCCAGCCTGAGGCTCTCGGTGCATCTCTTTGCACACTTCGAGAGCGACAGCTTCTTACACAAACCAGTGCTTGAGCTCTTTGCACAGTAGCTTGCTAAACACCTGTAGACATCTGAAATCTGGCCAGAAACAATGCCCTGCTCAGCGTGGACCTGCCTGCAGCACTCACCCTTCCTGGCTGGAGGAGGCTGCTCTGCCCTCTCACGCTGTGCTCAATGTGCACCAGCTTCTGCAGGTTCTCCTGGGGATAGAAACAGCATTTAGGAGACCACACAGTGACTGTTCTTTAGACAAGCAGCAAACCCTCCCTCACCCCTCCTCACTGTTCTATTTCTCTAAAAGTTGTATTACACAATTAGGTTTCAAAGAGAACTGAGACCAGGGATTTTGTGCCCAGAAAGTCTTCTTCCAGCCTTGCAGGTTTTATCAAACCTCATCACCAGCACTCACAACTGCAGTGGCCTTCCACAGCACTGTTACCTCTGATACCTCAGTGCACACTCAGAAGGACCTGCCAACTCCATATGATATTTTTACATTGGCCGCTTTGCTCATTTTCTTGCTCTGGGAACTAATAAACTGGAAATAGAGATAAAGTGCTCCAAAGGCATGGCATGGGTAATCCAAAGCATGCTTTGATACTGTAAGACTTGGTAGGGTTATCTGGAGGTTTATGTGCTGTGATAAGGGATTTATGGCTTTGCAGCAGGGGATTTAGAAGGTTAACTGGTAAGCAGGCAATGAAGCTGCATCTCACTTCTGATGCTTTGCAAAAATCAAGAGGTTCATTCTCAAACTCTGATACTATTGTCTGCCCACCTGACCTTAAAGCACAGTCAGCAGGCACTGGCATGTGGCATGAATTGATCTATGAAGATGGTAAATAAGATTAATCTTGCTAAGCCTGTGCTCTCTTAAAAAAAAAAAGATTGTATTGGATGAGTATCCAAAGGAGGAAGAAGGGGCGTCTGTACCTTTGCAATATTGCTAGAGTCTTTTAATATCTTCCATTTACCAGGTGAGGCTGCTAAAGCCGAGGCTTGCACAGAGACTTCAGCTGTGCCTTTAGTCTGGTCAGAACAGTAGAGGGGGTTGCACAGCAGCAACGAGTCATCACTGGAATATGTCTGAAAATTAGGAGTTTCTTGTCCAAGTTGATCATTGCAGCCTAAATCCTCAGTTACACACCTGGACAAACTACAGACTAAGGACCATATCCGCGCTACCTCTGGGACCTGGCTGCCTTTGACTACAGTTTCTGCTAGGATAGATAATGGTCTGTTTTCCTGTGCTCCAGTGACTGGCATTAAAATACCCCTGGGCTTAGTTAGACTCGATTAGATCGTGCAGCATACTGCCTGATACAAATCAGCGCTGTCTACGGAACCAGCTAATTAAGAAGCTATCACAGATACCAGGAGGAGCACATCCATGTCGACATAAGGGTCTGTCAAGGCTAATTTACCCTGGATTTCAGGTAACACAATTAATGCACCTCTCTGAGCTTCCTTTCTGAGATAAGCCTGAAATGTTAAGCCTCCATATGTTCCCGCCCTAGTGAAATATTACACTTGTTTAGCGTGGTACTGAGTTTAGCTCTTAATCGGTAACCACGAATCAAACAGATGGCAACACCTACAAGCACAGGGCTGCACTGTGACCACGCACTATAACTGGCAGTTGGCACATTTTCAAGAATTTCAGCTGTCAGGTCTGTCATTTGCAATGCAGGAACACAAACCATGGAATTTTTCAGGTCGCTTCTAAAATAGTGTAAGCCAGCAAAATGGAAACAGAATGTATAAACTAATAGCACAGGAAATATCAGGGATCATGGGACAGCTGACATTGGCAAAAGACATTGGCAAAGGACTTTCCCCTCACTGAAAGGTATCTTAGCGCTAGCAAAACTTGTCCAATTTGACAGCTTCCACAAGGGAAACTCTTCTTCATCCACAGAAAAGGCAGTGCCCTCCTGTGAGCACACACACGGCCGATGCTAGAGCTACTCCCTGTGGTTTCTACAAGAGTGAAAGACATCGCTGTAGCTCAGAAACACCTCATCTTTTCTTGGGGCCATTGCCAGAGGCCCCTGTTGCAGTGCTGACATTTGCAGTAGGGACACGAGCTCAGCAGGAAATGGACAGAGATGGATCAAACTCATTTCCTGTAGGAAGTCAAACAGCCAGCACATGGGAAATAGAGTGATTTATCTAGGAATGTGGGCAGCTGAGGGGGTGCAGCTTCCCTACAGCTCCCCTAGAATTCTCTGTTTGTATAGTTGGCTTCATTTACCTTCAAACAATCATCCTCCTCCTTTCAAATATCCCTCACAAGCTACAACTGAAAAAATGAGAGCAGAGCTCCACCCGACTCGTTCTGCGGATCTGGGTGGCTGGAATCCTTCTCTGGCCATTGCAGCAGCGAACTGCAGCTTCCATCCTGTCATCCTGTGCGTGCAGGGGCAATGCCTCCCCCAGGAATCCACCAGCTGGTAACAGCAACACTGATTTATAGCTCTGAGCATCTCAGGGCTTCTAACAGGCTGTGGAAGTTCAGAGAGCAACACAGACCCTGCTTGGTTTGAGTGGTGAATGTCTGCTGGAGTTACGGCTAGACAGTGCTGTGCACTGATGGCATGCCTTCTGCCTCTGCTTGTATAGATGGAAATTGTGAAGAATGTTTTCCTACTGGGTGGAAATGCTGTGGAAATAGTTAATGTCATAATCTGTCTGAAAATCCTGCGTTAATAGTTCCTAGGGAAAAACTGCTAGAATGTTATTATTATAAACCAGAAAAGCAAATAATGAATCATTGATATTCTGTAGAAAATGCAGATTGTAATTCAGTGTGCCTGTCAGATTTTTGGAGCACAGTTTGATGAGTTGCTAAGTGGCAACAGAAATCTTCCTCCTTCCAGGTACATGCCAAGTCTAAATTATTGCTTAGGAATGCAGGCAGATACATGACAAGTCATTAACGCTCTGTGTTGAGTGGCATTGTTCAGTTTGTTCTGTAATTAGAGTAAGTTCTTAAATTCTTTGCATTTTTTAAAATCAGAAAGAAAAGAGCTGCTGGTTGTGGCTTTTGTGGCTGGGGTATTAATTTGTGAGGACAACCTCTCATTTAGCAGAATATTGAACTTTGATTCTCAAGAACATGCACCTTCACAACGGCCACAGCATTCACACAGATGGGAAAAAAAGGTTTTGTTTCATCTCTTCCAGGCTACAGTTTTGAGAAAGAGCAGATGTGCCCTGATGATACGACAAAAAATGAAGAGTAAAAATATATGTGGAATTTATGATAAAATTTTTCTAAAACAGGCATTATTAATAGCAATTACTGTAGAGTCTGTGGCATCTGTAAAAGACAAGACAGTGATGTTTGTCAAATTAAAGGCTGGTTTACTGGAGGTGAAATCATTGCAACACAGTGAAATGCAACACAGAAAATTTGATTTTGGTCAATTATGTATACCTCAAACTTCAGAAAAGTATTCATACAAATCTGACATACATCTGAGTGAAATCTAAGGAAACAGAGGTGCCATAAAAAGATATGTGACCTTGATCTGTTGGGAAGCAGTACTGTACAGCTCTCAACCTCTGATACAGGTATCCCTAAAGTTCTGTGGAAGCTTTTCCTGAGGTCTCAGTTTTGTGATGAAATACATATTATTTTGACACAAAGAATGCTTTAATAATGGAAAAGTGTGATTATAAATTGTTTGCCAGAGGAGAAAGAAAATCAGAACTAACCCTAACCCTGTTGAAAACTTTGCTCAGTCAGCCTGTAGTTTCAGAGTCATTCTGTGGAGGGGCCAGATTACAGTATTTTTTTGGTGATAAAACTCTTGGCTTTGTGACCACATCCTCCCTGCAAGCGACATCTGTTCTTTTGTCTTAGTAACAGAATAGCATTTATGTAGTAATTAACTACTGGTCGTTGCTGTCAGTGCTGAACATCACTCTGCATGAGCATCATTGTTTGGGCACATCTTGCTTTTCTGTTGTGCTTCCTTTTCCTTTCCTTCTCCTCCTTCACCATTGCTTTTGGCTGCAATGCAACAACCATTCCACCTACAGAGACTTCTCTCCCGACATGTGTGCCATCCTATCTACTGTAATGGCAGATGACAAAAGAGTTTGTGCTGTTACACAGAGTATCTTTTAAAAAGGTGAGAGTAAGGAACCAAGAGATCAGGGCAGCTGACAGTTCCCCCTCGGCAGAGGTGTCCACCTGGCTGCTCGCTGAATCAGAGCCGGCTGCTTCGTTTGCACTGTTCATGTTTGGAACTTTTCCTTAGCAATCAGGAGTCAGAAAAGTGCTGTCTTTGAAATGCAGGTTTAAAGGTTTTGTGTTGCCCCAGAGCCACATCAACCCAGAAAATGGGCTGGTTTTGTATGAAGGGGGAGTGTGTTCTGAGACAATGTGCTGGGGCAGGGTTGGGAGTGTAGAAATTTGGAGAAGAAAAGCAGAAATGGAATTCATCCAAATCAGTAGGTCCAAACTTTTTAAACTTTTCACTGAGTGAAAATGCAGATTTGAATTTTGAGCTTTGACCTTAAAAAACTTGAACTTCAGAATGCTCAGCATCTTGATCTGTTCTCACAGCTTGAGATCATCTCTGCACAAAACCAGAAAGCCACCAGTTGTAATTCCTGTTGGTCTGTGGCGATTTTGCCAGTTTCCAGCTGTCAGGTGGAGAAGGAGGCAGATCCACAAAGACCCATTTTTCTATTCAGGAAATAGTAAGTAGTTTTAACTACAACATAGCCCTTTGTGATACAAATATTAGAAGGCTTGGGCTTTGTCTGTTGCTGACCATGAGGATATCATCACTGAACTTGGTGCTCTGAAGCAGCTCATGAGCACAAGGGCTCCACTGATGACTTTGGCTCATGTATCAGAGACATGGCCTTTAAACCTGAGCAGAAGAGGTTTCCAGATGGGAGCAAAACTTGTCACTCTTGGCTCTTGGGTTCATTTGCTGCAAGCAGATGCATCTGCTCCTCTGAACAAAGCATGAAAGCTTCAATTTTAACACATGAAGGACACCTTGAGTTTTGAGACTCTTTCATTCTTACTTCCCAAGCTGTTGCAAAAAGCATCCTTCATCAAGGTGACCTGCTGTGGTTTTTCCCTGCCCTGCAGTCTGAGTTCCCTGCCTCACTGATGCTCCCACTGCCCTGCAGCCAGAGGGCAAAGGCCTTACAGGGAGTATGCTGAGCCAGCAGCGCTGGAGGGCAGCTGCAGAGCCTCCAGCAAGTGTCCTTCCCTAACAGCTCCTGTGTATCCATTCTTTCATCCTTCAAATTCTACCTGAAAACAAGCTCTTACTAAGGAGGTTGATCATTTGTTTCCTCCTTTTGTCTGTATTTTTCTCTTAATCTCTTGAATTTTGTATTTTGATGCCTGAGTGATTAACAATCCTCTCTGCTCAGTAAATGAAATAATAAAATGAATTGAATGCCACCTGTAATTAATCATAGGGAAGGATGTTTGCAGTGCTGAAGAGATCTTTAATTTAGCAAAGGCACAGCAAAATTGCAATGCAGGATGTTAAATTCAGCAGTGTTCAAATGAGAAGTAAAATATAAAGACCTCCCAAAAAATATGCTACATACCAAATCTCTTGAAATCCCCTGTGACCCAGTGCAATGATAAAATACTTCAGATTATGTAAATGAGCTCAGAATGTATCTGGCAGTACATTTGTGGTGTCTTCAACATTTCATATCTAAGAATATCCCAGGCTAGAAACAGAACCATGAAGATTCCCGTTTTTATCTTCAGCCGCCCAGGAGGGCAGGGGCGGTCGTGCTGCTTTGCTGCGGTGCCTTACGCCTGGCACAGCTCCACCACAGGGCACAGGCCTCCTCCATACCTGCAGTTCTGTAAACCAGAGCTGTACCAACCCTCCAGTCTCACACTGGAGGAGGCTGCAGAGCTTAGCAGAGATGTGTATTGACTTCAGCAGATGAAACCCTATCGATCAGGAGAGCATGTAGGATGGGGGCACTCACCGCTTGGAACATGCTGTCGTTGGCTCGGTCCGTTAGTTCAGAAACAAGGAATAAGGCAGCTGAGGGATGAAACAAAACAAACATCATAAGCCACATAAAAGAGTAGGGAAATAACCCACATCTCTTCTGTTTGCAAAGGCATCTTTAAAAAAAAGCAAACAACCTCCCCAGCAGCAGCTCCCTTTAACTTCTTTGGCACCTTCAGAATGCCACTGCCCCGCAGACTGATGAGAAGGCACAGTGCTGTCAGTCCCTCTTCCCCTCATCATAGTGTGCAGAACTCTGTACCTCACTTGTACTGGCCAAGATTACTCATGAGGTCCCTTTTAAACACCGAGCACAGCACTAAATCTTTTTTGTGATGTTTTCCAGTTGCAGATTTTTGACAACTGGAACTTGCACTAGGGAGAGATGAATATAACCCAGCTCAAGCCATCCAAAAGCAGGGCAATCTCAGGTGGGCTGCCAAGGGAGAGGACAAGCCATCCCTTTCTGACAAAAATGTCTATGAAGTGGTGACACGAGCTAGCACCTGGATTCTCCTCTGGCAATTAAACTGGATCAGGGCATGTTTGATGGCCCCGAGAACAGTGGCACAACCTGGCTCAGGTCCTCATCTCAGATCCCTTCCCCTGTGTCCATTTCTGGGCACGATCTGGGAGCAGGGCAGCCAGTGCTGGCCAGAAATGTGACAAGCTTGTGCTCACCACAAAAAAGATAGGCAGCTGTGGCCACAAGGCTTGAGCATCTTCCCTGGGCTCGTTCAAATTGCTGCTGTAGCTGTAGTGCCGCTGCCAGTGACTAGGGCCCTAAATGCTGCTCAAGGCTCTACTTTTGGTTAGAAGAGACTGACCTTCAGTCAGTGGCGGGTGTCACTGCTGTGAGCTAGTTTGGGTTTACACTCTGTGTAAGAGAGGTGAGATGGTTTCATTAACACAGTGTTATTCCTGCTTACTCCAGCCTGGAAGGGACTCCCAGTGAGGCCTCAGCTAAACCCTGCTTTGGCTTCAGTGGCTTCTGCTTTATCTATCTGCTGTTAGCAGCTGAACATCTGGATTTGCTCTTGAATGTGCAGAGCTGATTTTATGCAATGTCTCTCAAGTTTACTTAGCCTTAAGGAACCCAGACTACAGACAGATGACTAGGACCTCCTGGGTTTCTCCATCGTTCGGAGAACACAGGAGGTGTACCGCTGACCATGGCACACAAACAAACAGGTGGAGCCATCCCAATTGACTTTAAATGACCAGGGCAGATATGGATGGAGACGAAGAGGACTGGAATTTTTCTGACAACTGCAGCAGAACTACAATATCTGCACTACACTTATATAGATGATAATTTCTTCTTCTATAAGTTCATCATGTCAAAACTATAGGAAGCCCTCGTTTCATTTACAAAAAAGATAGAATTCTTGCCCTAAATAATTTGTCTGTATTAGTAATCAGTTCTTATAGATCTTACATTTAACCTGTTAACACAAAATCGTGAAAATAATCCTCTTCCATATACTACCAATGTAGATCCTGCACCTCTTTAGAAGAAGAGTTAGCAAAGCAGAATTTTTGTTCTGCTGCTTTCATTTTACCTTGTGTGGCTTCATACTCCATTGAATCAGGGCAAAGATTATTCAAGTAATCTGTAGAAAATAAACACACACAGACATCCAGTAGTCAGAATTTTTGGTGTTATTAGAACATAAAATCCTCATCATAGAATGGATTGGGTTGGAAGGGACCTTCAAGATCATCTTGTTCCAACTGCCCCGCCATGGGCAGGGACACCTCCCACTAGAGCAGGTTGCTCAGAGCCTCATCCAGCATGGCCTCGGACAATTCCAGGGATGGGGCATCCACAATAATGTCTCATATCGCTTTAATTCCAAGTAATTAAGTGTATGTAGCCTCTTTCAAAAACAAAACTCATCTCTGCATTCTACTTTGAGAATTGATGCAAGAGTGTTGATACAGATTTGGACTTACCACACAACTTGCCAGCTATAAATGAATAAACAAACAATGACAAAAACATTTCCTTCTTTCTCAGCCAAGAGAATTACTGAGTAGCACGACTTTACAAATAATTGTTCTTCTAATGAATTCTGTTTTCCTATCTGAATTAATGGTGTTGGCTGTAATGACTGATTTCCTGTACTTATAATAAATGAACTATATGCATTTTATAGACACAAGACGGAGACTCTGGTTCTGTGCATGCAGAATTCAATGATTGCTACTGAACTCAATTACAATCTGAAAATAGGTTCTGTAAAATACACATAATAGGGCTCAGATTTACAGGGATTATATTTGCATTATATACAGACCTTTAACCTATCAGTTTTATTTGGACTACTTCCCTTGCGTCATCTGCCTGTTCTCTGTCTGGGTCTTTATGCTTTTAGTGACTGTATTGTATGCGTGTGACCATTTTAAAAACTTATTCCTGAGGTACTTAATTCTTCTCTTTCTGGTGAATCTAAGCTCCTAAATTCTGCATCCAAGAACTAGGCTTCTGTGCTGAGCATAGTGCTGAGCATGTACCTCTGTTCCCTGGAATCTCCTATCCACATAGTTTTCTTTTTCTAGTGCTCTGCCCTCCCTGGTGTCCCAAAATCTCCCTGGCTTTCACATGCACTCAGGAAAGCATCTGCCTGCGCTGGGGCAGGCAGGAAGGGGAGTGTTAATAGGCAATATGTGGTGTTCCTTTTCGCAGCTGCGAGCTCTGTCCTTGGCTATGGACATTTAACGGGATGGGCAGCTCCTTTTGGCTGAAGGACAGTAATTGGCAACCGATATCTTCATAAAGTAGCCTTCCTTATCTGCTACAAACAGCCAGTTAGGAACACACAAGTACACATGCATATTTTAATACCTTTTTTTTTAAGACTCTCTAGAGAATCTGGAAGACTGCACTGTTCCAGACCCACTCTGTCATAGCAGGCAAAGAGAGGCTTGGTTTCTTAAGGTGAAGAACTGAAGCAGTAAACTTATTTTCTGGAATATCCTAATACAACAGACTTTATCTCACTACACACAAAAACTTTCATTTTCCCAGTTAGTGCCAGTACCTGGGACAAGGAGGAGCTCAAGCTGCTTCAAGCACAGATGGAAACCAATCACTCGAGCTGCCCTGAAACCCTTACAGCTCTCCCACAAAATACCACACTTCATGTTTGCAGCTTCTCTTGTGGACCACAGAAATGGTCAGAGAAAATGAAGCATAGAGGGGATATTTCTGACAGGGACACATCAAGTCCTTTTTCTTTGGCGCGGTATTTGTGTGCATGCATTAGAAACACCATAAGCATTCTGTGTGAGTACCAAGTACTGCAACCAAGTGCTGCAGGCCTGGAAAATTGCCCTTAATGTGGACACACCCAGATACGGAAGCAAGTCAGACAGGGAAGAAGTCCTGCTATAGGCATCCGGTGCTCATGTTTATTGCTCGTACTGTAAAAGCAAAACCATCTGTGAATAATGAGTTGCATCCTTAATCAAAGTGTCTGGAGCAAGATGAAACTGCTGCTAATCTGTGCTGCGAATAAAAATTTCATACGGTCACTTTGTTCTGCTGCATTTCTGGGAGTCCCTTCTAATGTGCTGTGCCCTTCCCTGGCTGTTGAGTGTGGGCAGGGTTCGTGGCTTCCTTTTTGCTGTCCCATCTGTAACTCATCTGGCACCCCTCTCCACCCCCACACCCTCCCAAAGCATTTCTCCATCTTTATGTCTAGGGATCCTCGCTCCTTTGCATCCTGATCTCAGTTATTCTCCAGCACTGAGATTCATTGTTGCATTTCCCCGTTGCCTTCCCCAACTCGTTGGTTAGTTACAAACCTAAACTTGACAGCTCTTTCGAGGGGCTGCATCCTGCATCAGAAAGCTTGCTCCCCATGCAGGCTCAGACTCACTAGAGCTGCTGTGTCTTGCAGACTTGGAGCCACCAGAGGGGACACAGCCCCACCAGAGAGACTCCAGGTGGGAGTGATCTATACGGTTCGGAATGTAGATGGAAGGTATTGGGGTACATGGAGAATCTGTAAATGTACTGCTAATGTAAATTTGGATCTCCACCTCCTACAGTGCAGTGAAGAAACTGGACTGGGATTTTGACTTAGCGTTATGTCTGCTGTACGCAGGGCTGAGGGTACTGGCTTCAGCTGCTTTATGTTAGAGTACCAGGAGACGGTGGAAGGCGGCCCCTGTCACACAGGATGCAGTGCAGAGTCTCCCCGCTGGGGGTGACTGTCCTCTACCGCCTCTGCTAATTGCCCTTGACATAAATAACATCAAATCTGGTCGCTGGCAGCGAGGCTGAACTCTGCCTCTCCGATTTCACAGAAGAAAGAAGCCAAGGAATGGCTCAAAGCACCTGGCTTTACCCTTTTTTTTGACCTTTCAGCATGGTTATGCTTGCTCCCTCGCAGGCTCCCTGACATTTTCTGAGTCCTGCAAAGTTCCCAGGACACCCCCCTCCCCAAGTCTCAGCCCTATTTTAGCTGTCCAGGCATCACCGTGAGGCACAGTGGAGGTGCAGAGTGTCACGGGAGGGTTTCCACGGAATACCTTTGAGAGTGGTTTCACTGACCTGTGAGCAGCATACGGTACTGGAACACACGCTGCACCACTTTCAGAAGCTGGTGTTTCACACTCTGAGGGCTGCCGCTGGAGCTCTGCTGTCCTCAATGGAACGGGAAGGAAAGACACAGATCAGGGGCGTGCGAGCGCAGCAGCAAACTCTCATCCCCACCTGATGTGCACGGTGAAAGTTTGCTGCCAGTTGTATGCACAGATTCCATTGAAGCATTCCCAGTTTCCCCAGTCTGCTAGGGAGTATTGTCTTTGTGACCATAAAGCAGCACTGTCAGCAGTTTATTTCCTGTGGCACCGCTCACAAATTGCTTGCACTCAGAGAGAAAAGGAAGGAAAGCAAATACTACTTAGAAGGTAAAGGCTGAACAAAGATTTTAGGGTGGCATCTGAAGACAGAGGTATCAGATCTCAATGAAGCTTATAATTGTTGTTCCTTTTTTAGACTGAAAGTTCTTCTGCCTGGAACATTTTAGTATCTTATTTCAAGTAATGTACTTGTGCAAAATACAACAAAGCATCTGTGATTGATTTGGAACTAAATGTCCAGAGTGTTTACAAGAAAACAAAGTGAGTTTGTGATCTGATTTAACACACTCATGGAAAAGAAACTGCATTTTTCTCTTTCCCTTTACCCTTTAGATTCGTTTGGATGGTGTTTTTCAGTTATTCTCCCATTCCACTCTGTGTGAGCACTGGTGGAGTTGCAGAAGAAATATCTTTGAGTAAGCCCCATCAGTGCAGGTAAAAAAAGTAATGGAGCCTTACCTCAAACTCCTGAATTACAGTAGCCAGTTGGGAATATTTAAGGCAGGTTTCATCCAGCAAAGCCAGATTTCTGTCAAACTGGATAATGTATGCTGTGTGGTGATTCAGCCTTGATTTTCTGGAGAGAAAAACATCAGCAACTTTCTGGTGTTCCTCCCTAAGGCCACAGAAAGAGAAGAAGCAGCAAATAAATACATAAATAAATAAAAGTGGAAGAAGAGACATACTTTTTTCTCATTTTCTTAGGCCTGCGCTGGCTGAGGACATGGCGCAGCGAAAGCCTCGGCTCAGTGACGGTACAGAGGGAGCTTCCCTGGGCAGGAAAAGGGGCTGCTGGGGAACAGGCACTCGGAGCGGCTGAGCCTTTGACGGTGCCTTTCCCACAGCAGCCGTGTGTGTCCATGAGGGGCAGGATGCCTCTCACGGAAAGGCTTCACCCTGGCAGTAGGCCCAGCTTCGCTGGAGTCCCTTGCTGGCTGGCAGTGTCAGTTCAGTGTGGCAGCCTGTGCTGAGCCCTGCTGATGGGAGCGAGGCGGGTCCCTTAGCCGGCAGCTATGCAGCTGCTGAGCAGATCTCCATAAGCAGAGGATCTTTAGATCAGTTCTGATGTGTCTGCTGTTCCTGCCTCCCACGGCATGAATCCATGAAGCCACATGGTGCTGGCTGTGCAGTGGCATCAGCAGGAATGGTGGCTGTGCTCGTGCTGGCTGGCGGGGGCATTTTGGAGACACGGGCTGTGTCCCACGCAGATGTTTCAGGGTTTGGTTGCCTAGCCTGACAGCCTCTGCATTCGCTTCCTGCCTGCCTGTGTGCAAAATCTGCCCAAGTAGCTCTGGCTCTGCTCCCTTCATCTCCACTGGGATCCCAGCCCCCCTGCTAGTGGAGCCAAAGGAACAGTGGTGATTCACCCTCCTGCTGTGGTGTGTATGGTAAGGCCACCAAACCGTGTCATTCTGTGCTTACCATTTAAGGACTCTTTCTTCCAGTTCTCCCAGGATGTCTTGGTGTAATTCATAAATTTTAGGGAGTTCACTTAAACCCTGCTTGAGTTTAACTTCTTCCTGTTCATTTTCATCTTCTTCTCCAAGCACTTTCAAGATACCTTCATAGAAATCCTGTGAACACCACCACAGAAATTAGGCAAACGGACTTCCTGACTCCTAAACTATGCTTTCTGGGAATTATAAGATATGCTATCAATCGTGATAGAGTGTGCTCATTAGAGAAGGGAGATCATAGCATATGTTTTCTTCCGTCCATTAGTTCGTACACATTTTCAGCTGAATTCCACAATGCTGTCAACCCAAAATTGATCATTTCACCTAACCAAGCCATCAAACTCTGACACATACAATGAGCTTGGTATCTTTTTATTTACCTTGCCTTTCTTTTCCATAAAAAATACTTCAGAAGAGGTTTTGTACCTGAATATATTTAGATTCACTGACTTTGAAGCCAGGAGGGACCATTTTGATGTGATATGATCTAGTGTGGTCTGGTCAGTAGTCCAGACCACAGGACTAAAACGTGGCATTACTGGGAGAACCACTAACTTTGATCTGGCATCTGCCACATGTCCTGGATACGCTAACACTGCATCCTGAGAGAGAAAGAGAACTCCCAAAGGGGCTTTTGGTGACCTCGTGAAGGGTCAGGTGGCTCATAACCACGCACAGAGCTTAGGCATTGAGTCACAGCAGACTCTGGTCTTCAACCTCTGGTTGCCCCTGCCAGACTAAGGCATTTCACCAGGAGTTGTTCTGGCAGCGAGGTCACCCTGAGCTCTGCTCCAGCCCCAGATCCAGTGTGAGGGGAAGCGTCAGTGCCTGACCAGGCTGCCTAGATCCGTGCTGGGAATGTACTTTTTGTGTGTGCTGCTCTGCAAACAGTGAGTTATTATTAAAATTAGTGGTTTTTCAAAGATCTATTAAAAACATTCTCTGCCTGCCTATAGAAGCCAATTCATCAGAAAAAAATAAATGTAGCTGCTATAACAATAGCTGAGGTGGTGATCCTGCAGGATGAGTCAAGAGACATGGCAGCTGGATTTTTCCACTCAGAGACCATTTCCTGGCCTCCTACTCCACTTTAGGTGATGTGGCCAAATGTGCTGTGAAAGGAAGCAGGGGCTTGATAAAAAGAAAGCTCTAAGGTTGCAGAGCCCACCAAAAGATGCCAGGCTGTTTGCCTCTGGCCCTAAACCAGGATGGGAGAGGTTGAGAATCTTCCTCTGTCAGGATCTAGCCATCATGAAACCTATTGCTAAAAAGTCAAATTCTGTTCCCTAAACTTTTAGGATCATTCTTATGAACTTCCCCAGGTGGTAGTGGGATTTACCACAGCATTTCTCTGGCCTCTGTCTAGTCTTTAATATGTACATGGAGTAATTAAGGAGGAGTCTGAACCAACTGATTTCCATGAAACTTGCTAATGTCTAGGTAAGAGCAACTCAACAGAGTATGTTTCGCTGGGGATCCCTGTTTCACCTTAGATAGTCCACTTCAGTTTGATCGGATCAAGGTGGCTGTATTGATCTCAGTGTGCTGGGGAGCTGGTTGGTAGGTCTCTGGTCCCGCTGAAAGGTTCTACAGGAGCAAGAGAACCTCAGGGCAAAAAACCCTCAAAATTCCTCTCTCCTCACCAGTAGGAGCTAGCTCCAGGCAAGCGTAGTTTTTAGTACCCTCAGATTAATTCCTGGCTTTCTGTTGTAATACTGTCAATGGCAATGTGCACACTGTCTCAGGAGGAACCAGAAGGACTGGAGTATCTCATGGATACTGTCCAGAACGAGAGGCACACATACACTGTGTTCTCCTAGCAGCTGTGACAGGTGGAGCACCTGTTTTCTCAAAAGCCGCTAGAACGAGGTGAAAAAAACCCGTCTTGATGGCAGTTTTCTTTTAGACTAACTATAGACTGGATAAAACAAGATCATACATATTTCTGAAAGAATATTATAGTATTTCCTAATTATCTGGGTCTGCTTTCCACAACATGTCCTGCCCCAGTACCACAAATAAACCTGATGTTGTGTTGTTTATTCCAGCTCCTGGTTTTTCTGGTGTGTGAGTGAGCCTATCAAACGACACACTTCAGCTGGCATACCAGAGGCTTTCCAACCAACTAAGCCACTCAATCCATCTTCTGGATACTTTTTCTAACTCCAAGGAATCTGCAACCTTTCAAAGTCCTCAGTCACCGTAATTAACCCAGACTGGGGAAAGGGAAAGAATCCAAAGGGTTGTGCCTGGGAGAGTGAATGGCTGTAGCAAGTTCACCTTGGATGTGCTTAAGTAACCTGTTACATCACAGAAATATCACCTTTTGCAAATGAACATCAAACAGCCCTGAATCTGCCCATTTTCCAGCAGAGCTGAGCAGCGAGATTAACACTCCTTTCCCACAGCATCTCCATGGATTTAATTAGTCATTAATTGCCTGCCCCTTTGATTATAATGAATTCTCATACACATTATTTAATTCCAGCTGCCTGGATACCCAGGTTCCTAATGATTAATAAAAAACCTGCAGGATAACAGTAATCACTATAAACATCCATTACAAACCCCATCATGTCACAATTGAAAATGCTGAGTGTCTGGGAAGCCATTAATCAATTGCAAAGTCCTTTTATAGTCCTGACTAACTCTAATCAATCATGGCACCTGAAGGTCTCCAAGCCTGTCACCCAAGTGCCCTGTCTGAGATCAGAAGGCCCCAAATACAGAGTCCATGTCATGCCTTGCTGGGTCGGAGCTGCCTGAGAGCAGAAGGCACCAAGTCCATGTCATGCCCTGCTGGGTCAGAGCTGTCTGAGAGCAGAAGCAGGAGCTGCCATCGCTCAGCTCCAGGCTCCAGGTGCAACGGCCACCGAGCTCAGTCTCATCCAGGTGTGTGTTCCTGAAGATCTCAGCCCTGCCCTGTTGTCTGTGTGTGTGCAGGTGAGAGCATAACCCAGGTGGGCCCAGTGTCATGGAAGGGTAGGAACCGTGCTATAAAAATACATTTTTGAAATATAAACCTTTTCATTACATTTCATTACATAGTGGAGAGTAAGTTCTCCATGAGACAGCAACAGGCCCTGGTGGCCAAGAAGTCAATGGGCTCCTGGGGGGCGTTAAGAAAACTGTGTCCAGCAGGTCGAGGGAGGTTCTCCTCCCTCTCTACTCTGCTCTGGTGAGACCATGCCTGGAATATTGAATCCAGTTCTGGGTTCCCCAGTTCAAGAGGGACAGGGAAATACTGGAGAGAGTCCAGCAGAGGCTGTGAGGATGATGAAGGGCCTGGAACATCTCTCCTGGGAGGAAAGGCTGAGAGCCCTGGGGCTGTTTAGTCTGGAGAAGAGAAGCCTGAGAGGGGATCTGATTCATGTCTTGAAATAGCTGAGGGGTGGGGGTCAAGTGGAAGGGGCCAGGCTCTTGTCTGTGGTGCCCTGGGGTAGGACAAGGAATAATGGAATAGCTCTGTTTAAAAGAAAGCCTTTTAAAATTGGTCACAAAATGGTAGATCTTCTTCTTGGTTTTCTATTGTATTTGTTCATCTTCTAAAGCAGCAGTGTCTACAATGCTAATCCAGTCATAACGGAAATCCTAGATCTTGTGTGTGGACTGCGATGGCAGGAGGACAGAAAGACGAGGGAGAGAGGGAGGGAGAGAGGGAGGGAGGGAGGGGGACCACCACCACCACCACCGCTGTATTGGCTTTGCCAAGAGTAATTTATAGTCCTATAGTCTGACCAGCAGTTGCTGTGCAGATGGGAGTGGAGGTTCCTTCTCACTGGCTCTCAGCACTGTGTTTCCAGCATCAGGCCTGTATTTGAGCCAGAAATTGTGAATTTCTAGTAGAGGATGGTGGTTGTGGAGCAAAGCCACTCTTAAACAATTCAAGAAAAGTGTATGAAAAGTATTTCTGTGACCAAAAAGTGCACGTTTTACTAGAAGGCCCAGATTGCTCGACTCTGTGGCTGGACAAGAAAAGCTCTGAATCCCTGGAGTCTGAGCAGTATCTTCTAGATTTTGGGTGCTGAAGCAGTCTCTACCTGTTTGATGCTCTTTGTTGCATCATCTCAATGGAAGGGAGGAGCTTCTACCTGCACTCATGCACAGAGCAGAATAGAGCTCCACTGTCTCCCAGATTCTGAAGTATCTTCATGATTTTCACAATGAGGGAAAGAAATCTTAATTGATAGGTGTCTGTTACAGTGCTTTGAAGAAGCAAATCATCTGCTGTTCTTGCTGGCACCTGCCAGAGAAAAACTATGGACATTTATACCAACCAAGCATTCTGATGCTGCCTTGGCTGAATCAGCTTCTCTCGTCGTACCTTTACTCTGTGTTAAAGAACAGGAAGAGACTGATGGGTGAATAAATTCACCTAGGCTCTTTCTGCAGTTTTCAGGGAGAATGTCTGGTTAGGGACATGTGTGAATTTCCATTAGGGGACAGAGCTGTGGAAAAAAACTAAGAAGGGAGTGTACAGGCAGATGCATTAGTGGAAAACCACAGTGATGTTTCTGCCTCAATCCTCAGCCAAGGATCCTGGCTCTATAGCTGCCGAAATCCTGGCCGCGCACAGCGCGTCCACCCGGCTCACGCCGCAGCTGCCGCCTGGCCTCCAGGCATCTGTGCTCGTCAACAAATAATGGGACGTATATGCACCTGAAAATAATTTGGCATGTATGTCTAGGATTGTAATTGCTTCCCAAGTCAAGCTGATATTTTAACAAACTGGCAATATTGGGAAATGAGCACCCTTGAGCCTTTGTTAGGGGGCCAGGGAGGACAACAGGAATTGTACTGCAGCCCACACTTTCTGCAGCTGAAGACTACACTGATTGCATAAAGTGGTGCAGGCTTTTACAACCACTTTCATGTGTAAAATGAGGGTAGACTCCACAGACACTGCATATTGCAGGATCACATGCTCTTTTGGACATCTGGGCATTACATCTGAGGGGAGGTGATGAGTTCAAGGGGGCAGAAGAGAGCCTTGCAGGCATGAGCTGCTGCATAGGGTGCTGTGAGCCAGGTCTGACTGACACGTGGTTCTTAGAGATATCTTCGTTGCACCCAGCAGCCTCTCTCCTAGTGATGGAAGTAGCACCCTGAATTAACACGTGGCACATGTCCTGTAGCAGAGTGAGTGATCCCTGATCTGCACAGAGCAGTGAACTTCCCGGATTCCTCCTTACTGGGCTCAGCAGAATCTGCCAGATGAGCAGCAGAACATCCTGGGGCAGCAGAGGCAATTAGTCTCTTACCCTGGCACTGCAGGTATGCTCTGGGTCAGGAGCCCTGACTCCAGCACACCCTCATGTGCAAATACACACGTTCATCCAAAACTCTTCAGAGTGTGTGTTGCAAAAACCTGTATCCCTGGGGCTTGTTACCAGGGATAACAGGCTCTGTTATCTGTGTTGTCCTGATGCCAAATGTGCCAGTGTGATTTCTCTCTCCTTTAACAGACATACAGGTTATCTGAAAGCTGTTTTGGCTCAGCATTCCCACTGCAGAAGCTCCCTGGCTGATACACAGCTATTTTCCCACTGCTGCTGAATATAACAATGAATAAATAAAGGAGAAAAAAAACAGCCTACCATAAGTGAGGGCAGACTGTTCTTTTGTGCCAGTGAATCTTTAGGCTTCTATAAGAGGTTCAGAGGGTCTAACAGTGAGCTCTTCCTTTAGCCAGCACGTTCCATTCACTAAAGCATTTAATTGGGAAAGTAATGACTTGATTGGTGCAGCAGAACTTTGAACATCATCCAGGAAATTCACAGTAGTAAAAAAGGCTCAGCCAGTCATTCACTGGAAGCATAAATAATTAGAAAGATGGAGTTCTGTTTTGTCTAACATGTAATAGTGTCTCCTAAATCAGATGTAGCTTTTGTTCTTGAGAATATGCTGCCCACATGTATTCTGAAAGTAGAGTTTAACCAGTGAGTCTGGCTTTATGATAATCTGTATTTAGGTACCTTTGAATTAGTGACTTGAGCACTAAAATCATAGAATCATAGAATGGTCAGGGTTGGAAGGGACCTTGAAGATCATCGAGTTCCAAACCCTCTGCCATGGGCATGGACACCTTCCACTAGATGATTTTGTTCTTTTTTATTTCCTAAGATTTATTTTGTAGTCAAAAGCCTTGGGATGCCAAGGGCAGGGTCGGATCCCAGACTGCCCCAAAGGCTGGAGAACCAGCACATATTATATATCTTCAAATGCTGAGGAAGTGTAAATCTGGGTCTTGGTATTTCTAAGAATTGTGGCTCATTGTCACGAGGGAAATGCAGGAAACAGGATCAATTTGTTTGAACAGAGAGGTTTGGGGGCTGGTGTTTTTCCAGTGTGGAGCTGTCCTTTTAGGTACCTTAATTCGGGAAATGCCTCAGGGGGAAGTAATAATGACTTCAGAGGGGTTTAAGCACCAAAAAGGTGATTTCATGCGCAAAAGTCAAATAGCAAATAAATGTGGACATGGTTCGCTATCCAACAAATGCTCGATCCCATACAGATGGGGATCCTGGGGCAGTCTGAGTCACACTAAGCTTGGTTTATGTGCATCTAGTAAAGTGATTTGAAACAGACTGGCTGAAGGGAAGCAAATAAACCAGATTCTTGGTCCTCTAAGGTGATGTGTGAATCATCAGTCTGAGAAAGCAACCTGCAGCACTTTTGTTCACGAGCAAGCACTTGGAAAGAGATGTCGAGTGCAGCCTGCATTGCTGGGGAAGAAAAACAGGAGAAAAGAATGATAAAGTTTGAGGATTAAATGATCCTGAAGGAAATATAATGACTAATCAAGGTTTAGTTTGGAAAACTAAATTGTGAGCAAGAAGAGATCAGAGACTGAAGTGCTGGGGTCTGAACCCCAAGCCCTGAAGTGAACTTGACACCTGGATGAATCTCACAACCAGGTAAAAGGGGCTAAGGCTGCCCAGGTGCCTCCTACTATCATCAAGCACAAGACTGGGTTGGCCTCTGTGCTGGCCACCAAGAAGAACTTTTAGCTCCGCTGCTGGCCGCAACCCAGTAGGCATTGAGTGGTGGGGATGCATGTCATAGCAGACCTTGATATGAGGGATAGGCCCCCTCTGTTGTGAGAGGGCCATCCAGGAGGGGAGGCCAGGCCAAGCACAGCCTGAAAGGCTGAGAATTAAAGTAGAAATGTGAAACAGCTGCCAGTTAGGTGGTGATTAGAGGGTGGAGATAAAAGGCCAATAGAGCTCCTGATTGAGTAGCTGCTGCTGCTGGAGGGGATTGTGAGAAGGAGTTTTGTGGAGACAATGAAAGAGTCAAGGGTAGTGGATTGGGTGATGTATCTTTCTGGTATTTGTTGGATTGGTTTGTGCCTGGCTATGTTGGGCATGGTTGATATCTCCTTATGCTGTTGTATTTTTGGCTCAGTTTGCCTTTGCTTCTGTTGTGTCACCTGCAGTGAGTGGGTTTATTGCTTCCTTTGTTCCCCCCATGGTTGGCCAGACTATAGCATTTTTGGGGTCAGTAGAAATAGATAATAAAACCTGTGTGAGTTTCTGTGTGTGTTTTCTGCTGATGGCTGCATGCTTTTTGCTGGGCCATGTCATTGGCAAAACAGAGACTTGTGCTACAAGGCTCTGCCAGTCCCATCTGCTCAGTCCAGAATGAGTTCTTAAAACCCTGCTCCAGAGAATTGTGTTACCTTTGAGCAGGGCAAAGAACAGCTAACCCTCTAGATTATTATCTCTACCACCACACCAACTGATACCGAGTTTGTGAGCTCACACAATGTTTCCACTCTTTCAGTTCAATAGCAGAGTGGGTGTATGGAAATGTCATCATTTTGGCAATCAATCAGTTTAGGAAAGTCTCCGCTGAAAGGCCAAACAGATTCTGTTGTGCTGAATTAAAAGCAGCTCCAGCCAAGCCTGGAAATGCTCCTGCTGCAGGGTCACCAAAAGCCTTTTGGCCTTTCTGAAAGCAGACAGGGTGTGGTTTAGTTCCTTGCATTTCTTACCAACATCTGGGTTTTCTTTAAGAAGATGAGACTTAAGACTTGAAGATGAGCATTTAGAAACTGTTTTCTTGAGAAGGTTGGTGAGGGGGAACAGAGGGAAATGTTTGTCTGAGCTGAAGTAGGCTGTTGAGGAAGCCCTTGGTCCTACCAAGCCATGAACAGGGTGCTGTACCTTCAGGGCAGCTTGGTGACTCTCTGGTCACTGGGGCTTGCTTGTGACATCTGGCAGGGGAACTGGTGTCAACACTGAATGGACAACCAGGCACAGCTTCTTACTTATGGGACTACTCCCAGCGCTCTTCCAGTACGCAAAAAGGAGCAATTAGTTCATTTTCACTTTTTGCAGTATTGGAAAGCCTCAGTTGGGCAGTAATAGCACTGTGGGCTGAGGGACTTAAGACTGATAATGGCTTCTCTAGACTTCTGGAATAATACACCAGCCAGCAAAAGAAGATCCAACCGTGGCTGCTGCTTAAAGAGTGTTCGAGCTCTCCAATAGGAGAACAGGTAGTGGTTACACTTTTGAGGGAAGCCAAGAAGACCCTGTTTCCATTCCCTCATATCTTTGAGCACTGCAGCAAACAAGCAGAGTTCTTCCCTAACTAACCTATGAGCTGTAATTTTTATAAAGAATCTTTTTGTTAGGGATCACCAACAGTTTGGACTTCATCCAGCTGGAGGGGAGCAGCATGCACTTGCATCCACAAGTGTTTCTAAACTGAAAAACATTAGCAAAGACATAGACCATAATCCCTGTCCCATCTTAAAGTTGTCAACTTGGAAAAGAGAGCAAAAGTGACATTTCCCATTCATTCCAAATAATTTCTACAGGTAGAAAATAGGATTATTGTGAAGATGCATAAATTACTCATTGACACATGTAGCTTCAGAGCTAGATTCACCACACAGGGATTTACCTGAGGAAGGAGAAAAGGGGAAGGTCTGGGAAGGTCATGAAGCATCCCTCTTGGGGCCCAGCAGCAGCATCGGCAGGGCAGCCTGACAGTGGCACAATGGTCCAGCAGCCATGGGGCTCTGGAGCCTCTGCTGCTGCTGCTAAAGGCACTGGAGTGCAATGCAGGATGTGGAGCTATGTACTGGAGTATTTTGGGCCATCTCAGTGAGCCACCTGTATCTGAGAGCTGCAGGAAATGCCAGGGTGTAATGCAGAGGACAGGCCTCTCCCAGACACCTCCACCAAACACTGCACACTGAGCACGTGCTGTAGGTCATCCCTGCATTTACACACAAAAGAACTTGGAAGTGGAAAATTAAATACATTATTTTCATCAGATGTATCTAATGAAGATGTGGAGTGGCTCATACTCTCTGCATGTGGTAATTTCCTGGGTATATTTCTCTTCTATTTTGATTTAGAAGCTGGCAGGGGCTTTTCTCTGTTGTTTTTTTTTTCTCGATGACACTTTTGGAAAACTTCATTTCATTGAGGTGCCCTGTCAGTATCCTCAGTGATCAGAAGCCCTGTAGTCCATAGGTGAAGAATCCACCCTGGCTTTCCCAGGGGGCAGTGGATAACTACAGCTCTTTCTCACTAGTGTCAAATGATGTGTTTGGCTGTGTAGAAACCAGAGGAAAGTCACGATAGATGAAATGAGTGGCTGGGTAGGTTATCACCAATTTACTACAATATTGGTAGACTCCAGCTAAGCAGCTCAGTCCCTTAAAGTGTTTGTTTCCCAGCTGAGCAGCTTGGATGGTTTCTGGTTTGTTGAAATGCAATCATCTGCAAGGTGTCTGTCACATTTAAGGCTGCTCTGCTGCCCAAGCCTGAGAAGGCTCTTGAGCTTGGACATCTTTGCTTGAGAGACACAAGGAGGAAGCAGCAGTATGATGCTGACCTCCTTACTTTTCTCTCCATCAGCATCCTGTCCGCTGTGAGGGTTTGAGGTGTCCTCCAAGGATGACTTGGGGCTACTTTTTGCCTTCTCAGGAAGCTTCTTTCGAAGCAGCAGTGGGCAGCTTGGTATGGAGGCTCTTATTCCCTGCTGCCTTGCAACTACAGCTAATAGAGATCTGGAGAGTGAGGCTTCCTCAGCTGTGCACCAGTCTCCAGGAAAGCCCTGGCAGCTCTTTAACGGGACACAGAGTCTTCTGGGACAGTGTCACCAGGGGGTTTATACTGTGCAGGAGCTCTCTACCAGGCACCGCAAGTGATTGTCTGTGTGTGTTTCCTTTTGAGTTTCTGACACCAGAGTCTGCATTTTTCCCATGATGATGATCTGTGTCACAGTCTGGGTAGCCAGGCCATGCTGGATGTTACTAGCATTCCATTATCAGGAAAAAAAAGAAGGTTAAAAGGAAGCAGAGTGAATCCATTCAAACCCTTCTTCTGTCCCCCTCTGAAGAGAGAGGGTTCACCCTCTTTGGCAGCATCTGCTTCTCTGCACCGGGCTTATTCTGCATCTCACACCAGTCTGGGAGCCCCAGCAAGCACCGCTAGCCAGCGCTTTTCCCTGTGAATGACCAGTGCTAGATGTGAGGATCTGTAACAAGAGCAGGTTGTTGGCAGACATGCTCTTTTGCATGTTCACAATAAGCCCTTCCTCCTCAAATTCACCTCAGTTGTCTCAGTGCCTTTATGTCTTTTCAAGTGCAGCTGAGGAAAAGGGCAATTAGATTTCAGTGATTAAAATTATTTACTTACCATGCATAACACCCGGAGCATCTCCACATACCTGGGGAAACAGACAAACTTCTCTTAATTGCCATCAAACCAGTGCTGAAGGGCGGATTGCACAGCTTCAGCTTTAGGAGAGCAACAGATCCTTGTAACAGTGAACTCACACTTTTTCTGATGACATCAGCTCCTGGGCAATGAGGTAAGCTCTGGACTGGCCTTCTTTCTGTCAACAGCAAAAAACAGAGGCAGTTCAGAGATGTCTCATTCCAAGAAGTAAAGCCTTCTTAGAGAGCAATTTGAACTGACATATGCCCTCAGTAAAAACAGTGCCCAGGCTTTTATTCTTTGGTGTTTAGTGCCTGGCATCCCAGAGTCCTTTCCATGACAGGAGGTTTCCACAATTCAAATACTAGCAGTACAATACAATATGAAAGCTGCTAAGGCAGGTGTCCGTTTTTAAAAATATGTTGTTATCGAAGAAGGAGCTCAATTTTCTGTTGATTTTACGGGTCCAAGATTTGTCAAAGAAGCAGAAAGCACTTAGCTTAGGCTAGCTTCATGGCTGCTGAGGCTCATACCATGTGTTCACTACTCTTAATTAAATGGAACGGGGAGATCTTTATCAAAATGGTCATATTCCAAACTGTTCTGACTGCTGGGAGACCTGTGAAAGCAAAGGAGGCAAGGGGTTTCATTGCCTGCTGAACATGATGTCTAAACTAAATGGCCATAAATATCTCTGGAAAGGTAACAGTCCAGTATTTCAGCAGACCACAGTGTCTGAAATCCCAGTGACATCTACTTAACTGGGAGGCATCCTGGAAAACACAGAAAGCTGTGGAAGAAGCAAAATGTGTGGCTCTGAGGTGCAAGTGCTAGTTAGAGTATTTTGCTCCTGTTTCATGAGTCATTGTTATGGTAAGAAATGACCAAAGCATGAAAATATTTACTGAGTCTATTGGGAAACATTTGATTTATTTAGCAGTGGTGAAATAGGGAACTAAACCAGCAGTCTAGTAGTAGTAAAGAAAAGCAGCCCTTAGTGGAGCGCTGAGGGGAGATGAGTTTGGCAGAGAGACTCACACCACTGTTTGCCAGACCAGATCCTGGAAAGCCACTGCTTGTGGATCCAGCTTCTGAAAGCCTGGTCAGGAGAGACTGGGATATGCTGAGATATGATGCAGTCCCTGGGTATAACAGTCAGGTGGGAAGTTTGTGGCTGCATTTCCTCCACAGATTCATCCTGAGGGGACTGCCAGGGGTCATGGAACATGAAGCTTCATTGAGACCCCTCATAAAAAGTATTGATAGGACCCCAGAGCCACATTCAACTTCCTACAAATGATGACTTCCCAAAGGACACTTGATAGATCAGATAGATACACAACTGGGATTTATACAGCAGATATGAGCAGGAAAAAAATGTCTAAGTCAGTCTAAGCTAAATGCATTATAGACTTTTCACTCTCTGTCCCTCTTCCTCCTCAGCATTCCCTTGGGAAGCAGGTGCTCTGGCACATGACAGAAGTCTCTGGGTTGCTCAGAGTCTCACTCAATCACAGTGAACCACCTGCTGCCTTTTGCATCTATAGAGGGATCAGCTTCCAGATTTCAGGAAGTTTCTGGTTCATTCTGCCTGCGATAAGCTGCAAACAATATAGGAAAGAATGAAACATTCCCTCAAGTGCCAGAAGCTGAGATTCAGTCACACAGATTCTTGAAGTTTAAAAAACCCAGTAGCAGGGTCAACTGAAACTTAATTGAAGCAATTAGTTCACTGCCCAACATACATAAATTAGAAGAGGAATGTGTGATGTAACAGCAGTTACATTTTTAAGATTCTTCCAGTTTTAATAACTTTAGCTAGTCATGACAAAAGCACTGAATGAATTCAGTACTGACTATTTCAGAGGAGTCAAGGGCCAGTCAAAGCACCTCGCAAACAGGTGACAGTATTGGCTGCACACGTCAGCAAAGGAAAGGTTTCTGTTACGAGGAGGAACTAAATGGCCCTTGCTGCTCTGTCAATTTTCACCCTCGGGGCGATGGACCCCAAGGTGGATGATGATCTGATCAATAGTGAATATGAGTGAAAAAGTCCTTGAACCCTGATGGTGATGGGTTAAATGAGTGAGGCTTCATGTATAGAAAATGAACAGTGCCACAGTGACCTTTTTTCATCTTTAGTTTATTTCTGTGTATTTTTACTGGGAGACAACTGAAGATTGCAAGAACCAGAGGAAAAACAGATAGTGACCTGTTAATCGGTCTCAGATGTCTAATCCCTCTCTGCTTTAGCACCAGGGATCTGAGGGTATGTCCCCTGGTGCTTTGTTCCTCTTAGCTGCGGGCTAAGAGCGTGCTTTGAATCACTTACTTTTGGAGAACTACGCTACAGTTTAATAGAGTATACTAGGGAGATCTTAGAGTTTTAATTTAGTTTCACTTTCCTGCTGGGAGCAGGTATTTGATTGCCCCTTTCCCCCCGGTTCCACTTTGTGAGCGCTCGTTGAAGATCGTGCCGTGCATCTCCTGGTTGGCCTGGCTGCTGCAGGAGCGCACAAGAGGCCCTGAGCGTTCTCTTCTCTCCTCTTTTCTCTATACGGGCCAAGCAGAGCTAATGAGGGAGTGTTTCTGGGCCACCTGGTCCCGTGCCGCCTGCCCAGCCCATCCTCTGGGGACACGCCTGGCCCCGCAGCACCCAGAATCAGAGTGTGCTTCCTTGGCAGGCCAGGCCCATGTGCCCTGTGCGTACGCGCGGTATTGCGCTCCATAGCTGCTCCATGATTAATGTCTCAGCCAGGACACAGAATACAGGGACCCCACCATCACATGGCTCATCTAGGGCAAGTTTGAGACAGCATGTCTAGGTGTTGCCTGTTGTATGTAATTTTAATTGCTGTTTGTTTAACCAGGAAATGATCTCTGGCATTGATGACAGTGTCTAGAGACGGACTTCTGGGAATAGGGGATAGAGGGGGTGCTGGTCCCTCAAACATCAAGTTTCTGAAATAAAGTGCAAGTGACTATTTTAACACCACCAAGCTGCTATCTTTTCAGTAATCCCTACTCCCCACAGCCCACCCTGTGCCTGGCCCTGCATTATTGTTTCTTCCCAGTTGCCACTTCAGAAGCTGTGCTCCAGGCCTTTGCTTGGCAGATGGAAGCCCTGTGGGGACCTTGGCTTTCTGCTTCACTGAGTCTTGTCTCATTGCTTCATCATCTCATCTTCCCCAAAAACAAAGGCTTAATAAAGTGTTTGCAATACACAATATAAAATTGCAATGTATATCTGAAATATCTCCCCATTCTGTTCACTCAGAAAAACACACTGGTGCCAGGAAGTTTGCAAACACAAAAGCACTGGAGTTGGGTTAGGTGGTTGCAGCTGAGAAAGTTTAGGCTTCTTGTCCCTTTTGTGCCCTCTGATAGAAGAGACATCCAGGCTGAGAAGGGGCATGTCACGAGCAGTGGAGGATGGTGGCTGGTGGCCCTGGCTGAGGTGGTGCTTGCAGTGGTGGGATCCCCTTCTCTGGTAGTGATCCTATTCCTATAGGGATGACAACTCCACACAGAGTCACTGATGCTGCTCTGGCTTTGTTCTGAGCAAGGCCAAGGCATCCGGCGTGGGCCCCAACAGGCCACGCTGTGATTAGATGGTACTTCGGTAGCAGTTCAGTCACTGGCCTCTGAGCCCAGAGCCAGCTCTCAGTTGTGCTGGCCCAGTTGTTTGCAGGACCTTGATCAGAAGCAGACTGGCCTCCTGATCCGGATTAAAAAATGGTGGGGCTGGGTGTAAATCTGCCCTGTGGGGCTGGAGCGGGGCTGAGTGGCCTAAGAGCAGCACAAGTAGGTCACAGATCAGCCCTAGTGCTGTTCCAGGTGAGCAGCTGGAGCACTCAGGGAGTAACCCCTTGTGCTTCAAAAGCAGGGTAACATGGTCAAGCCGTGGAAGCAGCAGCTCCATTCTTGTGGGCGGCACTGGCTGCCCTGCTGCCATTGACAGCCAGCACGTCCTCAGGCATCTTCCTATCCGTGTGTTGTATCTCACAGGCTCTGCAGGGTTGGTGCGTCACAGCTGGATGACACCCAGCACAAGAGCGATTTGCAGGCTTCAGCCTCTGAGCTGAGTGACTTCATAATGCCTCTTTTGTAGTTACTATGGACCGTGCAGCAGTTCACAGTGATGTCACAGTGGTGTCAACAGTAAAATGAGCCACTGCAAGTCACTTGTGACTTTTTCAGGCTGCCTCTGTGAATCAGTGAGAGAGAAGGAGAAGCAGTTCACAGCTCCTGTATCCCAGGCCCAATCCTGGAAGAGCTAAATTGCAGCTGTCCTGGGGGATCTGTCTAATTACATAAATCAAGAGCTGCCCCTTGAAAGGCTTCTGAATTAGGTGCTTTCTCAAGGCACACAAATCTGTCACTCCCAGCTCTGGCACAGAGTGTGTGTGTGTGTATTTTACTGTGTGCAGGTTAAAGGCGTGCAAAACAGAATGATTAACGGAGTCTGGAAGCCAAGCCCACCCAGTGCAAAATGATAAGGAGCAGTAAAGACATTTTCATGTCCTGCTGCCCTGAGACAGTAGCTGCTCTTCTTGCTCCTCTTTGTTTGCTTTTTAAAATGAGGCTGATAATGTAAAAAATACCTCAACATATATTATTGGCTACGATTCAAAGAACAGGGATTCCAGCAGGCCCTAAAAATTTCTCCCCATTCATGTGAACCTGGTCCCCAGGAGAGCAGGGATTTAAAGGAGGCAAGCTGTTGAAACAGTAATAGGAAATATGTGTACAACGCTAATTTAAAAAATCGTATTTACTTATAAAAATGAGCCTTGAAAAGAAATACCAGAGAAGAAAATTCCACTGCAAACTGTAAGTCCTGTGTCTAGCCTCCAGCAAGCAAGCTGGCAGAAAACAGGTGAGAAAAACCAAACCACGCTGCTTGCATTTTGGTGAGGAATTCATTCGTGACACTGAAAGGCAGCAGCAGGTAGAATCCAGCTCAATGCAAATGAAAATCATGTAGCTGAACACAGGGAGATTTTATCATCTAGGCAATTTCATGCCTTTATTTAAATTAAGTTTCTCTGAGAAGGAGAAAAGCAGAAATCAAACCAACAAACCCCAGATTTGTGTGTACATGTTTTTTAAAATCCAGATTCATCTCTTAGTGGGCTGGCCCCGGACAGTGGTTGTAACAAGATCAGCTCATTTCAAAACTCACGGTGCTATTTCTGGCACCCAGAGCAACACATCTCTGCCAGTTCTTCCCAAGTGACGGCGCTTCTGAACTTTCTCGTGCTGTACGGTCGCTTGCTGTTGTCCTGAGGGTTTTGCTCCAAGCGATACATCACTCCATGGGGGAATGGGACAAGCCACGCTCTTTGCTCTGTGTCACTGCTGAGACAGGTTTGGACAGGGCAGCCAATGTTCCCTTGGCACCCAGAAGTTTTGCATGAGAAGACAATAAAAGGAGGTGGGAGCGGCAGGGTAGGAAAAACTCTCCTCTGTCAAGACACCTGTGCTTTCTGAGACAGGAGCTGTGGACAGATGGAATTCATCCCGTTCACTCTTAATTACAGTGAACCAGAGCCCTTCTCTCTGACAGAGACTCTGCAGTGGGGGCTGCCTGAGGCCTTGGAGGATTCCCATATCACTGTTACTCTGTGTCTGGCACAGGAGAAAGGCACCAGTTCAATGCCCTGCATCCTTTGTGTCAAACCCCTGTGCTGACTGTTATCCCTGGGAAATCGGGTCATCCCTGGACATCTTTGGATTATTGCTTCACTGCGGCAGTGATGCTGAGGCTGTCGTGGAGTAGCAAGAGAGTCCTGGTGCCGGGTGCCCTCTGACTGTGCAGATCAGGAGACACCTGTCCTGGGGACAGCTGGAACACAGCAGTTTGACAGGATGGTTCCCAGGATCCCCTCAGTCTGTCCATAGTGACACCTGTCCTCGTGAGCCTGCAAAACCAAATGCACTGAAAGGTCTTTCAGGGCCACTTGTCATCTCCAGGTCTTTCCTTGGTCCCACACACAAGCACAGCCCTCTGACTTGGCTTGTCCAGGGATGAAATCCCTGCTGCTCCAGCCTCTTCAAAGTCTGTAGTTAGAGCCCAGTAGGTTGCAGAGTGGCTGATCTTTCTACAGCCGGCATTCTAACAAGCAGCAGATGATATCCACTTTCCTGGCCTGCTTCTTGGCAGGATCGTCACATGCACCAGTTCATCACCCAGCTTGGAAATACAGCCTGTGTTCAGACGGAGGTGCGTTAAGAGAGCTCCGCGGGAGCTCAAGGAAGCCTGGCCCTATGTACTGTGATCCTTGCTGGCAATGAGCTTGGGAAGCAAAGCCCGACCAACCAGGCCTGTCCTGATGTTCTGTCAGGCACGTGCAGCCATTGAGTTTGTGTTTTCCTGAGGAGCGGGAGGGGTGCCTCCAGTTAGACCCTGAAGCATGTATTTGCTCTGTAAGTGCTGCACAGTGTGGTTACCCCAGCACAACAGAACAAAGCAATTGAAATGCATGAGATGCAATAACGGAGACATTTAGAAAATCATAATTTCCTAGTGTGTTGAGTTGAATAAGACCCTACAAAATGGCAGTACGTTTTGTTTTAGCAGCCTTGAATTTGCTTCCAAGTGCCAAGTGCTTGCATGCATTTCCCTTGTGAGCTCCAGTCACAATTTTGTAGTCACTTCTCCACCAGCATCACCACCAAGAGATGTGAGACACCTGACCCTCTTAGACAACACACTAATATATGCTCTAGAAACGCCTGTGGCTTGTCAGGTAACTAACAGAGCTGAAAGGAAAAATATTTTTAATTTAACAGGGAATGTCAGAAATTTTAAGGCTTTTCCCTTACCAAAACAATGTGAAATCAACCAAAAAAAATTTCACAAATCTCAAAGGATAAAATATAAGGTTGCTTGCAACTGTGTAATTTGTTTCATGTCAGCAAGGAGATGAAAGCACAGCCTTTTCCACCGGTACCAGACGGAGCTCAGCACCCTGCAGTGATGCAGCGCAGAGGGATGTTAGAGGAAGCTGTTCTCCCTCACAGACCAGAGCAACAGCGGTTCATTCACTCTCGTTCCACCTGCAGTTTCCTTTTTTGTTTCTCAAGAACTAGTGTCTTGGTAAGGGGAGAATTCTGCTCCCCCCTCTCTACACTTGTCCCTAAACAAAGCCTCACATTCTGGAAATGCCCGGAGAGATCAGATCTGGGCTGTGCAGTGGGTGCCTGTACTCAAAGATACAACATTAGGTTGTTTGGCTCATATTAGGTTTTAAGAACACACACACACACAAATTCTGTGAAAAACAAAAATAAATTTGTGCTTAAAACTGTTTGATGCCATCTCTTTAACAACTGTACTGTTAGCTTAATGGAGGTTAAAACAGCCTCGTGTGGTCTTAAGCTGCGGTCACATTTCCGTGGTCTTCTCCATAATTTGTTTAAGAGCTGTTTTATTCATCAGAAGTCACTAAAATGAACCAAAACATGAGTGCATTTTCCCACGATGAAAGAATTTTGAGATGGCAGAGACCTATTAGATCATTAACTCCCTCTCCCAGCCAATGCAGAACTGGCCCAAATAATGCATTTGTCTTTGTTTTATCCAATGTAGTTTTAAGATTGCAGCTACATTCTTCTGAGTGAGACATTTTCCCTGAAGCTCAAGTTAGGTCTTTCCTGCTGTCTATGGGGCTTCACGGTCCGTCTTAGGATAGCAGTTCTTGGGCTTTGCCATGTGCTATAAGGGTTTGCCACGTGCTATAAGGGTGGATTGTTGCTGGTGCTTTGGGGAAGTAAAGGGTTGGTGGCTGTGACCCATCTAACTGAGCACCAGGCAAAGAGCAGAGGAGGATGAGAATCCAGGTTCCTCTGCAAATTGTTTCTCCCTCTCGGGATTTCAAACATTCCCCATTTTCAGCTCTTTTACCTTAATGAGACTGGGATCAGCCGGGCTGCTCTCATCTTCTGAGCTCTTCTGTTCCTCATCTGATGTGACCATCTCGGTTGGTATCGCAGAGACGGGGCACACCTTGTATGGCTCAGTGTAGGCGCTGCGGAGAGAGAACAGAGCAGCAGCTCATGGGTGGTGTTCCCAGGCTAATAAACCCGCAGTGCGCTGAGAGCCAGGCGTGGGGCAGGGAACCCTCGCAGGCCTCCTGCGCTCGGGAAGCAAAATTTTTCAAGTTCTGTTTTTTTTGCTGCCGGGTTCAACAGCAACCATTTAGGCAAGTAGAAGAATCTGAAAGGAGCAGTGAGAAGTTAACTGAACTTTTTCAAGCTTCCTCAAAGGATCTGGCTCAATTTGGAGCAAAAAGTTTAAACTTGCAGCCAGAACTGCTTGGTTCCTCCTTAGTCAGATCCTCAAAATGGATGTAATAAAATCACACTAACATCTCAGTGCTCGTTAGAAATTAAAGTTAGATATTGTGCCAGTGAGCTTTCTGGGAAAACATCAAAAGAATGAGAAAAGTATAACTAATATCAGTGGTATCAATTAAAGTACAAGGTACTCAGATCCCAGAATCCTTGAGTTGTTTTAAGGGAATCTGAGTTCAGCTCCAGAAACTGGGAGAAAGCTGCGTGATAGGAATACTGGATCTGGCATGTGGCCAGTGGCTTCTCAGCATTTTCTTTTAGAAAAAAAAAAATTAATCGTTGTTTAAATTAAAATTACCAGTGATCCCGAAACCTCCACAAAGCACAACCAGAGACAGGTTCTCTGGGTGGTGCCTGCCCTTTGCCTTAGAAAGGTGTCTTTTGCTGATCTGAATATGCACAGCTCCAAATTCCAGATACTGGATCTTGTTAAACCTCTGTCTGCTGAACTGGGGGCAGCCTTCCAAATGGTATTACTCTGCAGGTACTCACAGGTGATAGTCAGGTTGTCCCTTTGTTTTGGTTTTTTATATGAAACAGGTGAAGATGTTGGTGTCTTACTATGTCATGCCTCTTATCATTCAATCATTCTAAAAGCTCTGAACTTTATCCAATTATCCGTTATCATTTTCCAATTTACTAACCATTTTAGCACCAGTTTTTACTACCAGATGGTTTTAGTACTGCTCCTGGTAATACAACATAGGGCTCAATATTCCAGCACTGGCAAAAGAAGTGCAAGTGGTAACATCCATCTGCTCCTGCCTGACTTTACTCTGTTCTTACATGCAAGGGTCAGGTTAGTATTTTTGGCCACAGTATCATTCTTGGAACTTAAACGCAGCTTACACACCACAGTGGCCTCAAGTCTTTTACACTTTTAAGGGTAGGTTCCAGCGTTCAGGCAACAGGGCAAGTCTGCTCTTCTGAGACACAAAATCTGACATCTCCTTGTGTTCCAGGGGCCATCCCGGACAACCAGGTCAGTCTATAGTGTGGGCCTGGCTTGCTCAGTGTACATGATTTCTTTAGTTTTCATTTCCTCTGAAATACTATCCATTTGCTTTTGCAGCTCTGCCTCCTCTCTTTACTTTGCTTTGATCTCCCACTCGGGGATCCCAGATGTGAACAAATTCAAATCCAAGGCAAGAGTGACAGGAGGCTGGGCAAAGATGGGATGATGTGAGCAGGAGGGCAATGAGGAAAGACACTCCCGAGGCCACCGACCAGACTCGCACATCCGTTCAGAAAGGAAACTCCCTGCACATCTACATGGCCTGCCAAACTGCAGGCAGGGCTCCGTGCCTCCTGTGCAGGTTCGGCTCCCAACCTTTCTTTGATGCCCCGTGCGCGGAGCCAAGGAGCTCCTGCAGGCCGCCTGGTGCCTTTGCCAGGGCTGGGCCGAGGGCCAAGCAGCAGCTCTGCTCCTCACCGTCGCCTTCTCTTGTTTAGTAGTCGTGTCTGCGGTTTGTCAGTGTGGGCAGCATCACGGCACGTGAGAAAACCTGCCTCCCTGTAACAGCAGTGGGGCCTCAGCACAGGTGAAAGCAGGGTCAGGGCTGGAAAGAGCTCAGGAGGCTTTTTAATAGCGTAGCCAGTCTCTTCTCCTCACTCACACAGCCCTTCTGCAAATTGTAACCGTTTGCCAGAGCAGATGTGAAATTAAGTCCCTCCCTCCCTCTGATAAATGACCGCATTATGTTAATGTAAGAACACAGGATAGTTTGGGAAGAATGCCTCGGTATATTACTCTGGTTATTGTTACGAATGGCATTATTAAAGACTCGTACAATACTGCTGAACTGTTACGTGGGCTTCAGTTCTAGTAGGGCCTGCAGTCCAGGGGTGCTGGCTTGAGTTTAAAGAGAAGTCCCAAAATGTGATGGGTCTGATTTGCACCACCCTCTCCAGCCTGCCCTTCTGCAGCCACTCCAGCAGCACCAGCTCTTTGCTTCTGAGACTGTTTCATGTTGTTGTATAGCTCCTGGGCAGTGCACCCTCCCTGATACTCAATGAATTCACATCATTTAATCCATTTTATATGTCTGCTCTCTTTTAGTCTCCTAGCAATCCTAGCTCCTGAAGACTTGAGCTGTGCCCAGGAACTGGTCACCAGGTGAAGGTGCTCATTCAAAGCACTGCTAAATAGACTTCAATGCAATGGAAGATGTTAATAAAAACGTTGATGTGAAGAATCACAGGAGAAATAGTCCCAAGTTGGTAGTAGATCAACAGCCATGGGAATCCCCAGATGATTCTCTTCCTTGTAGCAGTGATACACTGAATGAGAGCAGATTGCAGACACATGATCTGCTGCTCCTCCAGCAACTGGCTGTAATCATTCCAAGGGTAGCCAGCACAACAAAAGAAGCAATAGGCCTTCTGGGACTGTCTAACCTTAAATTGATTGAATAAATGCAGTAGGAAGCAGCGCAACAAAAATCTTCTCTTGAGCACCAGCTACGTTATAATTAGCAGAGCTGCTGACAGGTACAGAGCCAGGGAGAAGCTGTGTAGATGCGACTCTACTCATTATCTGTGTACCTGGGAACACCTATTTGCATCTGGAAAAAGGTGCTCTGGAGTCTACAGATTCCCTGGCCATCCTGCTCCTATAGTGATGTTTCACACCTGACCTCAAAGGAAAAGGCTCTGTGGGCTGAGCGGAGGATGAAGCCGAGAGGGAGCGGGAAGCTGCACCGATCACTGCAATGGCACTGGTGCCTTCACCAATAAAGTCAGGACACAAGTCTCTACCAGCTGTGACCCCTCGACACCACAACTTGGAAGCACAGCTGGCTGGTACATGCACGAGAAGTGCAGGAGCCCTGCCGAGATATCCAGGAGCTGTGAGAGCTCATGCAGCACGGACGGGCTGACACGCTGCAGTCTGTCCAGCTTTGAAATGCAGTTCTCAGACACTTGCCCTTCTTTTAATTACACACCCACACTTGAGATGACCTTGCAAATCCTGCCTCATTCCTCAGCAATGATCACATTATTTCTTTGGGATTTTTAGAAGTTATTCAGTCAGCATTAGTGAGATGTAAGGATTTAACTGAGGGGGGTTTAACAGTGGCAAAGACACTCGGCCAAGGTAATTATAATAAAGGGCTAGAAAGGCCATGTGGTTTTGTTTGCATAATAACACTATAACACATGCCCTTGGCTGTGGGCTCATCTCTTGGCCACACACACCAGTGATGTCTTGTTTCCTCCTTTGGAATCACCAACTGCCTCAAAAAAAAAAAAGCAGCTGAGTTGGTGGATACCTAAACTTGAGGCCTGTCACTCACACTGGGTGATGTCAGTCCTCTGTACCAGTAAGGATCATATCACCTGTAGTTTGCTTTCAGTGAATGTGCACCAAGTGATGCATCCTAAAGGAAGGCTCCTAAATCTCACTTGCCTTCTGCCTCATGGTCTGAGTTCCACCAATGAGCATGAGGGGAGAAGGGGAGTGCTCTTTCCTGTGAGGTATTTATAATCATCATGTATCCCTGGAGCTCTCAGTTACATTTATGATACCTGTGGAGTATCAACCCTTTCCATCAGGTGGCTCTTTGTAGCTCTGAACTGCAGCTGGTTATGCTGTTGTGCTACGTGAGCAGCGTCCCATCCAAGGCCAGCACAGCAGGCCCATCGGTGTCTGTAAGGTACAATCCTCCATGCTGGGACAGACTCACAGGTTATTTCTGCCTTGCAGCTGAGCCTGTTGTGACAGTGCAAGTGTGCGAGACATTTCTTGGTCAGCCAAGAGCAATGCAGCATCTCCTGAAGCAGGAGCACTTGTGCAGAGTTCAGATGTCATGTGGCTTTAGTGCCATGGGGACTTCCCATGTGTCAGGGTGAGCTGCTGGGGTCTGAACCCCAAGCCCTGAAGTGAACTTGACATCTGGATGAATCTCACAACCAGGTAAAAGGGGCTAAAGCTGCCCAGGTGCCTCCTACTATCATCAAGCACAAGACTGGGTTGGCCTCTGTGTTTGCCACCTAGAAGATCTTTTAGCTCCACTGTTGGCTGCAGCCCAGTAGGCGTTGAGTGGTGGGGATGCATGTCATAGCAGACCTTGATATGAGGGATGGGCCCCTCTGTTGTGAGAGGACCATCCAAGAGAGGAGACCAGGCCAAGCATATCCTGAAGTGCTGAGAATTAAAGTGGAGATGCAAAACAGCTGCCATTTAGGTGGTGGTGATTAGGGGGAGGAGATAAAAAGGCCAGTAGAGCTGCTGCTGGAGAGGTCTGTGTGAAGGAGTTTTGTGGAAAGCCAGCAGTGTATGGAAGAGTCGAGGACAACAAGGGTAACAAATTAGATAATGTATTTTTCTGGCATTTGTCTTGTTGGTCTTTTCATAGCTATGGTGGGACATGGGGTGTGGTTGATGTCTCCTTATGTTGTTGCATTTTTGGCTCAGTTTGCTTTCTCTTCTATCACCTGTGGTGAGCAGGTCTATTGCTTTACTGGTTCCCCCCATTGTTGGCCATGCTGTGTCATCTCTGCAGTCCATAGAGATAGACAATGGAGCCTGCCTGTGGCTTGTGCCTGTGTTTTCTGCTGATGGCTGCGTCTTTTTCACTGGGCTATGTAATTGGCAAAACACAGGGAGCTGGCCGGTGGGGACTCCTCTGGCTGGGCCCATCTCCAGAGCAAGGCAAGTGTGATGTGGCTGGTGAGGACACCCAGATTCCCCGTCCCAGCTCCTAAGCCCCTCCTCTACTCTCCTGTGTCCCTCCAGGCACAGGGGACTTCTCGCATTGGATGTCAGTGCTCTAAGATGCAGTTTTGGAAGAAATAGAGTGGGTGGCTTGTCCTTAATTGCAGGAGTGTAACACACCATCACCTGCCAGCCTGACTTAGCTTCCCTGGAGTAAACTGGTTTCTTCTGGAAGTAGATGCCAATATACTTTCAGTCTAAAGAATAGTATAAACAAGAGCAGCACTTAAGGAGCTTCTGCTGTGTCCATATTAGAACCAAACCCATCATTTGTCTCCACAAGGTCCATACAGTGTAAAGGATGCTCCAAGCTCATAACACTCACAGAGGCCAGGCAAAGGATACCTTGCTCAATCATTTCCAGAGTCCAGGGTGCGCTCAGGTTTTAACCACTGAGGCAGCATCCAGTTAGTAACAGCTGGATTCCCTCTCTCTCTGCTGCCTCCCTGCTGTCACTCGACATCCCCGGTAGTGCCAGGACAGAGAGAGAAGAATATTTGACACTATCTTTAAGATTTGGGAAAAAAAAAGGGGGGGGGAGGGAGAGAAGGACAGAACCTTTTCTTCTAGAGATCCTACTGATTTCTTTTCCTTGCATCTGTTGCAAACTGCAGATTAAATGATGCAACTTAATTACTGCCAACATACTTGAGGCAGCAAAATGCTTCCTGACTTATTTCCTGAAAACTTCCTTTGGTTACAAAAGTGCCTGCAAGTAAAGAAAAAATCAAAACAGTTATTTGGTCCAAAATGTCACCATAAGATGAAGAAAGCAGTAGACAAAGCTAGAAACCACGTTCTTGGTCTCATTCCTACAGTGGAACAACTGCTATTAAATTCCGGGTTTGTCAGTAATTGCCAACGCATGGCTTGTCACATTCACTGCTTCCACACAGTGGAAATAGCAAGTGAGTGTATTCTCTGGGGTAAATGCTGACTTCTGCTCTGCCTTTTGTGGGGCACATAGTGTGTTTTTGTCCAGGATGTTTGATCATTGGTTAGCAAACCCACTGTTAAGAGATTGCTAAAAGACAATGCTTTAAATTCTTTGCTAAAGAGAGGTCGTGGTGCTGAGTTAGGCCTAGATCCACCCAAGCTCTGAAGTGAATGTCAGTCACAGCCCTACTTTTCTGTGTATATTGGTGACTCCACTTGCCCTGAGTCAGCAAAGCAGGTTTGTAGAAACTACCCAGAAAGCCATAAACAGTTATTTTCTCTCCATGAGATGTGTCCTCTACAAGCGTAACCTCCCTGAAGCCAATGGAATGGTGATGAGCTTGACACATCAGCTCTGAATCAGATGTGCTCAGTTTACAGATGACTAGGAAATTGCTGCCATAACCTTCCCATCCACAGACCCTGGCCCATGCCCACTCTGACTCCTCTGTCACAGGGATCTTAGCTCATAACTGGATAGAATGTGCTGGACGCAAGAGAGGAACCAGGATCCCAGCTGGACACAGCTAGCTTATGCAAAGACCACACGTATAAAATCCCCTCCATCCATGGGGAGGGAAAACCTACTCTCTATTATTGGACCAAATGGATTGAATGTACCTTTTTTCTACATGCAATGTCCCTATCCCTGGCTTTATTTCAAGTCACATGCCCGGCAGTTACTTGTTCAAACTCTTCCTCAGACAGTGACATCCTTATTGCAAAAATTTAAAATCATGTGAACTCAATGCAGCAGGTAATTGGGAGAGGCAGTGGGGTGCTGAATGACCCTGTTTTATTAAAACTGGTTATTTATTTTCTTGCATCTATTTGTAAATGATGTTTTAAATTTGTTATGCAAAAAGAAAGCTCATTATGGAAGGAAATTCAAGTCCAGATGCATTTAAAGCCAATAAAAAGCAATGCCCATTAGTGCAGCACGTTTAGCTAGTCAGCTCCCTGCTATGGCAAATCATCAAGCCAAGTCCTACAGCTGAAGTCTGAAAAGGTCAGGGAAGACACGATGTCTGCTAATAACATACGTAGCCTGACAAGGGAAGGTTACAAAGAAATAATCACATTTCACACTATGAGGCACAAGCTGTTTGCCTGCCAAGGCCAGAAAGGAGTTCTCACTCGTGCTGAAGATGTTTCAGTTTGAATTTTGGTCTTTCTTGCATTGGTGAGGTGCGGGATCCAGGAGAGGGGAAGAGGATTTTTGGTTAGCTATGTAAGGCTTCTGCTCTTTTCTGAACGCCTTTAGGGACAAAACTCTCCCACCTTCACCTGGTGCTCCTGGAGGTGCTGACAGAGCTGTGGTGGCAGTGCAGGCAGTGAGGAGCATACAGGGGTTCAGCTCCATCTCAGGGAGTCTCTCCTGGCCCGGGGCAGTATCAGGATAAGAGCTGGGCTGGCAGAGAGGTTTCACTGGCCGTGTCCCAGGTGTGCTGGGATGGATGGGCTGCTCTTGCTCTGATGCACCTGCACAAACCTGCACAGCCCATTTACGTTTCAGGCTCAGCCGCCTATATCCTGGGGTGCACAGCTGTCTGTGGGCACCATTCTCCAGGTGACCCTGCAGCTTGGAACCATGAGAAGAAAGCAAAGCAACAGTAAAAACCGGACATGCCTGAGAAGGACACCAGTAGTCCTTGGGCCTTGGACAAGCGGCACCCCTCTGCCCACTCTCCCCAGCTCGCGCGGCGGCCTTGGCCTGTGCTCAGGCTGCCCCTCGCCCTTCTCCTGCATTTCCGGTAAACAGGGAGCACTTCCTCCGTAGAGGTGACCTGTCAATGAACTGGCCAGGGATGATGCTTGGCCGTGCTGTGCCCAACGTCCCGGCAGGCCAAAAGGGACAATGGGGTGGCCAATAATGCATAATAGGTTATTAAAGACAGCTCTGCCCTTCATAGACTCCTTCAGGCACATTATTTACATCACATGTCAGCCACACAGAGCTTTTACTTTCATTAAATCATTGGCTTCACAGGCACGCAGAACTGTTCTATCCAACAGCACCAGCGGAGACTTTCCTTAAAGCATCAGCACAACTCGTCTTATGCTTCTCTTTTTCTTCTCTCCCTTGCTAAACCACAACCCTGCTGTTCTCCAGCACCCTGTTTTTCCCCATCTCTGGTAACCTGTTGCTGTGTTGAATCCTTGCAGTGCTTGGAGACCTGAACTCACCCAGGTAAAATGAAGACCTGAGTGCTTGGCAGAGACAAAAGTCTCTGTTTCATGCTGTGGAACTCTCCTTCCTTCCCAGACCATGCAGGCTGTGCATCTGCATCATGCTGAAGCTTTCCATACTATCTTCTGTCAAGGGACAGAAGATAAAGGAAAACATCCACTAATTATCAGGATGGATTTCCACTGATGTGCTGAGCAACCCCCAGTCACTGCACAAATGTCTCTGACAATTAAACCATTCGGCACTTTTGCCCTGTTCTCCTCTGTAAAGTGACTTTCTTTAGTGACAGTCTGACTTTAGATACCGTGCTGGTGTAAAACTGGGAGTAGTTCACCCTGACTTCAGAGGTGTCACTTAACATGATACTTGGGATCTTTGAGTCAGACCCTTTGATTTCGCTCTGAACCCTCTGTAAGACTTGTTCCTTTCATTAAATCAGTGACAGAATAAGCCAGCCACCTAGAACTGCATTAATAAGGAGAAGAAAAAGATACCTCTTGTCAGAAGAGATCTTCAGCTAGTCACTGATGGTCATCTCAGAGTATGAGAAGTACCACCCCTCTGTGGGGAGACCACTATCTTTGGGAAGCAAAGCTGAAACCCCTGGCCTACTACAAACTCTTTGTTATTATCTTCAGTGTATTTTCTTTGGTGCTTTGGCTCTCATTTCTGAGGCGTGGTTAATCCCAGAGCAACATCATGTGTAAAATACAAATAAGACTGAGGGCTCTGGACACTGTAGGTCCCTGCAGCATCTAACCTAGAACTGCTCTGTCCATCTCCCTCGGGGCAGGGGTTTGCTTCTCTTCTTTCTCTTGACAGCAAATGAAATGGGATTTCAGTGTTATGGTCCAGTCTTTAAGCTAACGAGGGCTGGGCACCCCCAGGATGATGCTTGTGCTTAAGTTAAGGCACAGAATAACATTTACATTCTTGTAGCCGATCTGACCTAGAGAAACCTACCCAGAACCACTCATCAGGCACGTTTGCTGGTGCTGCTGGTTTCTTCTGGGGTAGGGGGTCTGGAGTTAGAGACTCTGAGCTGCTTTCAGGCAGCCAAGCTGTTGTGAGTCCTGTACTAAGGCACACGCTTGCAGAACACTAGGAATGGAAGATTTGGGCAATGCTACTTGCCCAAGGAATTCCAATTTATAAAAAAAGAGCACACAGTCACCACAGAAAAAGGCCTGCATCCATCATTCCGTGGGATCCTCGCAAAAGGAGTGAGGCAGGACAAAGGTGTGTCTCTAACACACAGTGGGCTCTCCTGGAGATAGACGCTCAGTGTTGGGAGACTGGTTCTCCTGGCTTAACAGGCATAATTCAGGGTTTTAAAGTTCTAAATAACCTGGGTCAAGATATGCTTCGTGGCTGCAGAACGAGGTGGTTGACTACACTACGCTACACAACTAGAACATCTTTCCAAGTCTTGTTCCTTGGTGCCTCTAGGTTTATTCAGTACAGCAGCTGCTCCTTTACTCCTGCATGTACAGCCCTGAAACTGGGAGTATATCTGGGACTACAGGATTGATTCTGGAATCCAGCCTGGAATAAGATGTGATTAGGTGTCAATTAGGCAAATGGAATCATTACAACGGCCAATGGATCCAACTAATTATTATCTTTTCAGAAAATCTAGCTTAGCATAATTCTTAAGTGATCATAGAAATGAAGACTCTTGGAAGCTTGGAAATGGTGTCAGTGAAATGTAAACACCAAACTGAGCATGAATCAATCATCATTTGCTGCTGCCAGAATGTTGAGCGATCTACTTATCAACAGAAATCTGAATTCTGGGCACCTGATTCCAAAAGACAGCAGAACTGGTGGAAGACAGGGGCTTGATTTTGTGGTGGGAAACATTCTTGGATTTATTTTTTTTTTAGCTATTCAGAGTTGTCACGGGAAAAGATTTAAAATTAACATTCCTAAAGCCTTTTAGATAACAGTGAAAATTATTCTTCCAAAGCAGATAATGACAGTTTTCCATTTTTCTTTTCTTTCTCTTTTTAAAAAAAAGCAGATTCAATTTTTAAGTTAGGAGAAGTAGCAGTAACGCATCACTAACACTTCACAAAGTCTGAGTCTGCTATGACACTCAGACAATATATGAATTTCTTGCCAGTACTGCCTTGCTTGGAAGTGAAGTCACTAACACCTCAAATGATAATGAGTCCGAATAACAGAACCATCTCTAAGCGCTGCAATAGCATTACTGACTGCAGCTTCATTTGGGCATAAGCAGAACAGTTGGTTATGCATGTGAAGGAGTAAGAGCAGAACAAAGTGGTGTGAGGACACCCAATGATTTGTAACTGCCACTTCCAAAGCAGAAATGACATTTGTTGTGTGTGGCTTCCAGTGTCCCTTCCAGACCCAGCGGTGCAGTGAGAGTGCCTTCAGCGGCCGCTGGCAAGGGCATCTCACGGGGCTTTACGCGTTTCTGTCCTGCGGTCCCAGCGTTAACCTTGCAGTATAAACCCTGCGTTTGATACGTGCCTCGGGCTGAGAATGGTACTCAGGTTAGAGGGGAATTAAGAGAGGGCTTTAAGAGTAGTGGGTGCTGGTGAGGTGTTATCCTGCATCCCAGGCCACCAACTCGGCAGGAGAAGGAATTAGCTGGCAGCTCCTGTGCAGGATTGTAAAGGTGTTTATGGGACTACCAACTTACGACAAATGAAAATGATAATTTGTGTGGAATCTGTCAGGCTTTCTGAGGCTTGATGAATAATTTTAAGGTTCCCAATTATTAATACATTCCAAAAGTAAACTTTATGGGACAAGAGCTGTAATAAGGTGGATTTATAGGATGAAGTTCAGGCCTATCAGCCTATCCTTTCAAATAAAAGCCCTCAGATCTGTATCCTACATTTGCGTTGAAACAGCCAAGTCCATCAAAGTTGCTAGAGCAATGTCAGAAGGTAAAAAAATACTATCTATTGTGATCTGGGTGCTTTCTTGACATCAGATTTTAAAGGAAAGTGGAAATAGGATTGTTCATGGCACTCAAATGGCAGATAGACTACAACAATGACAAAGGTACACAAAACCTTGTTGCTCGAAATCAGATTTTAGCACTCCTGCATTGCTGCTGTTCAGCTGCAGAACTGGAATACTGACATAAAAGAAGTCCCAAAGCTTGACACTTTAATGCTTGTATGTTTGAGATATGAGGAAATCTCTTCAAGTGGGGGCTAGAACTTTCTTCTGCTGCACGCATCAAGGTAGCAAACAAGACTAAATGCCTGAACAGACAGACAGTTTGCGCCAGATTTCCTGACCTAGGAGTGAGAGGAGTAACGCAGGCCTGGTAAGCCACGAAGGAACACGGCAAGATGAGGATCTGTTAGGAAGCAGCCCCTGTGCAGTAAGGGTAGAGGAAAAAGCTTCAGAAGCATTTTAAACACGGCCTCCCTAATTCCTCGAGAGAGCCTGAGAGTGTTCTCTGTCTCTCTCCTCCGATCAAGGAATCCCCTCCTTACACCCCTCACCGGCTAACCATAATTCTTCAAGCGGCACCATCGCTGACTTTGCTGATGCATTGGAGAGCTCAGCAGTCAGCCCAGAGTGGGGATGGAGCCCAGCCCCCTCTGCTCGGGGGGCAGCAGAACCATCACCCAGGGAGGTGGTGTAACGATGTGGCCAGAAGCTGTGGCCCACCATGTTATGACAGCTTGAAGCGTGAACACAAGAGACAAGAGCTGGCCCTCATCAAGCAATCTTCTGTGGCTTAACCTTGCTTCTGTCTCTGTACTAAAGTGTTATGTGTACAGGCACATTTCAGATTTGCTGCACATTTATTGGTTCACTTCCCAGGGGGGCAAAACTCTTTGTGTGTGTATTTTAGTCACAGATCTGGCAGCACAGCTGCAGTGTGGAGAGTCAGGCTGTGCCTCCTCTACCATGGAGTGTGCATGGCCTGGGCCCTCGACCTGGAACTAGCTCAGCACCAGAAAAGCAAACAGGTTTTACCCATTTAGCTGCTTGAATGGAGTCAAACAAGCCTCGAGCAATGCAGAGGAAGAGGGCGTGGCCAAGGTCCAGGAGGAGGATCAGACTAGGCAGTAGTGGAAAAGATCAGATTAAACTGTTTTAACACCATAGTCTGGGCTTTAGCAAGGGCTGCACAGGGCCGTGGAGGACACACCAGCGTGTCCTGGGGTCTGCAGAGTCCTGCTCATCTCTGAAGCCACTTTGTGCTGTTTACTTTTCAGAGGGCACCGTGGGCAGGAAGACCAGTGTATCCTACAGTGGGTCAAAAAGCAGACCAGTGCAAGGGAAGGTGTTGTCCACAGGAGCTATGGAAAATGCAGTGGAGCTGCCTACTCTCTTCACAGATTGGAAAGTACCCAGGTATGCCCTGTCACCATCCTGTGGTGTGATTCTCGACACTGCCCTCTGCCTGCTGCATCAGCGCGTGACTGTGAGCTCCTCCCTATGCTGGCGTGAATATACTCGGGTAGAGTAGGAGGTGTGGTAACCTGAGTGATTCCCACGTTCCCTGTGGGCTGGCTACACAACTGACCTGGGGAAGTACTGGCTGAGGTGGGGAATCATGATGCTCAAGAGCCCCTTTGCAGGTAGGCGTTGCTTTACAAACTGTAGTGTTGAAGCCACTGGCAAAAGAAGTGTTGTGAAAGGTCAATAGGTAACTCTAACCGCTCTGAAAAGATCTTGTCTAGCCCTGTCCCATATGGTCTATCACGATGTTTTGCAGCAGGTACACTGTTCTCTGCCCTAAATAATCAGTTCACATATCACTGAAATGAAAATCAGTATTTTTAAGGAGGGGATGCTCCAAGACTTTCCAACAAATCTTCCCAACTTCCCACTCTTTGGTCCCACTCTTTGAAGTTCCTGACGTGTCACACAGGTTTCATGGTTCAAGTCATGCCATGTTTATCTATGTGAAAAGTCTTCAGATACCTTTCAAAATAGCATCCTACTGTAGTATTGCTCCCCATTATGCCTTGAAGCTTTTTGGTTGAATTGTCATTCCACCCACCCAGCTGTTCATCTGAGACATTTTTACAGGCTCTGAAGGACAAACACTCTGAACTCCTTCAGAGCTTAAAGCAATGATGAAAAATGTATTATATCTGCTACATGTAGAATGGCAACGTCTGATTACTGCGGAATCCGGACTGTTACTTCAGACTGCGAGAAGCCCAGAATCTAAATCCTAGTGCTGATGTATTCAAGGTGATCTGGGACAAAAGACAGACCCAGGAGAAGCAAAGACTGAGTTTTCTATATCTTAGGCTACAGCATATAGGAGTTTCCCTTAAACTTTGTTAAAACAAATGTACTGTTCACACAGAATGCTTTTGTTAATTTTTCCCTTTTGGAAAATATTTCCACTCGCTCTATTTTTAGGTGTTAACCTGAATTATCAGGGCAGTCAAATCATCAGCAGCTGTTCAGATCCTCAGAGGTACAAATCAACAGAGCCTGTCAATGTACCCCAAAGGAGCATCTGGCACAGTATTGTTTTCTCATCCAGATTTCACTTACATAGTCACTATGACACATTCACAAATGTTTCTCTGACTGAGGGTTGTGGATCCAGTTAGAAAAAGCTGATAACGCTTCACAAAAAGAAACTGATGACATGGCACAGATCGGAGATCGGAGACCAGGGCTATATTCCCGATTATTCTCTCTTTGTTCATTTTTGGCAGTGTAACTGAGTCACTAAAACTTGGAACCAGTCTTTATGTTCTATTTTTATTTTATTGTCTGTTTGTTATTCCATGGAAAATACTCAGTAAGTTCAACATAATGAAGGCCATGCTGCCCTGCAAGACTCTTAAGATGGAAGGGGAGCTGTTGTTTCCCTGAAACTGCAGGATCAGCTGCATTGTCAACACCACACAGCCAGGTCTGGGAACAAACCAGGGCAAACACACAGTGAAGCTCGGAGCAGAAGGAAACCTGCCTAGATGACAACAGTAGTACTTTAAAAAAATGATAAATTGAACAAAGTATTTTTGCCTGGAGTGAGACTTAAACTTCTCTCTTACTACTGTCAGCATTACTCCAACTATTTGTGCTGCCAGAGCCACAAAGGACTTGGTACAGATGATACACCCTTTCTTGTTATCAGCCAGAACATCCTTCCCTCTCAAGGGCTGTTTTCATAGATGTTCAGCCCCAGCCTAAATCTCTCCCACAGAGACTTTCTGGAGCAGTGATCGTTTGTGCTAAATCTGTCTTAGCCTCATGACGAGTCCCAATGCAATGTTGCTGCTAGGAAGGAGCTGGGGAGCATCAGAGAGCAGATCCCTCGCAACACAAGCTGCAAACTGAGCTGCCTGTTGCTCTCAGGCTAGCATACGCTTCTCCTGTCATTTGTCCGGGGGGGTAGGAAAACACTGAAAAATGGCAATCCTGTTTTTCCTTCATCCCTCTAATAGTGCTTTTTAGTGCTGGTGCTGCAAGGTTCAGCGATCGCAGGCGGTGTGAGGGACTCTGGGTCTGGAAAGCTTCTCTTCCTCGCACAAAGACCCGCCCTGAACAAAGCAGTGCCCAGTCTCTGGGGGGTTAGAGTTCCTGAGCTCCTGCAAGCTGGATGTGCATAAACACCTCCCTATCAGGAGGGCAGGGAGCTTTGACAGCTTTTCCTATGAGCTTTCAAAGACATCTTGAGGATTGTGAAAGGAATTGACACTACTGAGAAACCTCTTATCTCCTCGTTGTCCTTCCAGCTGGGATTCCCTTTGGACTTGAAAGCACAGATCTGATTTGACACTCAACTCCACTGCAGCCTTACCAGGGGAACAAATGGAGCTCCTGGAATCCTAAACTAACCAAGACCTTATATCTGGCTTTTCTTTCCTGACATTTCGGGGAAGCGTGAAGTGAACCGAATTTTCTTGCGTTTTAGAAATTCACCTGGTTTTTAAAGCAGATTATTTCCAGGAGGAGAGAAAGAGCTTAAGTGCTGATAGGTAGGGCTGGATGGAAGTGCTTGGTGACTCTCCTCTATCTCCTAAAGCATCAGTTTCAGTTCCTAGATTAAAATTAGAACTGGTTGTGATCTTGCTTGGCTAAGGTTTGCAGGCTTGGTGTGATTAAAAATTGCATAGATTTGTGACATTTGTCTCGGATTAATCTATTAATTAATTCTGGCCCCCCCCCCCAGTAATTCTGGGAAATCAAAACCATCTTAATTCTGCAATTCAAAAGTATGCTTTAGTTCAGAATTCACTTCAATATCTGTTGGGGTTTTTTTCCCTTGCAAATGAAGCAATTAGTAAAAATGCTAGGTTTTTTTGTTTTGTTTTTTTTCTTTGGACTTTTCAGTTAGGCACACAATTCTCTTGCAGCCACCGAAGAACTGTTTTTCCTCAGAACTGCAATCAAATAACAAGATAAATTGTTTATCCAGCACAGTTGAAAATACATTTTGATGTTTTTATCGTCTTGCTATATGTGGCTCTTTACTCTAAGCGTATTCGCTGTGGTGTGTTTATTTCACTGCCATTGTCTGGATTTTTTTAAACCTGACATTATGAAAGCAGAAAGTTTAAAGGAAAGATTTTGAGGTGCTCAGTTTTAGCTTACATATTGCCCATGCCTATTTAAAGAGCAGAGATGGCTGTGCTGTGTGCACGCAGCCCATCACTCCTGAAGGCACCAGTGCTAAGGAAGGGACCTTTCTGAGATCTCCCCGCCAGCCCTCCCAACTAAGAACACATCTGATACCCGAGATGTAAGAGGCTCAGCAAGCCTCATGGAGAAGCTTTCCTCAGTAACACCAAACTAGCTGGTCTGGAATAGGTCTGCCTGCCTAGAGGGCCCGTCGGGGAGATGGAATGGGTTAATACCGAAGATTTTGGCCCAAATTTACTAAATCTCTGCAACACATAAGTTCAAAATGCCAACAGACTGAAGGGATATTTAATTTGAGACAGCTCAGAATGTCTGGACAGAGACTGCTGAAGGCAGATCCAGGACTCCACCACTTGTACCTCACTGTATTTCCTTTGAGACCGACCGGCTGAGGACATCCTGTGATCCTGACCAAGCTGGTGTAGCCAGAGTCAGACAGAGCACCAAAAGGTCTTCTCTGATGATAGGTCTAAATCTGCTTGCTCTAGCACTTTGAAGGACAGCATCTAATTAATCCAGCCAATTACCAAGTGAAAGGGTCCTTTTATAAGCTCTTTAAGAGGGGTCCTGGCAAAACAGGCAGTGCATCTTAAATATGCTCTGCCATCCATTAACTCTAATTGGTCGATTAAAATAAAAATAATTGTTGTATGCCACTGAACAGCAATTCTTTGAGGTAGTTTTTACATTTACCCTTTGGGTCCTGTAAAAGAAGAATTCTTGCAGGATAATTAAAAATGTGCTGTATGTTCTAAGTAACTTTGCTGAGTGACACAACAAACCGTAAACTACTAGATTAGATTTGCATTTAAAATGCATTTAAACCAACAGCACTCTGTTGTTTGTGTTACAAATCTAATCTAGAGATATACCCCACATCACTGAGCAGTGGTTTCTGGAAAGGTTGCAGACTTGTAATGTGCAACCTCTCGTTCAATAAATCTCCTCAGCAAGGGTGAGGATGGGAGAGGATGAAGGCGTGGACAGAACACTCACTGACAGTAACAGACCTGGCCATCTCAAAGAGGCTGCATCTCGCCCATCCGCAGCCTCCTCACCCTGGCTGCAGGACGTGTTTTTGTCGGTGTGGCGCTGGGAGCGCTTCAGTCACACCCATAGCACTTCTGTGCCCATATAAACATCATCCAGGGCAAATCTGCAATACATCAGAGCCTCTCCTCATGTATAAGCCCCTGAAATACATCTGTGGTTCATATAATGGAAACAGAGAAGACAAAGGAATCTGCTCAGGCTTATGAGCCCTCAGGACATCGAGATGGCCACACGGTACACATTCCTCCTCTGCACTGGAATTTGATCAGAGAAGTAACCACCAGAATGGAGTCCAGCTGCTAAGAAGCCAACATCTCCTGAGGACTCAGGGCCCATTCCTGGGAGGCACATGGGACCGTGGCTGCTCCTGGGAAAAGCCAGGGTTAGATCCAGTGCGTTGCAGCTGAGCAGTGGCAGCCATCTGAGGGTCCGCTGGGACACGTCTGCCGCACGTGCCCAACGGCAAGGCACAGTGCAGAGCTGTGCTGGGGGAGCACACTGCCATCCTCACTCCCTGTACTGTCCCCCACACCTGCATCCCCAGCACAAACCTGGACAAACAGCTCCATGGACTCAAGGAAACAGGAGAGTGGTTGTGGAGCTGCTGTAAGATCGATACCTGGGTCTGGACAATGTGTTAAAAACTCTCCTTCTTTGGTATCAATATGACACCAGTGATACTGTCCAGAGACACTGCTCAAAGGTGCTTCTTTGAACAGCTCTGCTATCAAGGAGCATTTAATAGCTGTCCTTCTGCCCTTGCTGCCTTGGGAGGCCAGCTCCCCATCCCTCCAGTGCCTGACAGCAGAAGGTGAAGGAAGCCTTGTGCCCAGACCTGAGCTGCGAGGGGTTATCTCTCGTAGACTGCTTCTGTCTCTGAGCAGCTGAAGTTCTGCCTTAACCGCTATCACCTTCCAAACCCCTCTGGCAATTCAGACAATACCAAAGTAAACAGAAATAAAGACATGACTCATGTTAGAGCAGGCTGTGGCTATTGTTAAGAATTTCAATAGGCTGTACACAACCTGAAGTCTGGGTGTAGTGCTGGGATCCCTTGCTCTGCCATGAACTTAGAAAACTTTCTTTCAGGTTTATGCTGCAAAGTGCAACAAGCATGACAGCAGCTGAGATTCTATTTTCCATCATCTTCAACAGATCACAAGTGGACATGTCTCTCTTCCTTGTCTTTAGGCTCAATCCATGATCATCCTTCCCTCTGTTACAGCATTTTTGTGGGACTTTCTCCCAGAGAGTTGCAGACCAACACCAGGCAGAATCTCCACCCCACATCAGCTCCAGTGACTGTCCATGTCTGTGGAAGGATGACTGGCTGGAGGGCCAAACCCAGATACTCACAACTGCAACAGGGTAGCAGGGCATTAGGATCTCTGTCTTCCTCTTTTATTGACAGAACCCTTCCAGACGGAGTGTGCTTGCGTTTGAGGACTTGGCAGGAGCTCTGGGGCACAGACCAGCTCGCTTTTACTCTGTGCGCTTTTTCTTTCTCACCCATTTTCCTCGGTAGGCTTTCACTAACACACACCTATCTGTGACTGCAGCTCACAGGGCAGTGATTGCAGGAGGGGAGGAAGGGTTTGCCTACTTACGCTCTTATATAAAGGTAAAAGTATTTAAAGAAAAAGAACGATAATGCCATTTATTATAAAAAAAAAAACAGTGCTTTCAGCTTGCAGGCAATAGAGATCCAAAGGGCCAGACTCTAATCTCAGCCATCTTCTATAAAAATCTTTATTGTTGATTGTCTGATTAACATGAAAGGGATCTCTAACCATTTGTGAAGAGACTTCCTAAACTCTTCTAATATCCTTTACCAAAACCTTTCCCTCCCTCTCATACTCTTGGATTAAGTTTAAGTGTGTGAATTTAAGTAGCAGCAAAACCGATCACCCTTTTACAAACAGTTCCGGTTTCTTTTCTAGTGGGAGAACAGAGTTGTTTTATGAACCACAATTACAGCTACGTTTTCTTGAATGACAGATTGAATGTGTGAGACACAACCTTCCAAAATACTTATCGCCAGAATGTTTTGGCTCTGAGCAGTAACTAACAGCCTTGTAGGTTAACAGGCACTCCTACTGAGTAAGCCTCAGTTCAGCAAGTATTTATCTGATTTTTAAACTTATTACAGATGCAGATACAGAGTGGAGCTGAATTCCACATCAGCCTTTGATAAAGAGCTGATGAATTCTTTCAGTAGTTCTTCTCAGATCGTATCAGGTACATTTATGAACCTCGTGAGTGTTTCTCCCCACATGAGCATCTCTGCCTGCATGCCCGTCTGTCCTTCACCGCATCGGACTTTCTAAGAACCTTCTTTTTATTTGGAAACTTACTGGTCTTTTATGTAAAATAAGCACTGCGATTTTCCTTAAGGTTATATAAATGACATTGATTCACAATTATAACAAAAGTTACGTAATATTTCTGTGTATTTCTTTTACTATTTTAAATATGACAACACTGATTGTCCTTTCTTGGTCATTGCTATTTTGGCATGTGAACTATATATGCTGAAGCTTCCATGACATAATTATCTCTAGACTTTACCCTTATCCTTTGTGCGCTGTGTTTAGATACCACACTGTTCCTCTCTGAGTGTTGGGGATTTTAGTCTTATGTATGTGCTTCGCATTTGAAGGAGCAGAGAGAGTCAAGAATATGACATCTCAATTTTGTGGGTTAAAATTGTGCTATGTTGGAGGAAATTCACTCTAATGGGTTAAATATCACCTTAAGCTTTAGGGCATATGAAGGTCTGAGTAACATGTTATTTAGACCAATTTTAGGCAAAGAATTCCTGTTCTAAGATGTTTATTTTGCACAGCTTTTGTTGTTTTGGGTTTTTTTGTGTCTGTTACAGAAAGGTAGGGAATGGGCAGTCACCCAGACTGTCCCTGGCTGCAGCCTTGGAGCTTGGAGTGTCTGGTGAGCTGCAGGAAGCAGAAGAGGGTATTAATCACTTCAGTGGCATAATTCAGTAGAATATAGGTTGATGAATCCAGTGGTGAAGCAAGGGGACAGCTAAATACTCAGTGGAGGGGGAAGTAACTGCCCATCCCCTGTATTCTTCTCCTTTTTTTCGCATTCTTTATGGCCCATCAACCATAGGCAGTGGTTCTGTTGTTGTCTAACTATAATGTGATTTTGGTACAGACTTCAGAGTTGCTCTGCACTGATACAGTCCTGCGTGCAGGCCTGGCAGAAGCCCAGGCTGACTCTGGCCGTGCACAAAGAGTTTTGTTTACAAAGCTTTTACTGTCTCTGCTTACCCATGAAACTGTTATCAGTCCCTAAGCACCTGGTTGCTCCTGCTTCCATCGGGCCAAATGAAAGGAAAAGTATCACTTGCTTCATACACGTCAACCAAGGCTTTTTCCTGACTTTCTACTAAAGACAACTTTTTCTCCATCTTCTTGAAGACGCACATCCCTTGGGAATAAAACACATTTACAAAGGAGTAGGATACTGAGGAGGTGATCAGCTTTCTTGATTGTACTAAAGCTGAGAAGCATCAGAGAGCTGCCGTATGTCTTGAGAAGTGGTGGAAAAGTCAGAGCCTTGGGAGTAATTTACAGGCATGAGACTGCAATGCGAGAGACTTACTAGGAAGTGCCACGAGCCTTGGTGTAATTGCACAGAGCTCTGTAAGCCCCACACCGGCCCCCAAGAATTCACTTGAGAGTCAGAGTCTGAGCAAGTCCTGCTCGTGGTTAATTACAATAATTAGGCTGAGGTTTGTCTGGTATCTATTGATGACCATTTTATGTAGAAGGACATAGGAATGTACAGGTAACAGCAACATGGGCTTTGAGCTGACTTTTATGAATATTCCCCATTACAGCAGGATTAGCTGTGGATCTGCAGGTATACTCCTTTTATTCCCCTCTTCTCCCTGTCTTCTTTCCTCTCTGGATTTTGAGCATCTTAGCAGAAAGGAACGAGACATAGCAAACCTGGTAAATCCAAATTATCAACTCTCAGTAGAAAGCAAAAAGGGGAAACGAAAACTCTGAAAACGCTCAACCTATGCCATCTTCCTGACCTTATCTAAACCCTGGTAAAAGGCTCCATCCCTCCTGAAAGCACTGAAAGCAACACTGTGGTAGACCATGAAATGAGTGTTTGGGGAATCTCTTTCCCATCCCCTTGATGCCTGTCACGCTGCCATATGCCCAGCTGATGCTCTGAAGGCCAGGCTCCGTCCGTGAAGCTGTTCTTGAAGATGTGGCAGTCTGCTTTAATTCTGACTGACATGCATCTGATGCAAGTGTAGCCTTGACTCTGGTGCAGTGGCTCTGATGTGTGGCTGCTGAGGCTCCAGGTAGTGCTGTAGGGTACCGAGTGCCATCCTGGGGTGGGCGCAGCTCTTTTGCTTTCAGCCTGAACAACTGGTTGTGCTGCTCTGCGCTTTGTAGCGCAGCTCTTCAGAGGAAAGAGGCTAGAAAGTGACTTTCCAAAAGCAAAGGAGAATTGAGTCTGATTCAGACTGTGTGGACTGGGGAAAGATCAGGAGAATTTTGTTCAATTCCACTTATGTCTCATTATTTCTACACTGTATAGAAGGCTAATGATGATCTGTGTTGTCATACGCCCGAATCGGAGTTTAATTATTAATACCAGACAGCTTAATTTTGGGGATACACAGTAGTAATAGCCCTTCAGGGGATAATATTCCTAGTTCACTTCTGGCAATGGTAATTCTAAGATATATTTCTAGAACACTTCTGTTATTGGACTTTTTCTATAAACATGATTGCTTCTAATTAGAAATTATTGGTTTAAATCTACTCCACACAGTCTTTTCTTTTAAGCAAGAAAATTAAACAGTGAATCTTCTCATCTGTCAGTTTCTGTAAGCCCCCCCCCAAAGTTTTCCCAGTCAAACACAGTAGCGGAGGTTCCCGGATTATTATAATCTTTTATAGCACTTTCCCATCCTGTTCTCTGAAATGTAATAAAAGAGTTGGGCTTGGCCATTCATCAAAAATGTAGCAATTCCATAAGGTATCAGCAGATGCTAAATACTAGTGCTCTGCAGGTGAATGCATCAAAAAAAAGATCACAGGCTCAAATCTCCCATATTGCGAGGGTCTAATGCAAGACACTTGTACTCTCGATTGGTTGAAATAAGCCTCAGGATACGAGCAGGCTGCAGTTCAAAGTAATTGTTATCCCTGTGTGGTTGTGATAGAGTTGTGCTTGATAGGCATTCGTATTAGAAAGCTCAAGTCCATATTTTAGGCAGAACTGCTTTAGCAGGAAATAAAACATCCACATCCATACCTCACGTAAGCATGAGTAAATAGGTTCATGTACGTTGTACAATTTCCTTTGCTTTACGATTAAACCACACACTGTTTCTCCAAGTATATTATGCCATTGGATGTGCATTATCCATTCACATTTCATCAAAGCTTTTCAGGCATGACTTTGTCCAAAACATCCTGACAATTATAGCACATACTGGCTATCTCAGCAGCAATGTCTGTATATTGCTGCCTGCCCGATGCTCTTCCCCTCCACCCCGGTTATCTTGATAAAGAGCTTGTTCAGGAGCCTAGCCTTCATTTCTCCCCCCCCAGCACAAACTGCAGGCACAACAAGCAGCGGACTGAAAAATTACGTTCACGCCTTGACCTTGAGACTTCCTGAACCGGTTTGCATTGGCTCTCCCTGTGAAACAACAGGCTTCCACAGGAAGTTCATAAATGGGCCCAAGTCACAGCAATTGACGTAGTTTTAATATTTTTAACTTGATTCTTCAAGAACTACCTAAAATGGGCGGCGTTTCACGGACACAAAGAGCTGGCCAGCTTTTCCAGGAGTGAACGTCAGCGTGCTGGGCGCAGAGCAAGGCGCTGAAAGCAGCATGACTCACGGGCTGCCAGCCCTGCGAACGCTGGGGCTGCGGCTGCATCGCGAGGCTGTGCCGCGCTCCACCGTGTCCCAGTGTCAGCAGCGCTGGGGCTGCCAACACTCTGGGCAGCCAATGTCTCCAAAGAGCTGAACCACAGGCCCGTGTCCTAGACCCCTCAGCTTCAGGCACATCTGCTCTGCAGCTTAAGCATGGGCGCAGCCTCTTTGTCCCTGTCACACTCACCTCCCCCAGCCCTGCCAGTTCTTGCCTCCCCCAGACAGACAAAGCACTGAAGGAGAAGAGGTTTAGACTGGATCTTAGGAAGAAGTTCTTCAGCACGAGGGTGGTGAGACTCTGGAATCGATTACCCAGAGAAGCTATTGATGCCCCCTCCCTGGAAGCGTTCAAGGCCAGGTTGGATGAGGCCTTGAGCAACCTGCTCTAGTTGAGAGGTGTCCCTGTCCATGGCAAGGGGGTTGGATGAGATGGTCTCTGAGGTCCTTTCTGACCTAAGCCATTCTAGGATTCTATGATTCTTGTCTTAGAAATGGTTTGCAAGACTCATTCAGAAGTGTTAAGAAAAGTTCATTGACTCTTCAAGTCTGAAATATCGCAAGCAGGATGTGTACAATGCCCAGGGTTTGTCCCATTCACAATGACAGGGGAGAGGACCAGAAAAAATAAATGTTGCAAATATGGATGAAACTGGACATGAAAACCTTGCTTTTAAATTATCTTTTTAACACAGCTCTAACAAAATACAACCACATTAAAGACATTCCTTCTCATTCGTTTGCTTTGCACCTTGTTTTCTCATTACCTGTTTAAGAAGAACTTCATAAAAAACACTCTTATTTAGATCTCTTCACCCCACTGACTGTACACTAGAATCTGATGACAGATTAGAAGTCAACTTTAAAGGTCTTGAGTGCATTACTCCTATGTAACTACAAAAAGGACATTTTCTTGTTTGCAAATAATCTAATGTAATGGGATAAATGATCGTTATTAATGTTAGCAATGCATGTGATCTCAGACAGAGCTATTTAATTCATTTATAAATCAGCAGCTCTGTCAAAGGGCCATAATGACAGGCTTTAAAGCAACTTTTAAAATTAATTATCTATTCTCATTAGTTAATGATTTGGGATCTTCTGGTCTATACTTAACCAATGTACTTTGGAAGATAAATTATATATCTATATATATTTATGTCCTTTGAGAAGTTGAAAGGAATGGAAAAATAAAGCAGGACCCCCTTCTGGCAAATAAGCTCTCTATTCATCCAGTCAAGAAGTCAGAAACCTTTCTTACTGAAGAACAAAACAAGCTCTGCCACCCACCTCAAGCAATAGAAATTAGATCCATTGGATAAACCAAATATTTTTATATGTTCTTTGGTTTGCATCTGTAAACCACAGAGTTCAGATCCACTGGACTTGCTAGGATACATTTACGAGCTAAAGAGTTACTTTGGTATTTTTTTGATTTCCCCCCACTGATAAAGGCTTAACTTGTATGCTTTCAATCTTTCTTGTAAGCATGTCCTGAGGGGGGTACAAGCCAAGCAACATGGAGGGTCTGCCTACAACACCCAGCAGGAGAGGCCTTGTCCATTTGGCCAAGGCCAGCAGGTCTTACATAATAATTTATTACAGTACCTTTCTGTTTCCTGGTCTGAGGTTTGCTGCTTGTTCTCAAAGCCAGTGAAGCTGCTCATATCCACGTAGCCATCATTTTCATTAGCAGCAGATAGCGCCCTGCTGGGGTCTTCAAAGAACTCAGTAAAAGTTCCTGCCCTGGTGGATCTTCGAGGAGGAATTTGTATGTTTTCATAGTCAGAGCTCATAGCAGGAATGTTCTCGTAGTCAGACGTGTCAGCATTAGGAAAAGAAATGGACCTGGGCTTCGTTAATGGGAGCGGCATGAAGGGAGGTCTGGACCGGTCCTCGAAGGACTCCACCCTTGACACACTCCTGCTGAAGGACTTGGGCGTTCCTTTTCTTTTGCCATCTTTGTAGAAAAGAACAGCAGAGGGAGACTCAGATGCACGGAGCTTCCCCACATGTGATTTTAGTTGAGGTGAGCTACTTAGGCTCCTCCTGTCCAGCTCCATCAGTCTCAGAGGCCCATGGTAGCTAGACTCTGATGAGGACCTTGAAGAGGAAACATTAACATCTACATGGACTTTGCTTTCTGTTTTCTTTTTGAATTTTAGAGTGAGGAACTTCTTAAAGGAAGATTTCTTTTTCTTGGAATACTTATCAGGGGAGTCACTCTCTATCAAAAGTGAAGGGGAACTTTTAGTGATTGGCTTTTTGGTGATGTAGGCAAGTTCAAAAGGAGGTGGTATATCAACAACTGAGGATGGAGTAGATAGGCCACACGATGAAAGATGATTTCTCTGGGAAAAACTACCTGAGGAACCGTTGACACAAGGCAAGGATAATTTGTCTTCTGTCCTTTTTATTCTACCATCATCCAGTACACAACTGTCACTATCTCTGTAAACAGAGACAGGCATCTCTCTCCCTTCAACAGAGTAAGAGCGAGGATATAAAATGAAACGTCTTGACTTGTTTGGCAATGCCCTATTGGCTTCCATTGTTTTTTCTTCCACTGAAAATAAATTATTGCTTAAATCTTCTGTTCCAGAGCCATTGCGGGAAGATGGTAAATCAGTTTCAAGTCCGGTTTCTTCTGGAACTGTTTCTGGGACATAGCCCGGCATTTTCCCAGAGAGGGACCGTGTTCTAGTGACAATGCTTTTATGATCAATGGGCAACAAGCTGTTTTCACCATCCATGCCTAATTCACCCCTTTTACTGTGATCAGCTCCTCCATCAGCCTGCCTATCGTGAGCAGTTTCATTTTCTGCAGGAAGCACGTAAGGGTCATCTAGCGAATCACTGCTGGTTTCTCTTTCCTCTGATTCTTCAGGCACAATGACCACTTCAGGGACTGCTAGATTTTCATGCGAGACATTTGTGGTCCCACATTCTGCATTCATTTTGCCATGCTTACAGTCATCTAACTCCTCCTCAAGTGAGACCAGTTCAGGTGGACTTGAGATAATTTTGCTGAGGCTGCTTGCTGTCACCTCGTTGTCTTCAAGTTGCAGCTCGTCTGCCTTAGAGGTTTCCACAACACTTTCACTGTGCTCTTCAACAGCCAAGTCTTCCAGCTCTGGCTCCGTCTCTGGACTACTAGGTAGACTATCAGAGATCATACCATTTTCATCCAGAGAGGTCCCTTCTGTTTGAATAGTCTCATCTGAATGTTTCATGGGTATTTCCTCACCAGACTCATTCTCACAAGGAGGAATTTGACAGCCATCATCCATATTCTCTGCAGTTTCTTCTTCTTTCCCAGAGTCTTTGCTTGCTTCACAGGCTCCCTCTGATGTCTGTTCCTCACCTCTCCTCTCACTGACCTGGCAGCCATCACCAACGTTTCCTGTGTTTGTACGGTTGTGCTCATCCGGATCTGCTTCCTCCTCTCCAGCTGCTGCTTCACAGATGGACTCTTCTAAACCATTGTCAGCACTGGGTTCATCTTCGCATAGTTCTAAGCTAGGAGCTGTTTCTTCACTGGCCTCGTCAGGCAGCGTGTCAGGGCTTGCACAATCATAATTTTCTAACTCCCCTCCCATATTCAAATCAAGTTCTGCATGTGCACTGTGGTCACCATCACGTGCTAGACATCCATCTCCCTCTTCTAAAATCTCAGGCAGTTCCTCCTCCTCCTGCTCTGCTTTCTCACAACCTGGGATTGATTCATCTGCGGGTAGTGGCATTACAATGGTATCTTCACAGATATCACCCGTTAGTTCCTCAGCTCTATTCAAAACGTTATGACTGTCAGCCTTACAATCAATACTGTCGTTAACAAGTTCCCGGTTGTCAGAAGTTTCCTCCTTATTTTTGGTTTCACTGCAATCACCTACAACGTCCTCATCTTCATCTACATCCTTGGAAGCATCATTATCCCCAACAAGGGCATCTGAGGACTCCTCACAAAATGCTTTGGACTGGTCGCAGTCTCTGGCTGACTCTTCAGAGTCTGATTCCACTGGTTCAGCAATACCTGAAGAGTTATGGTGCTCATCTTCGGTGACTTCTCGATTACTGGCATCCTCATCATTAGTAATGTTATCTGCTTCCTTCCCTACCTCTTCAGGAGTTTCCAAGACTTCATCTTCCACAGAGGAATCCAGGTTCTCATCATGCTCATGTTCCAACTCATTACAGCCTCTACTGGTCAGCTCAGCTTCAGGAGTGACAATGTATTCATTACCTGCCTCAGGTTCTGGGCAGTCAGCATTGCATTGAGTTCCTTCATACAGCTCTCCATCAAGACACACCAGTTTCCCATTTGAGCATTTATTTAAGTTATTATTGGTATAAACACTGGATTTGCCCTCCGTGTCAGATGAGAATTTCGGCTTGGGAGCAATAGGTGGTTTGGGACCCCTAGACATAGAGTTCGGGTTATGAAGAATATCCACCCTTGGCAGTGAAGGAGAAAATTTGGAGACAGCTACTGGAGAAAGATGACCGATAATCTTTGGTTTCGGTGCTAGTGGTGGCTTTGTGATTTCTGGAGAAAAGAGAGAAAAGCCACGTTATTCACCTCAGTTTCTTATCAAAGCCAGCAGAATCTGTCCTACAGTAGACTTTATCTCCTGCCAGTCACTTCTGATGCAGAAGGAGTCCAGCCAATAAAAGGCTTAGCTCTGAAAAGAGAACAGAAAGAGGAAAAAGCACATGTACAGTGCTTCCCCGTGGCACTGCAGCTATTCCAGGGAACACGGTTTAAGGTCAGAACTGAACTGACCTAGACGCAGCCCGAGCACACCCGGAGAGAGAAAGACGTGCAGCTGCAGAGCCAGGGGACGCATGCCCAGCTGGGCAATGCCTCCTGCACTCAGAAGTACTAAGGACATTAGAGACACTTTGATTCTGCCCCAGATATCTGCTCCCCTAAGATTAAGTATGAACTCTTTGATTCAGTGCTGCTGAAATGCTCCACTGCAATGAGAGAAATGCCTTTCGGGCACAGGAGTGGTTCTTGTAACACAGTGCAAACGCTTTGCAGCAACAGTTCTAATTTCAATATGTAGCTGCAGAGTTTCAGCACTGAACCAAATCAGTACTACCAACAGATAAAGGTTTAACTCAACCTGGCCAAAATGAAGTGAATACTTAGTGCCCAGTCACACTGTCCTCCCATCTGCCATTGCCATGGTAATGAAACACGGAGTTATACTTTGTCTGTCAAGGTGACAAGATGGTTTGCTAAAAGCTTGGCTAATACTTTAGATCGATTATGCAGCTGAGCTATAATGCACTGGATGAAATGCTTCATCCCAAAACATGGGTTTAAACACTGGTTTAAACTTAAGTTCAGTTTCCAGTTCCATTCTTTAGTCAAAAGATCCTCCTTCCTGCTGCAAATGCTGGGATCCCTTGCAGGTACGATCTTCTCTGAACATCAAAATATACTTTTTAAAAAGTGAATTATTTTGCAAAATAAGGCCAGCCAGGGTCTCTAAACTATTTCCAGCAGGAGTGCTGACACAGATGTAGGGGAATTCAAGCAGATCGACAATAAGATAGATTGAAGCCAGATGAATTAAGTCATATATGGCCATTTTACTCACAGCACAGTTACATGCTATAGCCATTTCCAGCTGCTTTGGTCTTGAAATTAACATTCTTTCAATAACTAAATGAAATGCTGAAAGGCTGCATAAATAGGCAACAATGGGTATCCTCCCTCATGAGAGTTTAGATGAAATATGTGGTGTGAGAAGCCAGAGCACCAAACCGTTACAGATGGCAGTAAGGGAAAGGTTTTGCTCTTACTAGTTTCCTAACCATAAACAGGCAATTACGTGGTTAATCAATCAGAATCTCTAATTCTTTTTATAATTTTAATTAATACATTTTAGTGGAAAAAGGGGAGCTCTCCATTGTAAGGAAAAGCACAGGGCAAGCTATTTCACCACAAGAGAGACGGGAATGATTGTTTGTGCAAAATCTTGATGCCCTACACAGGGGATATAAGGGAACACCATCTCAAGAGACACCATTTGGGACATGGTTTCTGTGCGAAATCCTAACCTAAATCATGGTCTGCGTTTCAGGAAGTGTAGCTGCTGTGCTGTTATGAGTATTTTGGACTGCAGACTTTTGACATCTGGAAGTGATGACAATTAAAACTCAGCTGTGCACCATACAGACAAGAAAGTAATTCTGAATGCACACTGCTTAAAAATGATTCTCTGACTGTTCTGATAGTTCATTTCATGATAGTTTTGTTACTGGTATCTTAGTCCACCTGGAGTAATTTCTTTTAAACTAATGCTGGCATATTTGTTTGGTTAGACTCTGGGAGATAAGAGGCTGTTTCTTCTGATCTTCTTAACCTTGCTGAAATTTCTTCCAAACCTCAGAAACATGCTGACAATTCTGATGGAGTCAGAAACCAGTCTTTCTAGAACTATGAGACACCAGAGAAATTTCATCTGAGTGAAAAACTGAGTCAGTGATCCCAGCTCAGCCCAGAAGGAGTGAAAAGTCTGTTCCAATCAGGCACCTTATTGCATATACTGATTAAGAATTGCTCTGAATCTGGAGTTTTATTCAATCCAGCTTCATGTCTGAAAGGCTTAAAGCAACTTTTGGGAAAGGAGTGAGAGAGAACGACATGCTCACCGGCCTCCAGCACTGTCCTGTGTACTCTTGTTTCACAGTATCCACTGCTGCTTGGAGCCACAGGGCATCTGTCTAATTACTGAAACCACAGAATGGGTGGCTAATCTTTCCCTCTAGATTATTCTAGAAATGGTATGTGCCAAACGCTGAAGGACCATTGCTCCTGGTGCAGCCGGCAGTGAGTCTCCAGCAGCTGACAGGCTGCAGAGTGCTGAAAATTGCTGCCAGTTAAAAACATGGAGCGAACAGAAGTGAGTTGAGCATCTTGTAAGCCTGGTTCCCTAGCCAGATCTACCTTTGGGATTTTGAAATCAGTTATTGCAATGACTGAACATCCTAAACTAACTTTCTGGTAGTAAAATGCATGACGTTTTTATTAGCTAAAACTGAGTCCTTACACCCTTCCCAACAGAAATCAGCAGTGGACCCCTTACCACCATAATGAGGCATTTTTAGGACTAACTCCAAGGAAGAAACATCACTTTGGAGGTATTACGCCACTTCCTGCAGTGCCTGGCTTCTCCTAAGTGTCTACCCAAGAAAAGGTACAAATATACCTACTCCATTCCTGGGATCTGACAAGGCTTGAACACAGTTTCTGCATTCTCATCCTTATTCTTGTCAGACCAAGTGTCTGCACTGAAGCACTGAGTAATGAGAAAAAGGTTGGACTGCAGGGAATGCCAGGATCTCCGAAGCTTGTCTTAAACAAATTTGAAATAAAATAACGCAATGAACTTGTTTCCTTTATGTAAAATAATCATGCAGACATCCACTTAATAAAAAATTTTAAAAAGCTTAAAAACAGTTACCCACTTTCCCTCCAGTGATAATTTTCTACAGCAAAAGGCATCAAGTAATCTTGAGTTTTTCCTTCTGCTACCTTCAGTGACATTGCCAGTGGAAGAGAACTTATGGGCCCTGTACACAGTGTGGTGATAACAGGCGTTGTGATGTCCTGCTCTTGCTCACTCGTGCCAGCTACTGGTCACTACTGATTCCTTTCATATTTTTTTCCTAACTGCTCTGGGTGTTGATTTTGCCTTTCATGAAGCATCTTAAACAATTTTTTATTTTTTTTGGGGGGGGGAGGGGTGGTGGTGGTGGTGGTGGGAAAGGTGGCAGAAGGAGTACAAGTGTTTGTTTGAAAAATAAACCAAACAATTACAGAAAAGAAAGCACAACTGTTCGCCCTTTATCACCACAATTTAATTCTGCTTCAATTTCTGCTTCCTTTGCTGTCTGGGCCACTTGAAAGGTTCTGGCTGTAACTTCTAAATGGATACAAAACAACACTGCACCATAAGGAATGTGTATGTTCACAAATAATTGTGCATGTTTATTTTAGGATGTGTTTTATGTTGGAGGGAGACACACCCACCTTGTGCTTAAAAGGAAACTCTTGGGAAATAGGAATTTCTTTAGCCTGCTCCTCCCCTTATTGTTCGACGCTTCCTTCTACTGACAAGGACGGCTTCCTCTCCTTACCCACCTTCCTCAGGCAAACCCACATTTCAGCATGGCTTCACTCCTGCCATGGCCCGTAGGAAGTCACATTACCCTCCTTCTCACCAGGTTTCCAGGCAGTGCAGGGTGGCTGAGCAGCTCTCCTGCAATGGCCATCAGCCCACAGCCTCCACTGCTCAATTGCTTCTTTGCAACAATAAGCATTTTGCAGTGGGGTATTGCCTGGAGCGCTGCAACTGCCCGCTGTCAAATGTTCTCCAGATTCAGGAACTAGGCTAGAATTTAAATAAGGCTTATAAAAGCCCAGGGCTACCAACACCACTACTCCCATCAAGCAGCTGGTTTTGGGGTGAAGACCTAATTCAACACTGAGGTTTCACATTTGCAGGGGTCCTTGTAGACATGTTCCAGGCCCTTGGTCTTTGATGGTGGCCCAAGAAATTACTTAGCTCCACAGTGCAGATACTGGTTTCAGCCTTGGCTGGTGCCACAGTCCAGCTCAGGCATCTCTTAAGATGCTGAAAGAAGCTTTCTCTGACCAATGAACTTTTGTGGACCTGTGTTTTCTTCATGCTTTCGTCATTAATTCAGCTCAGACACACATTAAAATGGGAGAGACACTGAAGATGGAAATGCACTGCATAGCTCAGGGATCTACAGAGCCGTGGGTGGAAGTGATAAGGCAGATGGAGAGACCACATCACTACAGTAAGGTGAGACTGCTCCAAACCTAGAATCCCAGTGGAAAGCAGCACACACAAGTCCTGCCTGCCACTGCTTCTGCCCAGGAAGAAGGGACTGAGAGCCACAGATGGAAAGTGTCTCAGAAACAGGAGGTAGAGAGAGAATATCCAGACAAGGGCAGGAGAAAGTCTCATTCAGCTCTGATCAGTAGCTGTATAATTTCACTCAGCTACATCAGAATAAAGTTAAAACTTGTCTTCCAGAAGACTTTGGTTTAAAGTCCACAAAAGGTGGACTATATATCTTAATATTATCCCTATCTTATTCCTGTAATGAATTTCTCATTTTTAAAAAGAAAGCCTATTACCAGTTGATGCTGGCTGGCCTCTATCCCCAGGTTCTATCTCCAGCACTTGTTACTGTTTCTTCCACTGGGTTAGACCTTTTTATTAGGCCATGTTTCTCTGGAGAAGACACACGCTTCCCTACAGCAGTGTCTTGGTACATGCTTCTTTTTGGTAAACTGAATTAAATCTTTGCAGTTGAGACAATTTTGCCTTTCCTGAAGTCTTTTCTTTTGGATTTTTTCTGAACCTTTTCCAGTTTTCCAGTACCCCCTATAAAATACATAGGGCAGACCTATGGGAAGAATTCCACATGGGTACTGCTGATGCTGTCCACCAAGTTCAGTACTTTCTCAGGTAGAGTTCTCACTGTATCAGGTTGACTTGCTTGTCCACTATGACCTCTGAACTGTTCCCAAGGCTGCATTGCCTGTTCGTTGTCTCTAAACGGATAGCTTTGTAATGTGCATTAAGTGTAATCTCTTTGAATGGATCCAATTTAACAATCCAGATCTGTTTACAGAACTGCCCTGCCGACTTTGTTAGTCAGCCTTTCGCCAATCTTGGCATCACAAAGTGAACTTTGTCATCTGATACTTTCCTATTGCCTTTCCTACCAAGGAAGATGTTGAGCAGTACCAACACGACCCTGAAGCCAGCACTGTGCATCCCACCATTTGATGTTACAGAGGTAACTGCTGCAGGGACTCACTATTGCCAATTAGCCAGTCTTCAGTCGAATTAACCTCGACTTTATTCCTGTTATATAAATGCTTTTCTCTTAGATCAGAATGCACTGCTAAACTACTACACAGACATCAAATGTATGTCTTTGCATCTATATAGTTGCCTTTACCAAGCAAACCTGTAACGTATTGCAGACTGGGATCAAATTTGCCGTTCGAAGCCAGCAAAGTCCCACTATTGAGGAAATGCCGGTAAGCAACCTTAGGAACAGCAGTAAATATAGGAATTCATTCACATCTCACTTGCTGAAATGCTATTATAGACATAAAATTAGTTGGGACCAGGAAGGACAGAATTTAATTCATGGTAACATTTCTGGTTTATGAACAAGACAACTTGAAGCAACAAAGAACCCATCCTGTACCAGCCATCCTGCTCAACTTGCCCTCACATCAGAGCACGACCGTTGCTGTCTAAGCACTCATGCTGTTGGCCAAAGCCACATGTGCCAACAGCTGCGCAAGTCCAGAACCTCACAGAAACAGCGTGACTGTGCTGTACAGCCCAAGTAGAAGTTTGCACACCTCAGCTATCAAAACTGTAACAAGTTCTTACAAAGCAGGACAGAGAAGAAAGTCTGGATCTCTGTCTATTGCAGCGTCTGATACATGGTTTGTATTTTGACCATGGTGCTTACTCCTTAGAGAAGAAATTGTCCTGAAAGAATGGTAGAGAGAACTTCCTATAAAAGTAATACGCAGTGCCTCATGGGACAGGAAACAACAGTGTGGTGCAGATGAAGAGCCAGTTTTGGACCTGACCAGAAATGGGGCACCAGCCCCTGTAGTGATGCTGCCAGGAATGTAAGGCAAGCCAAGCACAGTCTCCTAAAACACATTTATTAGATTTCCAGTGCAGGAAGCTATAGGTTCCAACCTGTAATTTCAATTCTGCCAGCTGTCCAAGCCAGACAGAGAGGGTGTGTTTAAGCTGCCTATGTAGATAAGCCATTTTAATGTTGATCTGAATTAAGTACCCAGCATAAAGCTGTGTAACCTGCTTCAGTATGCTGAAGATTAAATAGAGGAGGCAGCAAGATTTACAAGGAGGGAATGATCCTTTTGAGGGATTCAACTCATAAAACACCAATGCTGTCACTGGTAGGACTCCAGGATAGACTATAAATAACTGAGATGTCATTAATATTGCAATATTTGCTGCAAAAGTAGTTATTTTTGTTTTACAGCATGTAAATGCATCGCTTATTTCACACTGTCAGAGAAAAGTTTGAAATGACAAAAGTTACATAACAAATGAAGACAGTTGCAGCGGAGTCACTTGAAATGGAAAAGGTCTTTAGAATAGGATTTTCTAACAAAGTAGGTGTCCAAGTCTTTATTTCCAGTGGGACCTCTGCCTACATTTAGGTATCAGCTCCCACTTGGACTTGAACAGGAGTCAGCGGACTGGGGCTTTAGGCACTTGAGATCTGAAGTCCTGTTCAAAGGCAGCAGGTCATTGGCTCCTGAGTGCCCAAGACATTTATGAAAACGGTAGCTCAGCTTTTGTGTAAGTCTGCTGCTTTCGAAAAGCATCTCTCCCCTCTTACCAGTGCATGTTCTTCAAATGCGTGATCAAAGGTACTCTGCATGTAAGGTGGTGACTCCACCAGCGTGTAGACCTATAGTCAGTAGCAACTATCCATTGGGAATTTTGTCTTCTTACAAATCTTAATTGAAATATTAACAGCTGGGCTGTCAGAGCACATGCCACCCTGCAGAAATAAAATGCTGTTCTCTACAGTTACTTGAATCCATCCTCTATGCTCAGATCTCAGCGCATTATGACGCTGGGATATCAGGTCAATAGCTTACAGATTTTTCTTACTATAGAACTTTATTGCAGCCATGTGTAAATATAATACAACAGCGTAACATCCCACAGAGACATACTGCTGGGGAAGCAGATAAATCTAAAGACAGTATCATCAGAGAAGGATGAGTTTCAACACCAAAAAATCTTGATCCTGAAAATTCTCAGGTATTTTCACTGTCTAGCAGACTATGGGTACCACTTTTGGTAGGGCTGGGGGGCCGGACTATGAAAGACCACATCTACATGACAATTAAATAATCTTGGTTGTAAACTACTGCCATATATTTCTTTCTCATGTAACCGTAAGTGTTGGTGAGGTTTCCAGTTTGGCTGTGATTTCACAACAGGAAATTCACACTGCAGCAGACAGCTTATATTCACCTGCTGTTTCAGATACTGCTTCCTAGGAGCCAAAGATGCGGGTCAGAATTCTCTGGCAGGTACATATGGCAACTTTGCAGCAGCAGCTGAAAGAATATATAGTCTGCTGACACCTCTGAGCAAGCTGGAGTCTAACACACGTACATTCTTCCTACGGGCAGCATCGTTTCACCACCTGGCAAACAAATGGGTACCTAGAGCCTGGAGGGTCCTCTGCATGAGGCTGTGAGCTGGGGGCCTGTCTCTTGTCTCCTACCACAGATTTCCTATGTCCTTGGGTGGATCTCGTTCTTCTGATAACAGTCCCACATCTCTGAGGATAATCCCCATCTCCCCTCCTCTTTTCTGTCTGTCGTTACTGTAACTTGTGTGGGAACAAGGCTGCCGTGTTTGGCTGCGTATGTGACTGCTTGCTGGTGCTGTGCTGGTGCTGTGCATTACTTGCTGTATACAAGGATTGACACTACGGGCCTCTAAGTTGTGCCAGTTAATAAGTGCCCCTCTCCCTCAGTTCCAGTACAAACTTCTGCTTTGCACTGATGGGAGAGACATTCCTTGCATTGTGTGAATGCACAAAACAAAGGCTGAGAAGGGATATGAGCACTCTATAAATACAACCTGGAGGTAAACAGCAGAGGAGGAAAAGAACTATTTTTAAGCGAAAGGACAATGTAATCACAAGAATAAATGGTGATGAATCTGGTCTGCAAACCAGAAGAACTAGCAATGGTAATCGGTTCTCAGTTTTGTGAGAGGAATAGCAGAAGAGCTACCTAAAAAGTTTATACAGCTAATTTGAGGAATTAACAAAAGGAGTAATATGACCCTGTGTTCTGTAACAACAGGTACTGCTTTTGGTAACGAATACAATTCTGAAAAATAAAAACTACATCTGCTACTCCTTACACTGCACTGCCACTGACAACAGGATCAGATGAGAGCCGGTCTGTTTTAAATAACAGAGAGATGAAGAGAGGTTGAAGCATCATGGCTAAAGCAATTTTTGGCTGGCTCACTTAGCTTTCAAATGCATTTGTCTCCTGGAAGGGACAGAGAATCTGGTCCAGAGGGGATCAGAAAATAAAATGGCAATGTCTCCATCTTTTAGGGAGGACAGTGTCTCACTCCCCACTCCAAGGGGTTTTGCTTTCAACCCAGGGCTGGTACGACAAGCTGATAAAGCAGCAGAGGGCTGGGTTTGACCTGAAAGATCCTTTCCAATCCTGTGTTCTTGTGCTTTGGCAAACAATGATTCACAATTTCCCAACACAGGACAGTTGTAGGGCAAGGTATCTAGCAGTGAAATCTCTGGGCTTCAGCATGTACCCAGGCAAGTGATGCGCCCATCAACATTCACCTTCTGGAACAAGGAAATGCAGGGGAAAATTTTAGGGCTAATACAAAGGGACTGTTTCTCTTCCTCTTTAATTCTAGATGAAGCACTCCATTTTTCTAAATAACCTGGATTGTTATGGTTTTTATACACGTGCCTTGCTCCCCCAAATCAGAAAGTGTTGATGGAGAATTTAAGGTTTGTCCCTATTTTCCAGTGACTTCTTTTAATGTTAACTGTTGAACAACTTGTCCTTACTATCTGTTCCCTTCTCATCCTGTCTCTTTCCCCTTCCCAGTTTCCACCAAGGAAAAATTCTGGGAAGTTAACAGAAAGAAGGAAAAAGGGTTTGGATTTGCCTTGGAGAGAAAATCCTGAACAAAACCCCACATTATCCCCTCTTCCCCCCCCAAAAAAATAAGAGACTTCGAAAGTAAGTCACAGCAGATTTGCCAAGGGCTTTGTGAAGGGTCGAGAGCATCCGAGGGACGAGCGGGCGCGGAGCCGCGTCCCTCAGCAGGCGCAGCCTTTCGTCTGCCAGGCTGGTTGTCCCCGGAGCCTCCGCCTCGCCCGGGCTCGCTGCTTGTCCCGGTCCCGGCGGGGCAGGCACAGCCCCGGGGTGCCCCG
>VWZK01002558.1:0-16223 GCA_013396935.1 Baryphthengus martii | reverse complement strand
GATCGTTCCAGGCGAGGTACCCCCAGGGAAGCAGGCTCGGGGAAGCCCCCCCTCCCCCCTGGCCCCGCCCCGGGCCGGGAGCATCCCCGCAGAGCCGGCAGCACCTGCTGCTGGAAGGACCGTTCGAGCGCAGGGAGCCGCGGGCGGTCCCTCGCGTACCCACCACGCTTGCTCAGAGCAGCTCCAGACCGCTCCACACCGCTGCCTTTTCACCGCTCGCAAAAGGGGTCCTGGCTCAGTGAAATTCAGAGGGTCATCCTGCTCTCCCTGTTTTCGGGCTGGCAGGGACACTAACCCCCAGACACGGGTGGATCACCGCCTTCCTCTCGGTGGAGTCCCGCTGCCTTTCCCGGTGGAGCCGGCAGCGTTCACGCAAGGAAGCGCCACGTTACAAATTCCCACACTTCCAGGCAAGGCGAGCCCAGGGGGGCTGAGCTGACCCCAGAGGCCTCTTCCCCAGACACGGAGGGGCCGTTCCTCCCCAGGGCAGGACGCAGCCACCCCAGAGCCCCGGGCGCTGGCGAGGGGACAAAGCAGCACATACCACGGCCCCAGTGGCCAGGCTGGGCTCCTGCCTTGGCATTTTGAATCCCATAGAAATCATGGCTGTTGCTAGTAACCGTCCAAAGCAATTTCATTTTAGATACTGTTAGTTCTGCTTTTTCAAAGTACCTGATAACTAACACCTTCCTTCTGACAGATGCTCTGAGGTATGGTCCAAGCTCCTTTTCCTGCCCTTTCAGGGCTGTCCCACTGTGACTGATGTGGTGCAGAGTGCCTTGAACGTTAGTGCAGAGACCTCTGCAGAGAGAAAGCAAGCAGCAAGGGAAATGGGAATTAAACCTTTCCTTCTGTGGGCTTGAGCCTCTCCCACTGAGGCCAGGATCCAGGAATGCTGGGTTCTATGTCTCTAGGGGACCCTGATTGCATTTGCAATCCCGTATGGTTTTGGAGACACATAAATTCACAGTAGCAGCTCTTTCATTACTACTCTGACACAGATGAGGAGATGGAATGCCCTATGTATTCCCTCGTAGCATAACACGCCTGGTGTAAGCCCCGGTGCATGGTTGAAATGGGTTTTGCTGGCCCACTGGACAGCCAGCAGTCATCTGGCCTTCACCCAGCTTCATCTCCTGCTCCCTAGTTTATTCTTGCTGCCTCCAGTCTTGTTGTCTGTGTCAACCAGCACAAATAATTTATGTCAATAGAAAGCATCATCTGAACCAGCTTCAGGAATACAGATTTAGGTTCTTGCAAAGTGTGGGAAAAGGTTTATGTGACACAATGAAAAAGGAAGCACAAGTAAAAAAGTGAAGCACAGTACAGGTGATTTGGAAAAAAATTATTTAAATATGCTTTCCAGGAGAATAACTTTTTCGTTGAACAGCTGCAGAATACTAATGCACTATGGGAGGGGGCAACAGGAAGGAAAGGAACATATTTTCATAGAAAAACTGAGAATGTGAGCTGCAGAATGTGGGGGATGTTCTTAATAACCTGAAAGTGCTGGAGTCACCATCCCTGGAGGTGTTTAAGGAAAGGCTGGACGTGGCACTTAGTGCCATGGTCTAGTTGATGTTGTGGTGTTAGGTCATAGGCTGGACTTGATGACCTCAGAGGGCTATTCCAGCCTCAAGAATTCTGTGATTCTGTGAAAAACATAGTCTAGGTAGCAAAGTTTCCTTATACCTAGATATATAATGGAAAAATGTTTAAGTAGAGATTCTGCAAACAGACCAGGTGGGCTTGTAGTTGCTGTGCTATTTCTAGTGGAGACTTGACTCAAAATCCTTTCTGGTCTGCTGTATGGCAAAGAACTATGATACTTCATAGCTTTTGATCAAGACAACCGATGTGTGGAAAATCTCATGGAGCAAAGAATGACTTTTCTCTCTCCCGTTTTCTGTGAAAGGAGCTAAACACTTTGGCAGAGCCCTGTGCTCAGGGCCAAGGGGATTGTGCCAGTAGCTCCAAGTCTGCCTGAGGGGGACCCGTGACCCCTGGTTTGTTTGGTGACCTAGCTCTGGAAAGGGTGAGTGCTCCTCTCAAGTTCCTGTCTGCCTGTTCTCCAGTCTGCTTCCTGACGCAGAGGGCAGGATGCCAGGGTACCTCCAGCAGTCACTAACTCCTCTCTCTAATCAGATTTCATTGGTTTGAACTTTGAACTGGTCTGTGTTGGTTGAAGATGCAGCACATGCCCTGCTACAAGATACTGCACTGTTCACCAAGGAATGTGTTCTTGAGCAGGTCAGGCTAATTTTGGATCCTAAGGACTCTGCTGTGTGGGCAATTAAGCCACAATTTGGGTGCAACAGGGGAAAAGAAACAGACATCTGTGCAGCAATCACTATGGTAAAAAAATCAAAAGTATATTTAGTAAACTAAAGGCTTATATTCTCTTTAGGATCAGTGTAAAAGACCATCTAGCGTATAAGATCCTGTACTGAAAAGATGACAAGCTTTAGGAGCTTTATAGCTAAAGGCAACCCTAAAGTGTTTGAAATTTGTCAGTTTAACCTCTAACCCTTCTCAGAAATAACGGGGAATGATTTGCGTTACAAACGGAAGAACAGAAAGGTGGGTGCACATCAACATGTTCAGGGGATGCTAAAGGGGCAAATGAAACTTCTGCAGCCAAAAGAGGAATCTCCAATTTGCAAGTCTATACTGTTGTGAAGAGTACTTAAGAGTGGAGGCCACACCAAATAAGCCACTCCCTGAGGCAGGCAGCGTTCAGCACAGAGGAATCATCTTCCCCAAGGAGAATCACAGAATCACAGAATCACAGAATGTTAGGGATTGGAAGGGACCCCAAAGGATCATCAAGTCCAATCCCCCTGCCAGAGCAGGAACCTAAATGACATCACACAGGAAGGTGTCCAGGCGGGTCTTGAATGTCTCCAGAGAAGGAGAATCCACAAACCCCCTGGGCAGCCTGTTCCAGTGCTCTGTCACCCTTACTGTAAAGAATCCATGACTTAGTGGACTAGAAGTGAAATCAACAGATCTATTTTCATTACTCAATTACTGAAATAAATGCAGCATATATTTCTAAAATAATTAAATAATTCTAACTATTTTTAAATACTAAGAGGGCTTTTAACAAAAGGATTTCCTTCAAAACACAATCCAACTATCCATACTCAGCTTAGAGGGTCCCCATCCAGCAGATGTTTTAAGTACATAGACTCCTAGAATCATTTTGGTTGGAAAAGACCTTTCAGATCATGGAGTCCAATCGTTCCCCCATCCCTGCCAGGGCACCACTGACCCCTGTCCCTCAGCACCACATCTCCAAGCCTTGGAAACTCCTCCAGCCCTGCCCTGGGCAGCCTGGGACAGGCCTGGACAGCCCTGGAGGGGAAGAAATTGTTCCTCAGCTCCAACCTAAACCTCCCCTGGGGCAACTTGAAGCTGGTTCCCCTTGTCCTCTCCTTACAACTAAGCAAGGATTCTGCAGCTTGAAGTTAATGCTCTCTTGAGAGCTGTTGGTAGAAAAAGAAACTGAAGGACCATCCATCAGAAGAGATCTCAAAAATTAGTGGTGAACCCTTCTTCAGAAGAGAAAAATTCAAATAAATGTTGTCAAGTCTTTTGGGGACTGAGATGAAATCTGAGATGAGACCCTCCAGAAGCCCATCAACTAGCTGATCTGAAAGTATCCTAAAGTGACGCTTGCTCTTGTCAAAGCTGACAGCATCATCTCCTCATCGCAGTGCAATTCAGTACAAGACTTTCTGATGTATAAAGATCATGTCTTCCTGTTTTTGAGCACTGATGTACCTTTTACAATAGACAGTTGCTCACTGCCTTCACTCTACGTTTGCGCTCTTCTTTACATCAAAATTGATAGCAAAGTATCTGTCAAACATATGTCACAGTCTTGGCCCTAACAAGTTTACATCCTAATCAAAGGCAAGAGAAAACAAATGAAGACAAACACAAAGGGAGTGGAGAGAAAGAGAAGAATAGGATGGTTATAGCTGTAAGATGGTGACTACTCTTTCCTGTACCAGCAGTTTGTTACTTTGCAGCATATGATTTTTGCAGTACCCATTTTTTGCAGTAAGAGAAAAGGGATTACAATTACCAATAACTCATGATTGAAGTGCTGGGGTCTGAATCCCGAGCCCTGAAGTGAACTTGACACCTGGATGAATTTCACAACCAGGTAAAAGGGGCTAAGCCTGCCCAGGTGCCTCCTACTATCATCAAGGGCAAGACTGGGTTGGCCTCTGTGTTTGCCACCAAGAAGAACTTTTAGCTCCGCTGCTGGCCGCAACCCAGTAGGCGTTGAGTGGTGGGGATGCATGTCATAGCAGACCTTGATATGAGGGAGGGGCCCCCTCTGTTGTGAGAGGGCCATCCAGGAGGGGAGGCCAGGCCAAGCACAGCCTGAAAGGCTGAGAACTAAAGTAGAAATGTGAAACAGCTGCCAGTTAGGTGGTGATTAGAGGGTGGAGATAAAAGGCCAATAGAGCTCCTGATTGAGTAGCTGCTGCTGCTGGAGGGGATTGTGAGAAGGAGTTTTGTGGAGACAATGAAAGAGTCAAAGGTAATGGATTGGGTGATGTATCTTTCTGGTATTTGTTGGATTGGTTTGTGCCTGGCTATGTTGGGATATGGGGCATGGCTGATGTCTTCTTATGTTGTCATATTTTTGGCTCAGTTTGCCTTTGCTTCTGTTGTGTCACCTGCAGTGAGTGGGTTTATTGCTTCCTTTGTTCCCCCCATGGTTGGCCAGACTATAGCATTTTTGGGGTCAGTAGAAATAGATAATAAAACCTGTGTGAGTTTCTGTGTATGTTTTCTGCTGATGGCTGCATGCTTTTTGCTGGGCCATGTCATTGGCAAAACAATGATGAACACAGAAAATATGTTGTCCACTGTCTAGCTGTGGGAGTTCATCACAGACTGCAGGAGACACTAGGTTTTGAAGGATGGTTGATGTTTACAGACCCCAGAGTGCTTTAGGAGAGGGAGGCTAGAGGGATAGTGTAGTCTGTTCCTGGGAGACCATTCTGCATTTGTATTCCTTACAAAGGAGTACAATTATTAAATACTCTGAATATGTCTTGACTCTCATTTAATGAAATGAACATCTTATTGTTTAACTCAGCATTTTCAGTAAAGGGCTCCTAGCAAGAGCACCAGTCTTCTCAGGAAGGAGGTTTATGTGCTTCCATTCAGGTTCATTGGGGTGTCAAGGTTCCTCTGATGCATCAAGTTTCTGAGACTTCTATTGTGTGGCATTTTTGTTAAAAAAAAAAAAAAAAAATTGTAGGCAATGGTACAAAATCTGAGAGCTTATAGAATGTTGCAGCTAGGTCCACTCATTCCTTACTGCCATGGAGATTTTTTTTTTTCCTCAGATGCCCAGGTGCCTAATTCTCAAGTTCTTGCTCAGTTTTAGCCTGTGTCTTACCCGGGCAAAGCTTCACTTAAGGTAACTTAGCTTGAGGCAAGAATGTGTCCAGAAACTTTTTATCTTTACTCAAGGGGATGTGAGGATCCTGCACTCCAGATCACTTGGTGACCAAATTTGCAAAATGTCAGCAGTGCTCTACTGACAACAAATAGAGAAGTAACTGAAAATACAATTCTTTGGATTTGCCTGCTGCTGTTAGTCTTGTTTTTCTCCAGCCTTTCACACCCTCTCAGGTGCTGTCTGTTACAGAAAGCCCCACAGGAAATAACATCAGAGAGAATCAAACTGGGAGCTGAAGGACAGCAGATGGGTGCTTCAGACACTATTCAAAGTGAGCAAGTGTAAGTGAGGAGCAATACCACTGAGGGTCAAATGTTACCCAGGTGTAAAAGTGATGTCAGTGAAAAAAAAATTGGGCACTGAGTCAAAAAGGCTGAGACTTGGCATAAACAAAGTCAACAGTAGTTCTAGCTTCACTGGGGCTGGCGCTGAATTTCACTCCTGGAGGTCAGCAAACACTCTTGTTAAATTTCATCTGAAAAGAGAGGGAAAAAAACCCACCCAGCTGGATAAATTTTGACTGGTTTCCTGCGTTTGACAGGCCCATGCATTTGACAACCCCCATACATACAAGTCTCCCTTGGCAGTGAATCATCGAGAGAAAAGGTTATGGCAACAATGACTATTGCTACCTCTGAGCATTGTTTTGAACCACAACAATTAATTACACGTCTCATTTTTATCGGGGCCATATTCTGGGTGCGATGTGCTGAGAGAGGTATGCGCAGGGAGGAAGCCGAACGCCCATTTCCTCCCAGCATTTGGATTTGTTTTGGTCTCGCTCCAGTGTCAGTCTCGCTCCAGGCACCTTCCACCACGAGTCCTCCCCTTAACTCTGCATCTCACTTATCACTGGGGCCTTCCTGGCTCTGGGGAACCTTGGCCATGTGGATTAGCGCAGCACTGACCCGGCGGCGTGGAGCTGGCAGCTGCCTTCTCCATTTCCTGACCAGGCATCTGCTGCCTGATTGGAGGAAAATAGTTCTCAAATCTTCTTCAAAACAGGAAGCTTCTCTTCTCCCTGCTTCCTGAGGTACAGGAACCGTCTCCGCAGCAACCCCCAGACAAAGAAGGCTCCCATTAACCACTGAGGTGCCATAGCAGATGTGGTGGGAGGTGATAATTCAAGACATAATCTCCCCTGAAGGCTGGAAAGTGGCTGTGTGCCCCTGCTCCCAGCCCTCTGTGCCCATGCTGCTGCCTCATTAAACAGTCTGGAGATTAATTAGCAGATGATCATCCTGTACACTGGAAGCATTTGTAAATGCTTTCCAGCTTCATGACTAAATATTGATCCCTTGTCAGCAGCCCCTGGAATGAAATTTTGTAATATTGACCCTCCACCTTTGCACTGAAGAGGTGACTGAACATGACAAAACTGTCACCCTCTCGGGTTTTTTGCATGATGTATCTTAATGTTATGTAATCTTTTTTTTTCTGACTTCTTGTATCGTATGACTGAAAAATACCAACATTGTATGCTTTGCCTATTGAGTAGTTTCCCATTTATGATCAGGTCACTCTGAGGATTCTGAAGTAGAGCTTTCAGAAAATCACTTTAGTTTGCATGCTGCAGTCCATTGTAGTCCTGGAGAAAATGCTTATAACTGGCAGTTTGCATCACTGAAGAGCCATTGCTAGCGGGGTCAGTGCTGCAGTAAGTGTTAACTTCTGTAATTCTGTATTTGCACAAACAATCAAAAATTTGGCTTTAAAGTTCAAATATGGTGGGCTCTTTTAAAAAAGCAGGCAGGTTATCTATATCTGATAGGGTGTTCAAGTGCGCCTCACAGAATAAAAGCAAACCTAAACGTGAGGAGAAACTTCGTTGGTGGGAGAGTGTTGGAGCATGGCCCAGGCTGCCCAGAGAGCTTGTGGAGTCTCCTTCTCTGGAGAGATTCCAAAGGCACCTGGACCCTGCGCTGCTGGGCCCCCTGCTCTGGGTGACCCTGCTGGAGCAGGGCAGGGCACCAGATGAGCTCCAGAGGGACCTTCCAACCCCAGCCAGGATGGGACTCTCTGAAATGCAATAGATGAAAACAGCAAACAGTGATAAATCTATTTTTATAGTTTTGTTGTTCTGGACATAAAGTCTGCCTACACAATCACCTTTTTACAGCAAATGCAAAGCCATAGAGCTGTCCTTGTCTGCTCCAACCATAAAATGGAGCCATTTAGATGTCTATTTTCTCCAGTATTCAGGCTTAAGGAAAAGCAGAGCAGTAGCTCACAGCAACACTCAGAAGTTATCCTTTCCTTTGCATTCAGCTCCTGTCTCACCAAGTACTTCCTGAGAGTACAAGTGCTCAGGGGAGGGTCCCGTCAGGCACTCCGATGTCCGTCCTGCCAGCCTGCTCTGCTCTTGATCTTCGAGTGGTTGCCTTCAAAACTCAGGCTGATGGTTTTGTATCTGTATCTGCCATAATCCTCTGGCACAGGGGGAAGCTGTCAGGTCCCTGTGGCTTGTGCCTGCTGTCACCCAGGCTTGCCTGAATGGCTGTGCCAGGAGTGGGAAGAGGGGCCTTAGAGGAGAAGGGTTCTCATTAACTTTTCTGTTGTTTTTTTTTTTACACACAGAAGTGTGTCCTTTGCAAGTGACTTTCAAAGGGAGGAGCAGGGTTTGCTGAGAGAAATGATTAATTTTGATAGATTGACCAACTGATCTGGGTCATAAAGTTGACCAGCTCACCTTCATTCCCCTCAACAGATGAGGTGAAGGAACAGGAGGCTTGATAAGACAGATGAACCTTTTCTTGTTTTAGCCCAGTTATAAATGTAAGAAGAGTGTAATGAGACACAAGATGCTGCCACAGTGTTTCCAAGTCATCACCGTTGCTGTGACTTGTTCTTTTGGGGAAAGAAACCCTAAACCTAGCTCTTAAGAGATGATGCTACACTGTATGAGGAGAGGTGGTGTGATCAGAATATGGAAATGCTTCTCACAACAGCCCAGGTTGTGGGATAAGGTGCTTGTGATCTGTCTGTCCCCGGGAGCCAGCTCTGCTGGGAGCCAGAACTGGGATGAAGAAGTTCTGAAATGCCAAATTTCTCATCTTGAGCATATTCCCCCCTGTTTCTTCAGTCTCTCTTGTAGTTAACAAGACCTTTTTTCTATTCTACCATGTCTAGAGCAGGCCCAGTGCTTTCCAGCTTCCAGGGTGTTATTCCATGGTCTGGAGGCAGCGCAAGTCAATGCTCTTCAAGTGGCTGTACATGTGAGGAAGGGTGTGAGGCATTCCTGCTGTGCTGACTCACTTCTCACTGAACCAGGCAATTAACTTTTTCAGCTTGTGGATGGGCACTGGTCTGTGTGGCGAGAAGCCCCACCAATATTGATCATCATTCAGCATTTGCTGTGTAAGCAACACAGGATGCATGGAGCGCTTATGAAGCCAGTGTGCTCAGGGATGCTTCTCCTCTGGAGCATCAGCACTGAGACCTCTCTCCTGCCTGGCATGGCTTTGCCACCAGCAAGCATTTCTGAGTCATGGCAGCTGTTCAAGGGCTTGAAGATCCCTTTCATTCCTGATTTTTACATTAGGTTCAGACTCCCCCAGGGCTTCTCTGTGGAAGGTAGTGGAGTAGCTCACTTTGGAGTACTTCTTTGCTATTCTGTAGGCACAGCTGCCAGGTTAACACTCTTGCTGAATGAATCAGTACCTACTGACACATTTTGAACATTTTTAGACAGCACTGAGAGAAGAAGGTATAAACAAAATGAGAGAGTGTCTATGCAAACGATTTGTCAAAGTAGAGCAAGAGTATCTTCTGCCCACTTCCTGGCAGTAGTTTCTTTCATAAGTATTGAGCCCTGGAATTAATGAAACTTCTCATGAATTTTTGTCATGGTTGCCTTTCAAGTCAAACATCATGTGAAGTTTGATTTGAAGATCTTTCCTGTGTCTGGGCTGTTAAATAAAAATTGTTCTGAATTCCTTGCCATCTGATAAAGAGCGGAATCATACTGCAACTTCTCCCATAATCTCTTCCAGTTGCTCTTGTCCATCTGCCAATCCCAGACTCAGATTGTCAGTGACAGGGTATTAAGAGGAGAGGAGGAAAGTTCAGCAGAAAGGATTTTAATATGGAGGACTGAAGTGATGAGATACACAATAATTGTATGTGCTGGGTGGTAGTATTTGAGACCTCTAGAGCTGGGTCAGAGATCCCAGGGTCCACTTTTGATCCAAGCAGAGAAAGAGGTACACATTTTAATCAAGTGACATTATTAGAAGCTATTTAATTTTCTTAAGTGTTTTGATTTATAGGGACAGCTATGGCAGGCTAACACTGCATTATTCATATGCCTGTGGAGCAGTTAGCCTCTCCTTACTCCCTCTTCTCATGTATCCGTTAATGTAATTGATTCCCATAAAGGAGGCTGTGTCGTCATTGTCTCTATCCCTGCTCAGTGCACGTAACCAGGAGACTTTGGTGTGTTCCCAGATGTTCCTGCCCTGCATCATTTTTGGAACTGTTTGTTCAGAGCTGTGGAGCACCCACTAGATCATATATTCTCAATGTGGTTAAAAGTACACTGCATTCCTAAAATCAGGATATTGGATTTGTTTTTTTTCAGAAAGTTAGACAATATTTTACCTGGGTTTCCATCACTCCAGGACACTTTTGGGTTTCATCCAGCTGTGGCTGTACCAGACCCTTTTGTGGTCAGTCTGAGGATGTTTTTTGTGTGCCTTAGTTAACACAACAGTACTGGAACCAGTTATGCATCAGGGTGGCTTTAGCCCACTGCTGCCATGTCATTGCAGCACAGAGACAGTGGCCTCTTTATGTTTCTTGCATTTCTTCTGCACACCTCTTTACCAAAGCTGTTAGAATTCAAGCCATGCTAGTTCTGGGACATTTTTCATCTCTCCACATTTTCTAAGTGTCCTTCTTCCTGCCGTACTGAAGGATTCTTCAGTCTTGTGAAGTGCTGTGATTTCAGCGACATGGAACAAATGAAGTGGGGAAAATAGAGAAAAGGACTTTGTTCTACTTTATTTTCTTCCTTGGGCACTTGTTTGTGGCAGAAAACTTGAAGACCATTTTTGGCAGATCCTGCTGAGCACTGGTGTGGAAGGACTTAGAAAACAAGTGTTTTTCCTTTGGAAGCAACTTTCCCTGCTGCAGACTGAAGAGAAGGGAGCGAGAGAGGGAAGAGGTCTGTTTCTAGGACTGACTGTGAACTGTGAAAGGGATTTATCTCCTGGTTTGCAATGCTCTTGTACACTCACAAGACCATCCTGGACCCCGAGATCTGCCAGGCTTCTTACATTAAACCAGAGAAAGGTTTGGGGCTCAACTTTGGCTGTGGACCTGGTGTATTCTCCAGAGAGCACTCCCTACTCTGGCTGCTTCAGCCTCTGAACAGGGACCTTTCTCAGGGCAGTCTCCCCCAAAAGCCGTGCTGCTCTAGCTCCTTGGAATGGTGGGGACACAGCCTGTCTCTGCTCACATACCCACCCTGGACTGGTCATTCCACTAGCCAATTATGCATAGCAACTGGATAAATGAGCAGGGGTTTAGATTCTCTTCTCCATGGGCAGCTTTGGTGACATCCATCTGCTCATAAGGAAGGAATGCCATGGCTGACCAAGAGGCAGGAATACACCAGATAATACTGCAGATCTGAGCAGCAAAAGACCTCAGTGACTTCTAGACAGCAGTAAAAATAAATAAAGCAGCAAATAAAAACCTTGTCTTTTTTTTCACAGCAGGTCCTTCAAATATCCTCCATTTTTTCAGTGAAAAGGGGATCTATTTGCTTCTGGCTTTAAAATAAAAATTTTATTTTTTTGTGTGTTTTGTCAACAGCTGATAAATATTTCTGCGAATGGACTTTCAAAGAAAAACATGTTTTTCAGTTTTTAACAGCCTTTTACTTCCTTGGCTTACACAATTGCAGGAGAGTGTGAGCAGTGAGGAAAGCGGGGGTAGTTGTGTCTTTTACTATATGTCTTTTTTTTCCAGATCCAGTTTTGCTTACAGACACAAGACAAGGCAAAACATGTTTTTCTTCACTCAGAGAGGAAACTACAGCCATTTTTTCTGCCAGCTTAAAATATATGTATAGTCTTCTGCTTCAAAGGTCAAGCTGATGACCTGCATTTCATTTGTAAATAACATTTTGAGACATATTGGCATTTTCCAGATTGGCAGCTGAACCAGTGCTTGTGAGGGCTGTGGTTTTTAAGAATAAGTGCCAAAAATATCGAGTGGTTGTAATTAGGCCTCTGTTTATGGCTATAAACACACTGTTCTTACAGGTGTCAGTGTGTCTGTGCAAATCCATAATCTGATTCTAAATTCAGAAATGAACCTAAAGTTACCCGCATGGTAAAAGCTGAGAAGCTGTGTGGTATTAGCTCATTTAAATTAACCTACAGAAATGCTGACCATCTACAGCTCTAGTGGCAGCTACAGGGGCTGTGAATGTTAATGAGCTGAAAGACTTTAATTTGCCTTGTAAAAATCTGAAGAATTGGAATTTTAGTGGCCACTTTGAAAGTCTCATTATGGGTATATTCTGCTTTTAAATTCTCACTTGCAAACTGAATTTACACATTCTACCTAATTAAAATATTTTGGCTTCTTGGTGGAGCAATATGAGTGAATAGAAAATTATATTGCTTTAGACAAAGCTGTTGTTTTACATTTCCCTGGAAAACCATATGCCCAAACAAGTGGTCTTATGCAGATAAAACATGGCTATTTGGAATTTTAGCAGAGGTAAAAGTGAAATAAAATCCGGGGGCTTAACAAACCAGATCACAGTGCAGTAGGTATTGGTGATATAAAAATGCTTGATCTGGTTGGACAGTTTGTCTGGTGAAACAGATAGTCCAAGCAACAGAAATTGTAATGCCTGTTAGATGTCGAGCACTGTGTCAAATAGCATTCCCTGCTACCTGTGGGGCAGTTGACTCTCATCTGTCTTCTTCAGTTGATTATTTTTGGCAATAACGACAAAATTTAAGGGTTCGTGGAGACGTGTTGGCCAGGGTACAGTATGCAAAGGGAAAACTGCTTTTTAGCTGGCTATTGGAAGAACCAAAATTTGTGTGGGGAATGTTAACCTGGAAGATGCTCTAAGTTGCTTTCTGTTCGGCTCCAGCGTGCAAAGCACGTCCCGCCCCTGCTGCCAGGAGAAGGTCTGCTGTTCATTTCAATGTGCCCATTTTCCCTGGGAAACCTTCATATTTTTGCTTATACCTCTTGAATTCCTCTTGCTCAGATGCTTTTGGGAAGGGTAGTGGGGTCTGTACCCATCCCTTGGAGCATGACGTGCATGAAATACAGGTCATGAGCATTCTGGCAGAGGTTCTTCCGGCCAGAAGCAGAGAGGGATGTGCCTTTCCCTGACCAGACAGGCTGCCTTCAGACCCATGCTACTGATTAAATAAAGAACTGCTGGTGAGCACTACAGAAAAACTGTCCTGTTGCTTTTGAGCATGGAGTTAATTTTGTCCTTTTTAACCTCAGGGAGAGTTCTGGGAAAGTAACAAAAGTCTTGTTCCTCAAAACCCCAGCACTTCCGTATAATTATTTCCTTGGAAAAAAATAGCTTCCTGTTTTCAGACCCTCTCCAGAAAAACCTCCTCGTCCCCCTGTGAAGCTTTCACTTTGAAAGCCTCACTGGATTATGGCAGCGCCTCTTCACCCCGGGCCACAGGGCCGTGGGCCCTGTGCCGCTCTGGGAGCCCACGATGCCGGCAAGTCCCTGTGGCCCTGCGGCCCAGTGCCCCTGCAGGACGAGTCCCGCCGTTGGTTCCATGCTGCCCTGCATGGCCATGGGGCCAAGGGCTGCTGGTGCTCCTTGGGCAGCGTGGCCGAGGTGCTGCTGAGGATCTGAGCTTGGACGGACAAATCCAGCTGCTGTTTATTGCCTTGTTTTCCAAGGAAAGCCTCCGGTACATTCAGAGACTCAGGGAATTTCCACTATTTTTCTGAACGTCCCCGTCCACCCCCCGCCCCCCCTTGGCCTTCGGACACACACATTGTGTTGTTTTGACGTAATTTCAAGCAAATATTTTGCCACCGAGAGGCAGTGCAGGGTCACAGAGGTCCTCCAGGCTTGGGCTTCAGGCTCTCAGCCCTCCCCAGTAAACAATAGCTCTATAACTCATTAAAACTCCCTTTTGATTACTTTTTCCTGTTTCTGATTGTTTTGGAGCAGCAGGGGTGGATTCCACACTCAACAAACTTCTTTTTCCTGCTGCTAAATTTAAATGTCTCTGAACTGAAAAGAGTTGCTAATCTCTTTGGCATTAACTCCATCAAATAAAAATCTCAAATGTAAACAAGATTTTAGGCTATTTATGAGTGTTGCAGGGGAATTGTCACTTGGTTTTGCAGCATGTTTTTTATCTCTAGGAATAGTTTTTTAATTGTCTTTTCAGACATTTACACCAATCCTAGCACTTTCTCTCCTGGTTACTGCAGCCTCCTTGTTTTCAGATGTAGTAATAGTCATGTTTTCTCATTGTGGCCTGCATGAAACAAAGGTCATCATCGCCCCCCTTGCTTGTCTCCTGTCCTCTTCAAATTCCTGCATTATCTTCTGCTTCACACCATTGATCCAGCAGTCTTATCTCTGTCACCACAGTTTTTCACTACATGGCTTTCTCCTTCTTGGAAGTCCCCTGATTTATGTGATCTACCTGTAAACCTCCCTTGCCTAGCTGAGTTTCTCACCAATTTGTACGTTCCGCCCTTTTTTTGTTCCATGAGCTAGCTCCTGAAATTGTCCACTCACTTCCTTTTACTTGTAGGCCAGATACAGATTAATCAATTAATATTTTTCTTTAATGGACAGGAAGGAGAATTTAGGAAAGTGATCTGCAAAGAATCCAATTCAAAGGAAAAATATGTGTGTATTTATCCATCCACATCCTTGTATCACATGCACTGCCCACACACATCTAGACTCTAATCCAGCTGGCATAAAACCATTTTTGTAGGTATAGTGCAAAAAATGATAAAAAAAAATCAGTTGAGATGGAATCTCTCTAGCGTGGGTCCACACGAGGACTTAATCAGCATGATGATAGTTTATGTTATTTCTAAACCGATGACTAGGATCTAGGGGGGAACAAAGTATGAAAGTATGTGTGGACACAGCATGTCCTGAAGACCTCTTGGTCAATTTGCTGTTATTATTTGTTAAACGTGCCAAGGAAAAATACATTTTTCCTGCCCAAAGAGCTAATATCTTAAATGAAACTGAAACAAACTACAAGAAGCTGATAAATCATGGTATTTTTACTACTTCTGTTGTTACTGGCTCAATTTTAAGCACTCTCTGAGCAGAACATCTTTAAGATGACACACTGTGGTAGATCCCAGGGTGGATTCTGTGCCTAGAAGGTAGAATAATGAAAAGACACTTTCTGGAAAGGATTATACAGCTTTTCCTTTTCACCAACCTGACTACCAAAGTTGTCCTTTGCTGTAGGATCCAGGGACAGAGAGGGAGCTGCTCCATCTTTAGTGTAGCCCTGCAAGGTTTGCTACATCAGTGATGAAACAACTGCACCTGCCCTTAAAGGGCAACAGGCAAACTGGATGATATCTGCCCTGAGCTTCACATAAATCCTTCCGTAAACCTCTGGAAGGATGAGGAGGATAAATGGATGCCCTTCAGAGGGATGAGTGACATGCACTCAGCAAGTACCCAGCTCTTGTGTCCTAACAGGACATGCTGCTTCTCAACAGCAGAGAATTTGGCCCTATGTTTGTCTTGGAGCCACCTCCCAGGACTGTGCTTCCACCATGACACGATGTACGATGTATTTGTTCCATATACAAATAACTCCACCAAGCAGTCTTTCCATTAAAGCTGTAATGAAAAAGTTGTGAAGATGATATGACTCCACAGAGAGCTGACCATGAAGCATCATTTCTGTGGCCTCACAACCACCACATGGAATCCAGCTTGGAGTCCACTGACTGAAAAAGCTTTCTGCTGGGGAAAAAAAAAAAAAAGGCTTTTCAGCAAAAGATGTGTTCCTGTGAAAGTATCTGCTGCCTATCACAAACAGTGGAGAGTATTTCCGTAGCCACCAGCCCTGGCCTCTACCATGGTTGCTCTGACACTCATTAGACACTCCCTGCCACCTCCCCATCGCTGGATACTCTGCAGACCCAGAGGCCACAGGCTGTCCTGCTCCAGGGGTGGAGGGGGAGTCACCTTGCTCACAGTCCTGCACTTCTCTACAGGGTTACGTATCTGAGAGAGGGAATTGACGAGTCCTTCAGTCTTTAAGATGTTTTTTTCTGCTGATGCTGCTCTTTTTCCTCCTCCTCTGAATCAGTGAGCTTGCTTTTGCTTACCTGAGATGTCCAGCATCTGCATCCAACCTGTCACAGAGTGGCATTTCACCCATCCTCCCAGAGTCCCTGACTCCTTTCTTGTGCAGCTTTGATCTCGTGATGTTGGCAAGGTTTGACTGCTTCCATAAAGATCTTTGGGGGCAACTACCTGAGAAACAAGCTGATCTAAATACTCTGTGACCTATATACTAAAGCCATAGGAGCCATCAGCTGGCACTGATGTTGAGAAGACAAATCTTCTTGGACAATTCTTTTAGACCAGACTGGAAAATCAGATACCTTCAGCCGTCATTTATGGCACAGACCGGGCTTTGTGGAAGCAAGGTTTGCCCTTGGGTTAGCCTTAGCACTCCTGTCCTGGGTATAATCTGCATAAATTATATTATATATAATATAT
>VWZK01002547.1:0-15192 GCA_013396935.1 Baryphthengus martii | reverse complement strand
CAGCTCATTTTTTGGCACACAGGGACAGCCTGCTCCTACACCTTCATAATTTCATCCTTAAAGTAAGCCCAGCCTTCCCGGGCCCCTTTGTTTTTGAGGGCTGCTTCCCAAGGGACTCTCCAAACAAGCATCCTGAATAAACCAAGTCAGCCCTCCAGAAGTCCAAGGTAGAGGTTTCGCTGACAGCCCTCCTAATGTCACCATATATTGAAAATTCTGTCATATCATGGTCACTGTGCCCCAGATGATCTCCAGCCACCACACCTTCCACCAGCCCTTCCCTGTTCACAAACACTAGGTCTAGCAGGGCTCTACCCCTAGTAGGCTCGCTTACCAGCTGCAACAGGAATTTGTCATCCACACATTCCAGAAACCTCCTGGACTGTCCCCTTTCTGCTGTGTTGTACTTCCAGCAGACATCCACTAAATTGAAGTTCCCCGTGAGAACAAGGGCTAGTGAACGTGAGACATCTCCAAGTTTTTGAAAGAATATCTCGTCAGTGTTTTTATCCTGGTCGGGTGGCCTGTAGCAGACACCCACCAGGATATCAGCTTCATTGGCCTTCCTCTTTATACTTAACCATAGACATTCTACACCTTGATGTGTCTAACATTGAATTCCAGACAGTCAAAGCACTCCTTAACACACAATGCTACCCCTCCACCTCTCTTTCCCTGCCTATCCCTGTAAAAGAGCCTGTAGCCATCCATTGCAGCTCTCCAACCATGTGAGTCACCCCAGCATGTTTCTGTGATGGCAATTATATCATGGTTTCCCTGTTGTACAATAGCTTCTAACTCCTCCCGTTTATTGCCCATGCTACAGCATTGGCATGTAAGCACCTTGTCCGAGGTACGGATATCACCTCCAACACCGATATGTCCCCTGAAGGCTTATCACTAGCAGTCCTGGGTTTGTCCCCCTCCCCCTTTGATTCTATTTTAAAGCCCTCTCAATGAGGGCCACTAACTCCTGTAAGAAGATTTTTCTCCCACACTTATGTGTACCCCATCTCCTGTCAGCAGGCTCGACATTGAGTATAGCGAGCCATGGTCAAAGAACCCAAAGTTCTGTTGGTGACACCAACCCTGGAGACAGGTATTAATCTCGGAGATTCTCCAGTTTCTTCCTTCATCATTTCATGTGCCTGGCAGGATGGAAGAGAAGATTACTTGGGCTCCAAAATCCCAGATTAGTCTCCCAGATTAGAGGCACTACTGACCTAATAGTGTGTTTAGGTCATCAAAAGTATTCTCTCTTGGCTATGTGAAGATTAAAGGCCTTTGACAATACTGTAAAAGAAAAATTATGAACACACAGAACACTGGACAATTTGCAAAGAGCTATCAGTTGGCTTTCTAGTGCTAAGTATATAAAAAAAATCTTAAGTGATAACAAGCAAGAAATATCAAAGGGAAATAAAAGAAAGTGAGATGAGGGAAGGAAATCTCCTTTTTGATTTATACTTGCTTCATTTTTCATGTACTCCTGTGCCTGCATATAACTTTCATGTTTTCCTCCCTCCTCGTTTCTCATCTAGTTCGTTGTTGTCCTTCATCCTTTTTCTGTATCCTCTCTTTTTCATATAACTACTTATTTTCATAGAGGTCCTATGGCAGACAAATGTGTCACAGGCTGATCATAACCTCTGCAGTTTCTTGGTCTGTGCAGCTTTGATGTTGCACAGTTCTCTTCCAGAGCAACTATTGGTACCCTCTGATGTCTGCTCACCTTCAGCAGCCACCAGATAAGCTCTGCGACCCTGGCCTACAGACATCAAGTACAGCAATTACACAGTCTGATATTGTCAGGGCCATGTTTTCTCTGGATTGAATCCAAAGTACCAGTCCATCTCTTGTTAGAGAGGGTCAGCCTTATAAACAACCTTAGGAACAAAGCCTGCCTAATTAGTTAAGAACACAGCACACCACAAATTTTTAAGCAACAATACAAAAACGTTGCACATTAAAGAGGTTTAGTTCAATTGGATACGCTTGCCAATTTTGTTGTTGGTTGGTTGGGGTTTTTTTTATAAGATGGTTAAAATAAGACCCAGACCAGGCTTTCATGTTCTAACTCTTCTCTGGATGCCATTTTTTATGAAGTTAAAAATGGTACGTAAGACTTGTGACACAGGTATATCTCTCTGAGGGCCTCTGCATTCTCTGTTCTTGAAAGATGTTAGTTCCAAATCGCATACATACACCTCTGAAATAATTTCTTTAGCCATAGTTGTCAGACAAACCCAGTCCTGGTCCTGTATCAAGAAACAAGTAACAAAACATTAGAAGAAGGAAAAGAAGGAAGAATGAACCAAAACCAAAAGCATATTGTAGCAATAATTAGCAAATATCGTTCAGCAGAAGCAAGTGTACAGAAGAAAGCACAGACATAATAATAAATGCCAAATAAAGGGAAAAGAAAAAAAGTCCTAAAGAAATAAGCTACAGAGAAGAAAATAATGCAAAATATTCCAAAAGACCATGCTGGTAATTAATATAGTACTAGAGAAAACTTGGATGCAACGAAATATTAAATATGTTAAAAGAGATAAAAAGGAATATGTAGAGCACATACGGATCTTCATAAATTCCTACTGCCAAAAATTTTGCTTTTCCTGAAATCAACTGTAGAAGTCTCAAAGGAGGATAAATAAGCCAGATGACAGTAAGGTTATATTTGCCTTTTGGTTTGGATGAGGAGTGCACTTCTGAAATTATACTCCTGATCATCTCCGTTTACCTTCTTTGAATCACATAGGAGACTGATACAGGGGAGAAAAAGTCGGTGCTTTTTCTAGGACACTAAGACAGAACACATACACTTGGCCTGTGTCTGGTGTGATCCAACCACTAATAACCATTCAGCTCCTAGAAGCGGAGTAGTACTGGTCTGAAAGAACTCCCTTCAGAATGTGTACTTACGTGGGTGGTTTGTTCTCATCTCCTTGTAGTGTCCATAGTGCAGCACAGGACTGCAAATCCAGTCCTAGGAAGGCGCAAGCAAATAATTACTTTGAAATACAACCTAAGAAAAGGGAATATCCAGAATAAATAGAGGTGTGTAGGAGAAGGATCAGCTGAATGCAGGTATGTATTCTTTTCTACAATGTCTAAAATATTTTAATACTGTTCTCAGCAATATTCTAAATCTATTTTCATTAGAGAGAACCATATGGCGGCAACCAAGGTGAAATATCCAGCTTTTTCGTAAGTGTCAACAAGTACAGCTTTGGGTTAATCTGATGAAACACTGAAGTCGTTCCTAAGAGATGTCAGTGTAAAGAGATACACCTTTTGGCATCTAGTAAGTTTAAGGAATTCATTATGCATGTGTTTGCCTAAAGCACCTGATACATGTTTGAAGGAGACAAAGAAGGGCTCAATAAATTGCATAGTCCAGTTTACAGTACAAAAATACTTTACTTCACAGTGCACAGCAGAGTGTCCAAACCAGAAGAATTTCAGAATACGGTCTCATTTGTTCCTCAACTGCCTGGTTATCAACTCAGAGTCAAGGTCAAGAGTGGATTTCTCTCCACAATGCCCACAATAATACAATCTCTCTGTGGGTACAAGAAATGTCTTTTCACAGTTAAGAGTGTTTGTAACTGTGATCATAATATTAAAGGCTCCATCTGATATTGAAATATCTTTGCTATGTCTTCGCATTTATCTGCACATGGGCACAGTGGCTTGTACCTGCACAGTCTGGACAGGAGTAAATGAGGACTTAAACTCCACAAATATTACACACATAACAAAGGAAGCCCTTTCTTTCCAGGCTTGAATCACTATTGTGTTACTCCTGTTATATGTCAAAGCAGCACAATCAAAATTTAATTGGATGAAACATGAGAAGAACAATAGTTGATCTCTACGCAAACATTGCTTATAGTTTAATGAAGTTGTAGGCAGCATTTTAAAGAGAATAAATAGTAACAAAAGAAGTGAATTTGCTGCAGTTCCTTTCAAACACCCTGAAAACTGATTGATATAGTCAGCAGCAATTACTAAATTTATATTTTGTGTTTGGATTGAAACGATGATATTTTGCATATAGTTCTCTAAGACAATGAGTGCTTGACAAAACAATATATATCAAGATCCCAGAAGATTTGAATGGGACTATTTATTTTTCCAGTTAACAATACTGAGTGCATACCCTTAATTTTCATGACCAAGGAGACACTTTTTGAAAAGATTTATTGGAAAGTTTTCTTGGAAAGTTATCTATTTCAGGCAAATTTATGCTATATAGAAAAGCAAGTCCTAGAATCCTGAAGTTTTTAAAACCTTTGTACTCCCATCACCAAGGCCATCTCCGCCCTCTTCCTGCTATTTTTTTTTTTTTTAAGAAGGGGTAAGCTGTTGAATGGCAACAGCAGGATAGAGTGACCCTCAGTGAATTCAGTCAAAATAGTGAAGCTGCAAGGAATTTTCTTTCTGTCTCAAGAAAGAAAATTACTGATATCCTCAACTGCCAAATATCCAGGTCTTAAGACAGACAAGAAAAGATATGGGAAAAGGTTTTCAAGAGCAAGAAAGGCATCTGGCTTGGATAAGGAGTGAAAACTCCCTGATGAAGTAGGTTTTAGGGAGGAATTTGAAAGATGTGAGATGTTGGCAGGCAAAAACGCTTGAGGGGAGGAGAGTGAGATAGTCCATCTGGGACACAAAAGGTAAGTGCAGAAAAGACAAATGTAAGAAAAAGAGGGAGAAAGTAGGGAGCAGTAGAAGTAGTATAAGAAGCCTGACAAGGAATGAAAGCAATGCTAAGGATCACCTTGAGATTCTGAACGATCTCACTGTAAGATCTCATTATAATTATGTAAGTGCTAATGTAAAGGGCTTTAATAGATGAAGTGTCCTTCCGGAGCCCCTCCATCCTCATTTTTGCTGTCAGGACAGCATTTGTATTTGTTCTGCCCGATTCTTCTGCTCTGCCTCTTCTCATTCAAGTCATGTTCCAGTTCTCTTGCTTTAAATGTTGCCTTCTGTCTATTCCCCTACTGAAAACTGAGATTTAAATAGTTCCTTATTAGGAAACATACACTTTAAAATAAAGCAGCAAAAAAAAAAAAAAAAAGAGTCTCTGATAATTTGAGTATAATAGTTCCCTGTGAACTCAGTGGGAGGCCCTAAGGACTATATTATAACCTTTGCTAGGCTGAGAGAAAAACAGTGGCTTGATGAATATACTGCTCTGGAGACAAAAGTTAAAGATCTGGAAGCACAATACAAAATGACTCAGTTAAATAAAATGCTGCATATTCTTGTAGGAAGGACATAAATCACTTGTTGCATGAAAAATTGGACAGGCATAAAGTTCCAATAAACAGAACGGAATATTGAGTGGTTTGACTGGTGAAAATCTTACTCCTGAAACAGTCCTCAAAGGGCAGCAAGAAAGATGATTCATACACAGTATAATAAACCAGCCATGTAAGAGGAAGAGACCACAGCTGCTTTTGCACACTACTAGCAGGCATTGCAGGGAGATTTGGGAGAAGTATTCATCAAAATACAATAAGATTGTTCTCAATGGGAGCAATAGCTAACTCTTCCAAGTTAAAATATTACTTCTGACAGTTAGAAGCAAGCATGCTAGAAGAGACAGAAGCAAGGAGAGAGTTTGTTTCGTTGGTTTAGTTTGTATCCCGTATCGCTTATAATTCTATGTGGTGTATAAGATTATGACTAAAAAATAGTTTGACAATTAGAAAGGCTCAGTGCACTTCAATCCAACATGCCTGTGGATGTAAAGAACAATAGAGGGAGAGGGAGAGGGAGAGGAGCACTCACAGCTTATATATCCAAATTCCATCCTAGCAAAAACTCCATAACATAGCTTCTTTGTTAGTGTCTCCTTATGGCACTTAACGTGCAATGGGAAGAGTAAGTTTTCTGCTACTTCAGCCTCCATTTCTTGATGCGTACCCACACATCCCCGTGCTTTATGGCTACTTTTCTGTTAACACCTATATGAGGTGTATTCAATATGAGATCAGCTTTCCATGTTGAATGCCATAATAAATAATTTCAATATGATTGAGAAATACAGTTGTGGAGTTATTTATATGCATAGTTAGCTGGGGTGTTATAGAAATGGGAAAAAAAAAAATCCTCTCTATAGAGCTAAAGGAACTTCACAGCCAAATATACAGCATTTTTCATATGTTTCGTATTTCATTGATTTAATGGAAAAGTTAGGTTTCATTACGCTTCTCTATAGACCTCAGCAAACAAACAAAAAACAAACAACTAGTTCAGTTAACATTAATGAGAAGTTGATCTCCCTGAGAAAGTATTCTAGGAACCTAAACCTTACATTCAGCAAAGTGAAGTGTATACTTCATTGACAATGTTTCCTCGGCCTGCACTCTGTCACTGTACTCCTATTTAGAGAAATCTTAATTATCTTTAACAAAAGGAAGAATGTCCATGCACTACACTATTCACTGATACAAAACAGAACATATGTGATGATATGGAGCTCTCTCAGAAATCACCTACTATTTTTTTCTTTTCTCTATGTGATGTAATAGCCACCACTAAACAAGGGAACCCTTGTAAAACCTTCAGCATTTTATCTGTCACTTTTCCCTGCCTCTGTTAATATATCAACTCAATAGCTAACCTCCACTGCCTTATTCACTGCTAGAAATTGGGCTAATTAAGTATGTGGCTTTATGAACATGAAGGCATTTTTTAAACTTTTTTTAAACAAATTATTATTTTTTCATGAGATACGTTTGTTGCTTACATTTGTGCAACTACCTGTTTGCTCCATTTTACCACCTATTTGCTCCATTTTACATTTTCCTGCAAATACTTTGCCAACAAAAGACTATATTTAAGTACCAATCCTGTGCAAGTGATATACAAATATAAGCCTATATGTAGGTCATTGTATTACGGATTATATCTACAAGAACAGAATATGGCAGAATTTTATGTCATAAAAGATTATGAAAATTAAAAACTTTGTCATACTGGACATCTAGGAAGGAAAATCCATATACTTTCTACTTCATACCAAACATACTTGTCCAGGTCGAGGTCCTAGAAGTTTCATTGTCTCATGCGCCTACTTCTCTAGCACACAAGCAGATGCCTGGGAGGAGACCAGGGTGGGACAGTTTGACTCAGATTTTTGTGAGGTTTCATGTCATTGTTGCAGCTGGAAAGAAGAGATTCACAGCTCATTAGGAATATGAAGAGCATTAAGGGTGAAGCTAGCTATGTATTACAGTGATTGACTCCTAACAGACCGAAGCTTTTCATAACTACTAACTCTAACACAGTCTTATGTAATTTTTGACTGTTAAATCAAGCACTGGGACACTGTCCATACTGGTACTAACTTGCTGATAACAAAGACAGTCCTGGACACTCTATGTATAGCCCATATAAAAAATTTAGTCTCATTCATAAAGAGATTTTTTAAACTGAAGATTTCTAGGGGTGTCAATGGTCACTAGTATTAATTATGACAGCTCCGGATATCCATGTGATCCAGGTAAACATCTCCTGTGAGCGTTGCTATTCTCTGAATAGAAGAACCAGTTATTCATCATGGTCTGGTGCTTTACTGCCTCAGGACTACTTGTGTGACGTTACCGCTCTAACTTCTAAGAACATGTTCTATCTGAAAGATCCATTTTAGCTCTTTAATATTTAAACAAACCAAATGGATATCTTTGAAACTAATCTTTCTCTTGAATGCTGCACAGAATAAATTATTTTGAAGGTAAGACTTTTGATAATGGTATTCGACCAGGAAAATGCATAATAAATGTGAGGGCAGAAAAAAGAACAGATCAGTTGAGAGAATCCAGAAACAAGTTAAATATTTAAAACTAAAATTCTCATTGTATAAATAAGACATTACATCATTAAACAGAAAATATCTGTTTACTTTTTTAGTCATTGTGCTCTCTGTGAGATAATTTGCTACACTAAAGTACTGATGAACAAATCTGTGAATGTGTGTGGCAATGGACTACAACCACCTAGCTAAAACTGTAGCACCAAGGTCAAATCTTGTTCATAATAATCAGATGAAGGCAGAGGGACTCCAGTGAATAAGGTGGACAAGATTTTACCTCCCCGGATCTTTAAGGGCTTAAAAAGCAAAGCTCAAAAAACAATCAGAGGAAAAGTTATAAAGCAAACTAAGAATTCTTACTGAGAATTGAGAACATACATATGTTCACAGAAAACATATACTAGCAGAAGAGTTAACAGGGATTTTACTCGGCAAAAACACACTGAAACTTTTGCAGCCATAGAAATAAAGTGTCTCATATTATGTAATAGGCTGGAAGATTAAGGCAATTATGATACTTTAGAATTTGTAATAATGAACCTTTGGTTACAACATTGGAAAGTGACAATAAATTAAACATTAAATCCCATGACATTTTTCAGTCATCTTCTAAAAAGTCCAGCTCCTAACCTTTATAGCTTTTCCTTTTATATTTATATATTTCTTTAAGGAATACATATCCCAGAAGGCTAGAGATCAGCATATAAATAAAGACTTTAGAACTGAGGAAAAGTATTAAATCAATCAAACTCAGCATTATGGACAGATTCAGAGAACTCATAGTTAAGATTAGACTTAAAAGAAAAAAAACGTACCAAAAGCAGAAAAGCCACAATGCGGCCCTCAGACAGCAGTGATATTCTCCTCATAGTCAGCAAATGAGAAGCAGCCATTTGAGAACCTGTGTAGACAGGTAAGAGGAAAAATTTTGTTTAATTTAATTTATGTTTCAGATTTTTATATTTTCTTGCTTCTTGTAAATACTTAAGAAATAGCTGTGCGTAAGGGCAGAGTCATCCACAGACAACCTACTAATAGGTAGGATGCCATTCAGCTTAATCTTTGATGTAGGTGTTAATGTGGATCTCAAGAAGGCTTTGAACCATGGCTTATCCATGAAATCTAATTCTGCTGCTGTGACGTTTTTGACAGATAGGTCTTGTTTTCTTTTCACAGTAAGCACATTTTTCCTTTGCCATAGCGCAATACAAACACTTCCTCCTCAACAAAAGAAAAATATATCTATATATGAATAAAAGTCATCTGTCAGAAGAATACCTGCAGAAGGATTTATGTAAAGGAAATGTTTCTAGCCTTGAGGAAGTGATGGCACAACATTGCTTTAACTCACCTCGTCTGTCAGTGAAATAAGAATCACAAGAATGACCAACAACATAGATACAGCAGAACCAGAAAGGATTCTATTTTACCCTAGGATTGAAATATTCATTATTTTATTATCTGCCTGGGAGAACATCATACTTTTTATGCCACAATCCCGTATAAACTATGTGTAGAGCTACAGCACAATTGAGTTAAAAGATATTCTTTTTCAATTTTATTTTTTTTAATCATACTCTTCATTGAAATTCCTCCTACAACACATCTGTGAACACCTAGACTGACAGAATATCATAAAAGTTACCCTGACAAGGACTGCAGTCTAACTGGAAGGCATCCTACTGTCCATAAACATTTCCAGGCCGGTGCCCTGAGTTCTCAGTATTCAAGTGTACGTATTCAGAACATCGAAATGAAATCTGCAAAATCTTGTATGCTGAGCACCGTGCTAACATTTGCAAAACAGTCAAGAGTAATGGGGTAGCTATACATATGATACATATGACAGACTAGGGGCCAGCTTCCTGCATTTTCAGGGAAAAGACACTATAAACGCTAGCGTCTGGAATGATTCTGGCTCGCTTTTTGGCACAGGAATGCTTTGTTGCAAGTGAAACAGGAGAAAGGAAAAAAGTGCCCCCTACAGAGCAGGCAGCTGTACCAGCATTTCCTGGAAAAGAAAAAGACAGTGGAAAAAAACTGATACCAGAGATTTGAAACTTGAGTCCTGCACAACAAAACCTATTCATCACCAGGACCCCAAGACAGAAAAAGGGGAACACTGTCCTGACTGTTCACACAGCATTAGTCATACTCTACAACGCTTAATGCACTTAAAGCTGGTAGGGTTTAAGTCTAAATCTGGGTTAGTTACTCTCAGCATAGTTTAGGCATATACTTGGTGACCTAACTTCTGACACTTGTAACAATCAAGTTTTAAGCAGGTCTATGTATGTTCTAGTAGATATTTGGGTACCAGGGTAAATTTGCTAGTAGAAAGAAGTCTTCATAGAAGTGTCAGATAAGTTCAGGTAAGGCAGCAGGAAAGGGAAATTTTATATTCTGTAATTCTGAATACGTACTATGGAAGTGGAAGAGAAATGCCTATTTTTCACCTTCCAGCAAAGAGGCTTCAACTGAGTCGCTTTGGATAGCCGTGTATTTGCTCGTAGATTAACCCTAGAAGAAGCAGCCAAGCTGAAAGAGCAGTTTCAAGCAGCAGAATCGCCAGAACCCACTCGGGCATGTAACTACAGAGAGAGGGAATCGCAAAGACAATACCATCACTTGAAATGTAACATAAGTGATTCTGCTATGCATCTTTGACACATCATAAAACACCACAGAAAAAAAATAGTACTATATAAATAATAAAACACTGCTAGCAACGAATACAGTGAAATAAAATTTTCCTGATGATGCTGGGGTTTATATTCATACTTTCCAATAATTAGCTTTTCTTGTTGCTTACCATGAGATTCTCATACTGTTTTAGCTTGCCTGTGACTTTTAGGAGACAGAAAGATCTTACTCCACATCGCACAGTGGAAGCTGGAGCTAAGGTGGTATTTGTCTTTTCTAGCACAACACTAGAGGTGGTCTAGGGAGAGTATTGTTTGCCTCTGTATGTTTATTTGTTGTAGTTAACTGAAATACAAAACAGGCATTGGATATACCACTACTGTATATGGACCTGGCTGCCTCTCTGTCTTACATTTCTTTGGAAATAAGATTCTTCCTGCACCTTCGTACTTGTTTTGTGTTAGGGAAAGGAAAGGTGTAGTCTGAGGAATTATTGATCCTGTTCACTTGATATAGAATAGAAGGGTAGGTACCTATAACTTCCTTTGACTGGCAGCCTTAGTTCTGTCAAATAGCAAGGATTTATCTTTTCTAAGGCAGTTGCTCACATGGATGCAGTGCAATATCTTATGTTGTTATGACCTCTGCTGGAGAAAAGGCGCAAGGCAAATGTAATTTTTTTTTGTTTGGTTTTGGTTTTTTTGTGGTTTTTCGAGGCAACTGGAAAAGAAAAAGGCGCTGTGAGCTTGAAAACCATTTCTTATTATGCATTCAGGTAATGGATTAATTCATGTCTGATGACACATAAGAATCTGAAACTAATGGTTAAGTACTTGTATACCTAGACCTTCGTTTCTCTAATAGCACTCAAAGATTCTAGTCAGATTTGGAGCAGCTTTGCAGCAGGAGCTTCACAAACAGAGAAAAAGCCTAAGCTACCCCAAAGAGTTTACTTGTAGTTTAGGAAATGAAGCAATCAGTAAGTTTGACAAGGCAAAATAGCTAGAAGGAAGTGGCTAGAGAGATACAGGTGACAGTAGGTCTTTTGGTTTTTTCATGAGTTAACTTTAACTTAAATCCAACAGTTATTAGAGTACACAAGGCATCCTTCTGCAGTCAGTGAAATATCTACTAAATTCATACTTACTTAAACACTGGATTAAGATAGCTGTATCTATAGCATACAGTGATAGAGTGAATAGAAGCTAAACTACAAGGAAAATCCACAGTTAGCAAGGGGCAAAAGCAAAGACTAGGATTTCAGGAGATGGGTAACAGCTGAAAGAAAGACAAGGAAGAATTCAGGGACACCATTTCATTAAATTCAGATACTGTCAAGAAAACTGTGACATATTTGTCTTTCTTCTGTAAAGCTGATGAACTACCAAGATACACTATCTCCTAGTTCACACACCCTGGAATATAAAAATAGAAAAAGTATTTTACCAATCTAATTTAATTTGTCTTAGAGACACCTTCTAATAAAGAAACAGGCTAAAGGTGGGAGTCAAGGAGCTAATAAATGCCATTCAGAAAACATTAGAGTTCTGTTGAAGATATATAATCTTTAAAAATAAATCTATCCAACCTGGTCTTGCTCAGGTAAAGGCTTAAATAACCTTACATGTAGCCAGCAGCTTTTCTTTTTCTAAAGGTATTCTGAAAAATTGCAGCATGGAAGTGAGTATGTGAAGTATAGGGCAGTGTGGTAAACTCATACATTAGGTAAGCAAATATCATTTTAGCCTCTAACTCAATTAAATTCTGCTGTGAACTGTGAAGTGAAACAGTAAAAAAAAGGAAACATAAGAACAAGAGCAGTGGGGTTTCTTTCAGCTATTTATCAAAACAAGAATGAAATGCTGTATTCTCCCATGTAGAAATGACTAAGAGAAGACTGCAAAGAAACCACTATTCAGATATGGAGGGAAAAAAAAAAAAGGAAAAAAAAAGTAATTTTGAATTGTCAGGATTTCTTCGTCACAATGCGGTTCAAAAGAAACTTCCTTTGTTGATTAAATCATACACATTGCATGCAAAGGAACAAACCAAAAAAGACCGACATGAAATTATATAAGCAAGACATTGAGCCCTGAGAGCTGATCCCACGTGCAAAAGAAAGAGGACTACTGGTGTCAGAAAAAAGACTGCCTGGCAGGCCTGATTCTTCAACAGCATTGGTTAAACACTGCACCTCTCCTCCTGCCTCAGCCACAGCATGACCATCCCAGCATAGTGAGTGCCACTAGTGCAATACGCTTAGACCAACACATGGGGATTGCCAGCATCTTGTTTCACAGAAAGCAGACAGATATGCGGTATGAACAGAGAGGAAACATGAATGTGCCTTCCCTGTCCCAGGTATGGAAGTGAGTAATGGCATAAGGGAGTAGTATCGTATCAGCTGCAAAGCTGGGAAATGGTGGGAAGCCTCTTGCCGTGATGCAAGTAGAGTCTCAGAAAGCAACAGATCCTGCCTCTGCTAGGTTGGGGTGGTCCCACAGTGCATGGTTAGATCACCTTGTGACTAGGCGGTAGGACTACAGCCAGGGCTGTTGCTAGAGCTGCACCACTATAATGCTGTGGAAAGAAAGGAAACCAAGTTACTTCCCTGTTCTTGTTAGTATCTTGCTCTCTCTCCCTTGTGCCCGCTGCATTCTTCCACTTACTATCATTAAAAGTCTGGTGCTTTAAAAGGCTCTGAAACCAATCCAGAGACCAGGCAAAGGTTAGAAGTAGTTCTGTACTGACAGTGATGTGTTTCTATCCTCACTAAATGAATTTGTCAGGAGACAGACCAGCAATAAACAAAATAAAGTTCCTTGTGGCTTCCTTGTGGTTTCCTTGTGGTTTAGATTCATTTCGTTTCACTCATTCTTCCGCAAGTCAGTGAACAGATGAGGAGAGAGAAAGAGAGATACCCTATCTTGATGTTCTGTTTGCTCAGTCAAATCAGTCTCTTTCCATGATTTAAGGTAATATAAGCTAGGGACCTGCATGCTGATGACCAGGATTCCTATTGCCATTGGCACCCTGATGTGGAGGGGATGTCTAGGGTATAGGGCAGTTGACTTTGCAACATGCTTTAACCACAAGTCATTTGAAGAGTCTCTGGGAGACAGAACTGAAGCAGGAGAGGAAATTAGATGGTAACACACAATGTGCTGTGTGTTCTTTATTATTGTTCATGTCCTATTTTCTAAGATGTCACAGATCTAGGACACAGGCTTTTTATAGGTAGGTAGAGATAGGCAGATAGACAGACAGACGATAGAAGAGAGGCAGACAGACAGACAGTTAGATAGATAGATAGATAGACAGATAGATAGATAGACATACAGATAGATTTATTCCTAGTCTTTCCTGGTGATGAAAGTAGCTTCATATTACACAGGCAGACTGTGGGCTTTCAGTTTCTCTAAAAATTACTATTTTTAGTAATTTGTCACCACGCCTGAGTATCTCACTTCCAATGCATGTTGTGCACTTTCTTCTGTGTGTGGAAATGACAAAACATTTTCTTTCGACTGTGCAGCAAAGTTCATTTGAGGAGATGACATACAGAGTGCCAAGGAGCTTATTTTAGAAAGCAAAATTAGTGAGAGCACAGTTTACAATACGAAAATACCCATCTGCACTGTGCTAATCCAGCACATGAGAGCAGCAATGACACAGATAGCTGTCAGTTTGCTTTTGCATGCTAGGTGGAACTGAGGCCCTTCTTGACAAAAAGGAAATGCTTATTAAAAAACCCCACACTTCTGTATTATGAATCTAGTTACATCTGGAACATAAGCTGATTTATGGTCCAGTAGCATCATTGCTATGTGTGGTTGTCAGAGGCACTTGAAGGTCTCAGTCTGGTGCTATACAACAGTGACAAGAATATGACTTCAGAATGATATAATAGATTTTAAATTCTTTCAGTCTTCTTTGTTTACAAGCAGTAAGACAAGGCTTACCAGGTGTTTTGAAAAATGTCCTCAATGTTTTAAATATGATTCCTTTAAATAAATGAATGTAGCTTGCAGACTTTCTACAAACATCCTTTATGCAGGGTATCTGAAGCCATGACTTTGTCTGCAGAGCCATTATTGAGTGATTTTTTTTTATTATTTTTTTTTTTAAAGAAATGTTTTCAGCAGAAAATACATTTACTTCATACTTCTGGTAAAAAAAAAGAAGAGAGAAAGAAAGGTAAAGGCTTTGAAATACCACATTTACTTTCAGCTAGCAAGAAATTCACAGAATCACAGAATGTCTTTTGTTGGAAGAGACCTTCAAGATCATCTGGTTCAACCTTTGACCAAACACTACAGCTCATCACTAAACCATGTCCATAAGCAGCAGGTCCACACTCCATTTAAATACCTCCAGGAATGGTGACTCCACCACTGCCCTGGGCAAATTATTCCAAAGTTTAATAACTCTTTCAGTGAAGAAATGTTTCTTAATGTCCAGTCTAAACCTCCCCTGGTGCAGTTTGCACCCATTACCTCTGGTCCTGTCACATATCACCAGGGAGAAGAGGCTGTCCCTGTCNTCACCAGGGAGAAGAGGCTGTCCCTGTCCTCACTCCAACCCCCTTTCAGGTAGTTGTAGAGAGCGATAAGGTCTCCCTTCAGCCTCCTCTTCTCCAGACTGAACAACCCCAGCTCCTTCAGCCTCTCCTCATAGGACTTTTGCTCTAGGTCCTTCACAAGCCTCGTTGCCCTTCT
>VWZK01002546.1:190979-236542 GCA_013396935.1 Baryphthengus martii | reverse complement strand
TTGATTCTTTTTTTTTTTTTTTTTAAACCATTGTCTACCAACATTTTATAGTATGGGAAGTTGTCAGTTGTAATGTAATTTATTTTTTTCTTTTCTGTTCAAATTTCCTACTGTAGAGCAGTAAATAAATGGCCAGGTTAAATACAGTCTTCATGTCTGTGTCCTTCTAGAGAGATAAAATATTATTACAAATAATGCACTTTGAATTGATTTTATGCCTGTTATGAGAGCTGCTCTTGTGATGAGAATGCCTTCTGACAAACGGACATGTTTTGATAGGTGCTGAGGTAATTGTACAGATTTTGTTAATTAACCAAAAATTGCAAGTGATGTGTTCTACACAAGGTTAATTCCAATATCAAAATTTAAATGTTAGTTTAGGCATTACTACACACGACCAATCTCTTCCCTCATGCATTTTTTGAAGTGTGATGTGAATTGGATGCTGAGGCTGGGCAGCTCTATTATGGGAATGTAAAGTAAGTCGTTGCCTGGCAGCTTGCAGGAAACATGTCTAAATATTTATTTCTGTGAATCTTTACAGCAAGAGCTGCCTGTTAGCTCATTCCTTTATGTTTTCCTTTACATTTTAGTGTCTTTATTATGTGAGGAATCCTAAATTATTTTAGAATACTCAAACAAGGAATTACTACTTCAATTTTGTTTTTCTTAGACATTAAGTGGTTGACAACTATCAACAACTTAGCCAACCATCAATAATCAATTATTTCTGTATGTAGGCTTTTCTACTAATTGATACAAAAGTTTCTTTAATTATGAGAAGTTGGTGTGTCTTATGAGACCTTATGAAATAATTGCTGTAATTGTACCTTTATATTTTTGCAATATTTAGTTATTTTAAAGAAACTAGGGAATCACTGGAGTTATTCTGTGTTTTAAATCTTGATACACCAGGCTGTATTTTTCTGAAGGTTTTTATATTTACTTTCATGCATTTGTATGTATATGATATATATGTATATATATCTGTCTGTATATTTAGGTAACTTTGCATGACAAACAGTGTTAAAATTTTCTCTTTTCATAGCATTTTTCCTTGAAGCCAAGTAACTCTTGATGTACGTGCTAATTAAATTTGATTGCAGTCCTTTAAGTACCCTGAAGTTAGAAATAAGTAAATATTACTTTGAGTTGCTTATGCCCCATGCATGGGTATATTAACTTTTTAAGAGCATATAGTAAAAATCCACAACAATTTAGAGCCAGTAACTAGTTACAGAAAGAGTAAACATGGGGTGGTAATTGTGTGCAGCAAGTTGTTGTTATTGAGCCTATCACTTAGGAGATAGAAAGCAAGCTTAAGCACCCTGTTGTGACATATGTCTGTTGAATTCGGTGAGATTTGAATGTGCGCTGAAAGTTGAGTCTTCACCCTTTTTGCTGATGGGTCTAAGTTAAATGTGTGCCAAGTATTAAGCGTATACTCGGCTTGTAATTGGGCTTTGTACATGTTAGCAACTTTTGGAAAATCCTCGTTCTTCACCGAACTATATTGTATGTTTATGTAGCTACTACAGTGCTTTTACAGAAAGATAGCTGTCACTACAGCCACGTTTTTCAAAGGTGATGATGAGGTGTTAACAGTAAATGAAATTATTTTACAGGATACTAGCCTTTGCCAGAATGTAAATCTTCCTTTAATGTTTTGCAGCCTAGTTAGCTGTCTTTGGTGCCCTCTACTGTTTTTTTTACAAGCACAAACCATAGTTAAAGAGATTTTTCAAGGCAAGTTGACATGTTTGTTTGTCTTTAGTTTTTTTCTTTATCAGTCTTCATCCCCTTTTTTCCTATGAATGTTAAAACTGCAACAGAAAAATCTGTTAATCTCTGTTCCCTCGGGTCATTTGTTTCCATCATGGTGTACGCTCAAATATGATGTACAAGGCCATCTTTTCTGAGGAAACGTCTCGTGATGATGAGATATTTATGTTCTAAGCATATTGTGACATCTTCTGCGTTGTTTTCACTGAAGTTGTTTTGACTTTACTGTTCTGACAGTCAAGTCTCTACGACTGCATTTTCACACTTTCAGGGTTGGTTTTGTTAATCTTCTAACTTATTTTGTTAAATAATGAGATCCAAAGAGTGAGTCTCATAGGGTTGCAGAGTATTGGCAATGTTTCACTTGTACTTGCTTTATATTATGATGCTGTTCCGAATTTCTGTAGTTTACTGTCGTATCTGTAGCCTTCTCAACTGTGTGCCCTTTCTGTTGCAGTGTAGTGGTGTATCAGAAATCCCAGTCAAATACAAGTTTGGTGGTTGTTACTTGTACACAAGAGAACAGCAGGCAGTTTAATTCCAGAATTATCTGGTTTTTGGTTGATTCATGGATCTGTTTTCATAAACAGTGTGAGAACACAACACTTCAGCTTTAATACCTTATTTTTTTTCCTGGTTAAAATTGAAACTGTGTTTGTTTTTATTTAATCAGTGAGTTTACCTTTCTTAACAACAGATCAGAAGTTCTACATCAATATTTACAAACTGTAAAGCATGAATCAGAATTTGTATGAAGGGATCGTTTTCATCTCCCATGTCAATGTGCACTTACATAACTGGAATCCACTGGATGTTTTTTACAAAGTTACTTTTTGAGATCCAGTATAGTTTACTACCGTATTAGCCAAATTTCATATTTGTGAAAAATACTGAAATAATAGTTCTGGAAACAATCTGACTTAACCCATAAAATTAATTTATTCTGGGGCGTGCACAGGCCCTGAAAACATTTTACAGTGTTCTTTCTCAGTACATCATTCCTGATATAGGGAAAACACTATTGATTGAAATTGTCGTGTACTTCCCTTTTTGGGACAACTATTCTGTTAGTATCGAAGTGGGCGTTTGTGATCCTTAGTCTTCTAGGTACTAGAAAATAACTGTTCTCTTTGCCAAGAGACAATAGTAAGATAAAGGCTTTTGACACTTAGATTGGGATTTGAAATGCTGTTCTTTGAAACAAATACAGATTTTTGATATGACAGAAAAAATAAAATGCCATTTTTTATTAATGAAGCAGGAGACACCAACTGGTCACTTATGAACAAGCATGAAATGGAGTTCTGTTGTTAGCTACCACTTTTTATTTTAGAAGTTAGTGGAAAAACTTTTAAGCTTCAGGAAAATGTTTCGTTTCTGATTGCATTTTTAGTAAGTTTAGGACCATATGCACTGCAAGTGGGTATTAATATTAGTCAAGCAAATCTGTAAATCAGGTGTAACTATGTCTTAAGGCAGAGATTTGCCAGCTTTGTATTAGAGATACTACATTTGTAGGGCTTAATGGGAGAAATAGCAGTACGGTGTGTCAGGTTTGCATTGTTTTGCAGTGTGGGAAGAAGCACTTGGAAGTAACAACTTCATTGTCCTGGCACTTTCAAAATGCGATGCAAAAGATACACTTTTGGATTTTACTGTCTAAGTACCCTGGTTAGAAAGGAGAAAAATATAATTTGTAGAAAACACTGAGGTTAGCAAGAACATTGCAGAGTTGGAGGTGAGGGGGGAGAGTAAAAAAAAAAAAAATTAAAGTTGCCACCAGGAGGAGCAGTACCAAAATATTCTCATTTATTTATTGGCACAGTCCTTTAGTGCTGTAGCTGTAAACTATCTGAGTCTTTGGGAACACTGTAAATTTTTTTTTTTTGTGAGGATAATGTACTAAATATAGTGTTTTAGAATGCAACTGCGAAACCCAGGAAAAATGCAAACAAAGAACTTTGTTTTATATTTGTTATCCAGAAAATAGTAATTCTTTTGACATTTGAAGTTTTCGTCACAGGCGTAGATCTTTATCCTGATTTCAGTATGTTATGCTGTTAGCAAGCCTCTCTGAACCAAAATTTGATCTTTTCTTTTGTCTTTTAGTTGAGATGTAATAGAATAATTTTCAGGAGCCTGGTGTGTTGTTATTGCTGCTGTGTCGGCTGAGACCAGCTATAAGAGAACCTGGGACTCAGGCTGTGTAATTGACTGGTGCATGTATGGCTGTGCTAGGAGAGGCAAGTTGTCTGCTGTGTCAGGGAGTAACAGAAAAGAAAAGGAATAGCTTTAGTGAGTAATAGGAAGTGCCAGACTAGTATGATTTTTGAGGCTTGGGTTTATTTTTTTTTCTGGTCCTATCCTTTGTTCATTCCCCTCACACCCTGCCCTTAAAAGTCTCTTGGCAGTTAAACTTAAAATATATAAAGCAATGCGAAGGTTTAGGAAAAAGGGGGAATTTGGTATGGGTGAAATCATGTTTTAATGTTACATGTAGCAACAAGCATGTTATTTATAATGAGCATAATGTGCATAATTTTATAAAGTGTTACACGGTAGTCTTTCAAGCTATGTAGTTAGAATATTTTGCTAATCAGGGATTGAATTCATTTATAGATGAACTCAAGTTTTGACACAGTTTTGATTTTGGTTTTTTACATAGTGTCAAGTGATAGAGGTTTTTAAAGAGAACTTAAGTACTCGAAGTAAGCAAAGTTGATTTTCTTTTTTGGAGGATTGTTTAATAGCTAAATTGAAAAGGAGTCTGTCATCTGGGTGCTGTGCAGAATGTAAGATGCTGGGCATGATACTTAGTTTCCTTGGTGACAGTCCTCTGCAAAACAAGCAAATCACTTCCTATGAATTATGGTACTGATTTTGGAACCTGGTGAGATACAGTGGGTCACGAAAATCCCTGGGATATTTAAAACTGGATGCTGATGCAAAGTGGGTGGGTGTGTGGGCCACATTTCTCTTGTATACACCCTAACATACATCTGTGAGAAAGAAGAAAATTTTTATTCTTCCTTTATATGCAACATTTTTTATTTTGTGACATTAAAAAACAACAAAATGTTTTTAGCCTGGAAGTCTAGCAGTACAGCTAGGTCACGTGAAGATACAAACCTCATGAATAAGTATCTAACTGATTGCTTCTTAACTTTGGGGTTTTTTGTGTTTGTGTTTTGGTTTTTTTTTTTAATGATCTGCTGCATTCTGGCAAATGTTTCTCCATAGGATGAAGATGAGTTGGACTCTCACACCATGGTGAAGACCAGTTCAGAGAGTGCTGGTACCATGAGGGCCACAAGCACGATGAGTGAAGGCGCTCAGACAATGATTGAACACAACAGTACTATGTTAGAGTCGGACTTGGGAACCATGGTAATAAATAGTGATGATGATGAAGAGGAAGATGGGACCATGAAAAGTATGTTGTTATTTTTACTTTCCTTTTACTAATGTAATACGTTTTCTAATACTGCATGAAAATGTTGTATCATCAGTGTCTTTTAAGTGTCAAGTTGTGTGGTTAAAACAGGGGTAGAAGGGTATCTTTCCAACAGGATTCATTGGAAATGCAAAGCAGCAGTATGTTTTCTTTGTGGTTTAATGCACAGCAAATTGGAAAAAGGAGGGGTTTTCCTGATTTCCTCTTATCCAGGTCCTATTTGATATGTTGTTGGAGACATTGTTTTTAAAATGTACTGTTATTTTCAATTTTTCATGGATTCCAGTAGCACTCTGGAGCTAGAAAGGGAATAACCTTTCTACACCTTGACACTTAATCTGTATAATTCTTAAACGCATTCTTCCTTCTTGTCAAACAAGAACATAGAATGGTTGGGACTGGCTTCCTTCCCCTTCCTTCCCACATAAGTGACTGTCTTGAGACCTGTAACTCCAGCAAAGGAGAGCCAGCAAAGTGAATGTAGCCTAATGGCAGGTGATGGTTTCCACTTTCAACTGACTGGCAACACATTTGGTTCCAGCACTTACTCGCTGAATTTTCTTGTATTTTGCATTAGACTAAAAACTAAAAAGAATTCAAGAATGGAACCTCCATGTCTCTCAGCTGAAAATAAATATCAATCATGTCCACTGTAGCTGGTCCTTCTTGGGTTTTGTGATTTATGTGCTATTGGCTGAAACAGGAGCAACAGCAAGTGTCCTAAATACCTGTCATGAGGAAGGGACATACAAATTCTTGCCCTCTCTGAGATGCAGATGTAGATTTTTGTGCTACTTTTTGCTTGACAAAGACAGAAGATTTTGAAGATTGGTTTATTTTTTCCTATGTACCTTTACAGGCAAGGTGGGCACTTTCTGGATGTCAGTGGGATTTATATTACGATAAATAAGAGCAAGTAACTTAAAAGTGCTCTTTGTTACTCCTGGATAATAGAACATTGCTAGCAAGAAGCTTGGAGAATTAAACTTAGTAAACTAAGGAAGAGAGATTTAGTTTCTTTCCTAGAGACACAGAATATTTATGACGTACTTATTTTTATTTTTTTAGTTGCTCATGTGCTCTAGTTTCACGTTTTGTTTCCTTCTGCCTTTTGTTTCCCTGCTCAAGGACAAAATAAGAAACAATAAGTTTTTATTTAGGAGTGCCCATGCTTAGAGGCCTCTGGGAGCCATGACAGAAGATAACTAAAACCATATTTTTTTTTTCACAAATAGGGAATTGTGCCCAGATAAAATTGGGATTTGGAACAGAAAGAGGCCTGTGATCCTACCCTAACATACAATATACAGCCTAGCAATAAACAACATTTATGCTGCCTTGCTTAGTAAGCTTGTGCATGCTCTGAGCAAAGGCTAAGTGGTATGTACCTGGAGGGAGGGAAGAAAATGCAGAATACAGAGAGGTGGGAGGACAAAGCTTAAATTTAGTAGGTTTAATGTGGAGTAAAGGAAAGGGTGGGATTGGTGGAAGTTTCTACTGAACTTTTGTTCAGCAGTTTGGATTGTACTTATTTTCACACAGAAGCTTTTTCATACCCCAATGCAGAGACCGGTGTTCAGAGCAGCTTCCCTCCATTCCCTTTGTGGCCTTTTTGGCAAGGCTTAGCGTTTGGGCTTTCTGGGGCACCAAGAGCGCTTCTGATTGTTCTTCTCTCTCCTTTTTGTTACGTTCGCTTTACTACTTTTGGGGTTTTTTTGTGGGTTTTTTTTCCCTATTAAATTTATATTTGCTATCTGCTTTGGGCTGACAAACAAGTTGCCTCTTGACATTTCAACTTTCTCTGGGTTCCTAACTGTTGCTTCAGACTTCAGTGAAGCTTCTCAATAGTTCGTAGCCGGTAATGAATATATTAAAAGTAGAGGACAGTAAATTAAGAAGGTTGCATTTGATAGGTAGAATGTAGAAAAGTGGTCAAGTTTTTGTTTTATTACTTTTTACCCTATAAGACATGAAGTGTTATGTCAGTATAATTCTTAAACACATTCCTCCGTCTTATCAAACAGAAGAATATAATCTTTGGGACAGCAGGCTTTCTTCCACTCCCTCCTCTCCCATAGGTTGCTGTCTTGACCAGCACCGGTGGAGGAAAGCCGGCAAACTGCAGGTAGCCTGATGGCAAGTGAAGGTTTCAGCACTGGCTGGTGACAGATCTGGTTCTGGCACTTACTGAACTTTGTGTTATTCTATCATGGGATCCTTGATTGAAGCGGGACTTGTACCACCCTGTAGCACCTGCATTTTGAAAGGAGAATTCCGGAGTTGGTTTTCTTTTCGTACTATTTTTTTAGTGATTTCAGTGCATCAGGTGTAAGAGATCGCACGATGCTGTAACTCAGTCTCCTCAGTGATAGGATGTGGATGTTTTGGTAACTCTGGAGTGATGCTTCATAACTCTTAGAGAGGCCTAAGTCACACAGCTGGTTTTTCAGCTGAAAAGCAAAAACTATTGATAGATGTTTTATAACAACCTATGACCCAGATCCTATAGGAGTTCAGGAAGAAAGCTTAATTATCGGCGGGTTCCAGTGCTGTTACTGTAACCTGGGTATTGATACTTCCTAAATGTGATTTTATTCAAGCATGTTTACTGTGCCCATGTTAAGACCATTTTCTTGCTGCTATAGGCAGGTGTACTAGCACTGTACTCCTACATATATAGAAAGAAATAATAGATGTTTCCAAGCCTATTCCAGTCCTCAGGCCTGTTTTTCATTTATGCCACTGACAGTAGTACCTTTTACAAATGGGATTTTTTATTTTTTTGTCAAGAAAACCCGTTAAATTGGCAATTCTGCTTCAAGAGCTGTGGCAAAGTGCGAGCTTAACATGGATTTTCCTTGTTTTGCTGAAAGCAGAAATAAAATATAACTCAGCTGGAAGGAACTAATAGGTTTATAATAGTTCATTAAGTATTTTTTCCTTTTTTCAGAAGCTGGAAAAAGAATAAAAGTTATTGAACTAGTTTTACAAGTCTTATTCACAAGAAACAAAGCAATTCTTTAAATTTTAGTTCATAGTTCTTCAAAAAGTCTGTGAAGGCTTCAGCTGATGTAGATAGATCTTCAGTTTAAATTCCAGTTGCAATTATTTCTGGTAAATACATATATTATAAAACAAACAAAGGACTGAATGAGGCCTGAATTTGAAGACTTGGGTGTATGAGTCACTGTGATGCGAAAACTGCAAGCTCTGTAACCGCTTTGTTACACAGCTCTCTGTAGTCAAATATTTCTTAGTTACGTCCTTTGGTAGACTACCGGCTGCTCTGGCCTAGGGAACCAATGATCTAATTTCTGCTGATGCTTCCTTACAATTCAGAAACTCAGTAGAGTGACATCTAATTCTCAGAGGTGGTTGTCTAATGGGCATGTATTAGCAGCAGAATTCACCTGCTCAAACAGTCACCATTTCTGTTTGACTGAAGGAGGTGGCTGTGGCAACTTTCTACATGGTAGGTTGCTCAAAAGATTGAGGCCGAATTTCTAGGCTCTCTTCAACCTTATTGTATTCAAAGCTCCTGTCTCCCATTTCCCAGGAGTATTACTGCCACTGTTCTGTAGGCTGCCTTGCATGGTGAGAAGGTGGTAGGAATGTGTGAAATCGAAAGCCCTGAGTAGTGTATGTTGTTCTATAAGCTGTTGCAGCCTTTGTAGTACAGGCTATTATCCAGAGAAGGGCAAAAGCTGATTGCAGTACAGCTTCTCACTCTAATAGTTACAAACCAATATGTTGTGAGGCAATAAAGATGCTGTCAATATCTTCACAGAAGCCCTTCAGACAGGAGAGTCTGATCCTCTAACTTTACCAAAGAAGCAACAGCTGGAATTGCTTCTCTGAGTGGCAGATGGAGATCCCCAGGAAGGGGAGGGCTGTGGAAACTTGTGGCTTTTGGCAAAAGGAGGGGAGCTTTCCTCTGTAGATTTGCACCTGTGGAAGGAGTCCAGTGCCCTGGTGTAGTAATGGAGTGAAAGACTCAAGAGACTTCCCATAGGCAATTGTAAAAAAAACAAAACAAAACAAATAAAAAACCCCCACAACTAAATACCAACCCTAAATAAACAAGCAAACCACCACCAGCTGCACTCTCCCAGAAAACTGAGATGACAATCATAGAATCATAGAATGTTTCAGGCTGGAAGGGACCTCCAGAGGTCATCTAGTCCAACCTCCTTACACAAGTAGGGTCATCTCTACCTAGGTCAGGTTGCTTAGAGCATCATCAAGCCTGACCTTGAATGACTTCAGGGATGGGGCCTCTACCACCTCCCTGGGCAGCCCGTTCCAGTGGTCTATCACCCTTGTGTTAAAGAACTTTTTTCTAATATCCAACCCAAGATTGGGATGTAAAAGATGGTAGTACAACAATAAGCATTAATGAAAAAAAAAAGGGCCATTGTTAATCATGCCACAAAATCAAAATGAATTAAAAAAAATCATTAGACAGAGGGAATAGGAAGAGATGACAAAGCAATAGGTGAAAGAGGAGCGGGGGGAAAAAAACACTTAATGAATTAATAACAACAAATATAAAGCTAGATAAGAAGATTAGCAAATCCTAGTGATCAAGTTAAACAGAAGCTCAAAAGGTATTTCTAGTGGTTTGCCTTTGCACTCGTTAAAACAAGTAGTTCAAATAAAAATTCCTAATTATTTCATTATGCTTGTAATTAAAAAGTGTTGCTCTACCTGTGGGTCGATTTGGACGATTTTTTTGTTTGGTTGTTTTTCCTTGACTTAGTTATTTATATCTCTTGTCCTGTTTCATATTTTACTTGTGGAAGTCTATTTCATATTTCTCTGTAGAATGTGTTACACTACAAGCAACTACATGTTTCATGAGTCCGTGCTATATAGAATATAGTCTTTGAGGTGTCAGTTACGTAGAACTACTAAAGCATTTCTTATGTTGTATTTATTATTCTATTTAGTAATGAATTTGCTTTGAAATCCTACAAACTATCATTTAGAGTTTTACGTAAGTTGGTTTTTTTTTACATTTGTTTTTATGAAAAGGATAATGGAATGGGAGTTCAGACGGATCTTGATCTGCTTCCTAAAGCTTTTCCAGCTGCATAGATAACAAAAATCCCTCAGAGTTTCCACACTGTGGAGATGGGATGCTTTGCAGTCATCTGTAGAGTGTGACCCCATAAGTTACTGAGACTTCACATTGGCTCTGAATGAAATTAAGCAGCGTCTAGACATAGTTTTTGCAGTTGTTTTTTGCAAGTTCTTTTTCCTAACAATTAAATCGCACCATTGATGAAACTGATGACACTCTGTTGCTCTCCTACAAGCACCTTTAGATCAGGCCTTGAAGTTAGGGACATCCAGCACTCAAAGGAATGCTTAGCACCTTGTGTTACTCAGTCGCTATAACAACAAATAGATACTGCATGAAGTAACTTCTAATATTGTTTGTGTGTATAACTCTGAAATGTCTTCACCATTTCTCCACATTGTATCTTGCTACAAAAATATCATTCTTCGGCTATGAGTTTTTATACTAAAGATCCTCAGGGGACAAATGGAAGCTTGCACCACATAGAGATGATTGTATTAATTTCTGTAAAATCCAGGAAAATCAATAAATCGAGTTTATTTTGTAGTGCAGTAAATCTTTGATCTTTAGAGTAGTTTTCACTTCTTTTTTCCTTTTTTCCTTTCAACTAAGGAAATGCTACTTCACCGCAAGTTCAAAGACCATCTTTCATGGACTATTTTGATAAACAAGATTCCAAGAATAAAAGCCCTGAAAACTGTAATCAGAACATGCAGGAACCTTACCATGTATCCAAAAATGTTTTTCCTGATAACTGGAAAGTCCCTCAAGATGGAGACTTCGATTTCGTAAGTACTTTTTTGTTGTTGTTGTTGGTTACTTTCTTGGATACTGTTTATTTTATATGTGCCAAAAATAGTTAATCCCTTTCTATAATATGTTAATACAAGTCAAGTAAGTAAACTTTCAGGAATACCATCCAGTTATCTTATCTTAATGCCTCATCCTGGTTGTTGAAATAAGTACATTTGCTTAACGCACGACCTTCTTAATGAGGACTGGTATGTGACATGATGAATATACTTCTTTGTAATTACTTTTTTTTCTTTTCCCCCAGTATTTTTGGTTCTTTGTGCTATAACAACTTTAAAATTTTACCCAGTTCTGTTTGGCGGGGAGGGGGGAGTTGAATTGCTACAGGCGTGGAATATTGCCATGTTTGCTGAGTGTCTCAGTAACATGATAACTATTTTAAACTGGACTGGAGCCATTTAAGCACTCTCCTTGGTGATGGTTAGGATCATCTACTGTTTTGCAAAAGCCAGGTTGTTGATACTATTCTAGTATCGCACATCTCTCTACATAGAATTATTCTATCTAACATCAATCTGTATTATCTTTTTAGATGTTTTTTTTCCCCCCTCCAAAGTATGCGTAGTTTATTTCTTTTTGCCTCTGTTGCAATTTATAGCAGGGTCAAAAAGAAAATGTTCCTAAGTTATAGGTTGCTCTTAAAGTGAAACAAATTGCTACTGTTAGAGACTTGTAGATAATTAAACTCTCTCATTCTAATATGTTAAAAAAAATAACAAAGGTGAATAACAGGTATATCTATTGTAGATTAAACATGTTTTTAACTGTAGTGCAGTAGCTGAATATGATCACATAGCACCTTTTTGAAAGTACACTTGGGATTTGAAGAAAAGAGTTTGTGTTTAATTTTAGATGACAGCTGTAGGTGTGGGATTTTTTTCCCCAGTTTTCACTTATTGCATTTCTGCATAAAACTGACTCTTGTAGATACTGGAGAAAAGCCAGTAAATAGCACAGTACAAGCTGTGGCTGCTGGAGAGTTTTTGATTAAGACGAGTTTTGGGTTGGATGGGGTTTTTAGACTACTTTTTTTACCATAAAATGCAATAGTAATCATCCTGGTAATTCACTAACAAAGTAGTTATTTGCACTATTTGTTGGAAAATAACTGGTCATTATTTAAGTAGAGTTATTATAGTGGCAATAACATTGCCAACAATTAAAAGTTCATCTTGTCTTTTACATTATTTGTTCAGAAATGCAAGCAAAAATGATTCTTCTTGTAAATGCTACTATCTTGATTTGCAAGTGCTTATTCATGAATAATTCACACATGGATAATCCTGTGAAACTTGTTAACATTGCTTGTACGTATGAAGTTGCCTCCTTGAAATAGGAATTTGTCCTGGAACCAAACCTGAGGAGTTCTGATCTTCAGAAACTAAACTGCTCTCTGTGTTGCAGGCAAACCTTGCTTAGACTGGCAAGTCAAAGACTTCAGAATCCTAGTTTGAATTGGAAGGTACCTTTTAAAGGTCACCTAGTCCAGCTTCCCTGCCATGGGCAGAGACATCTTTCACTAGTTGCTCAAAACCCTGTCCAGCCTGACCTTGAACACTTCCAGTGATGGGGCATCCACAACTTGTGTGGGCCGCCTGTTCCAGTGTCTCATGGAAGTTACGTGATGTACAGTTGGTCCTTGACTTTTTGAAAAGGCAGTGTTGCAAGGTTTGTTGCTACAAAATGATTCTGATTGAAGACTAAATAGGATTTCAAAAAAAAAAAAAAAAGATGAGAATAGTTATTTACATGGGCAGTGTATTTAGTTCAGGGGTAGTGGTGGAATTTTAAGCATGACGAAAGCCAAATGCTTCCACAGATAAGCCAGCCTAAGAAAGACTTCAATAATGGATGTACTGCTTCAGAGTAGTCCACTCAAGAATACATTTCTCTGAAGCATCTGGTATCATTTGATGTCACACAGGATACTGTTTTTAACAGCCTACTAGTTTACACCATAGGCAGTTACTACTTATTTATCAAATGAAGCGCTTCCAGAATATTTGTTTTAGACAGCGAGTGGCAGTATTGATAAGTGACCTGCAAGAAACTGTCTGAAAGGATAAATCACTGAGCAGCATGCATAATATATTGTCTACTCTTTGTGAGGTCAGTGTGAATATTTTCAGTTACTGACATGGAGTCTTTAAATGATTCATGAAAGGGATAAATAATGGAAACTTATTTAGTAAAAAGGTCCATTCTGTTTTGTTCACAATTAACCTTGACGAGATCTAGAAAAGGATCGTGGCAGTAAATGCTGACAGTCATAATTTTATTTAAGGAAGAGATTGATACACCAGGAATAAAATAGAAATTATCAAAATCTAACATAAGGCTAGTATTTTCTAATAGTACTCCAACTTTCAGTGTAGAAGAGGAGGGATGCTCTGTAAGTTGGAGGTTACCAAACTTACTTGTTGAATGATCCCGTTATTTTTGCTTATCCTTACATGCTTGCAAGCTGTACCTAGCGTGCCAGTGCTGGCAGCCAGCAAGCACGTGACTTGAGCCAAGGCAAAGTGACAGTGCTGTGCTAAGAAGAGAGATTCAGGTGTATCCACTGGAAAGACTTAGAAGTGTTTTGATGTATGTGTCCGTCACAGCATAAGCTAGAGAAGACAGAAATCCCATTCGGGTGGGAGGGAGAAGAGAAAAGGAAGAAAAAACAGTCCTTATAAATTCCTGCAAGTAATCAGTTTGCTTATTTCTCCATGTAAGGTGAGACTTGCAGAATTGGAAGCTGACTCTTGTGGCCAAATGGTATATTTGCAATACGTCACAAAGAAAGTTTATCCTATTCCCAGTATGTTTTACTGTTTGGTATAACAATACATAATTATTTTATTTGTTTAAATGTGCAAATACCTGTAATGCAGATACAGCAATTAGATTACACAATTGCTGTAGGTTTTAAATAATGTAAATAAATGAAACTGGAAACTTTTTTCCTTAAGACGGATAAGCAAATGTATAAAATAATGTAAAATGAATTTAGCACTAGGTCTGGGCTGAAAGTTTTTGTGGGGGCATAGTTTTGTGCCCTGACATAAATGTTTAAAAAACTCCTTGCCAATGAAAATAGAAGTAGAAGACTTTTCCAGGCAAATAGGAGCTTTAAAAAAAAGTTAACAACATTAAGAAAGTTAACAATGTGTTTTTCTTCTATAAGTACATATTTATGCTTTGTTTTTCACTATTTTAGTACATCTGTTTTGAAATTCAAAAGCTGATTTTGTTTCCTTTTCACAAATGCCATGTGGGAATTTGAGGTCCACCTCTGACTGGTGGTCCTGTGGGCCTGCAGTTCCATCATCGGGCTGTGCTGGTTATTGATATAATGTTCCATGAACTGATGAGAAAAACTTGTCACTGCAGACCTTCCAAGTTTTACCTTGTATTGAATCAGCTGTATTGCAAGTAACTTTTAACTAGACTTAATTCTGGTACTGTAGTCACCTTGAGTTATTCCAAATTTACCTTCTTATGTATGCTTCAGCACCAAGGTCTTGGTTTTCATGCATAAGAAGCATTTGGGCTTTTTATACTACATTTCCTCTTGCGTCTTTTAAAAAATATGAAACACACAACTGCAAACATTTTTGAGTATTTTTCTGTGATTAGAAATTTATGTAGGGTTTCTCTTCTGATCTTTGTTTTCAGTTATTTTGTTGTCTGGTTTTGTTGGGTCATGATGAATTCTGAAACCCAAAAAGTATGGGTCTTGTATATTAGTGAATCTTAGGAAAATGTATTTCTGGGGAAGTACTTGCAAATGTTTTGGTTTGTTTTGTTTCCACGTCAGCCTTTGAAAGGGAAGTGTTGAAGCTCTGACTGGATATAAATCTTACAAAAAACAAACTAGTGTTTACTCAAGCTTCAGCTTTTATATAAAACTTCTAATACATCTTTCACACTCAAGAATCATTGTGGATTTTCATTTTCAATGAATACTACCAGGCTATAGGCAATTCTTGTGCACAATTTGATTATTTTCAAGGAGCGTGCAACAAATGGCAAAATTAAAACAATATTTTTAACCCTAATTCTCTCAGTTTTACTTGAGGTTAAGTGATCTGTTATTCATAGTAGACTTTGATGCCAGTGAGAATAACCGACAAGATACTATTCATTGTGAGGAGAAGTGGTATAATGTTTTGAAATAAGTAAAGATGCTGTAAAGCTGTATAGTGTGAGGGTATTATTCATAGAAGTGTTAATGAAGAAATGTTAATGTTATAAGCAGCTTTTCATAATGAGGCTTAACTATTTAATTGCCCAAATTTTAGTCACAGCTGATAAGTCAGCAGTTTGGGTCAGAGTGCTGAATTAGATGATTGAATCAAACATATCATTCGCTGGAAGTGACCAGTTCTTTTAAGAACAGTTGGTTTTTGTAGATATTATGTATTCATATGACGACGTTGCCATTACGATAGCTTTGTTCATTCTGTGGGGAATGTTTTTAATGAGGTGTGTACAAGCTGGAGCGAGACGTGTATTAAATGAGCAGTATAACTGCAAGGTATTGTTGAGGCAACTTGCTCAAATTTCTTTTCGTCTTTCACAGTATTTGTGATGTTTTGTGTAGCATTTATCACATTTCTGTGGTCATTGTAGTAGACAGTTTTCACCAGAAAGGGTGAACTTCTAATAAGCAAGAAGTGCTTGAAATTTTTATTATATGGGGAAAACCAGGTAAATCTTACCTTACTAGATTAATGTGCTTTGTATACGTGTTGTTAAATAACCTGCTGCTTACATTTTTACTCCATCATGACATTTTAAGTCTCATTAAGGTACAAAATTGCTCTGTAAATCCTTCTACCCTTCAGTAATATGTATTAGTGTAGAACACAACGTTAACAAAGATTTTACATGAACTACGGTGAAGTGATGTCTAATTGAGGATAACCTGTCAATTAAAATTACTTAGAGTGAGTTGCTAAACTTTATTCACACTGATTGAATGTGCTATTTCATTTTAAATGTGTCATTTACTTTTTGTTATGAGATGATAAAATGTAAAAAGGCAAATCTATTTATTATAGCAATGCTGGGGTAATGATATCCGTCTTTAGTAGAATTATTTCCAAACAGGAGTGTTATCCAGATTGTTAAATACTAAACAGTGAACATGTAGATCATGTTTTGCAGTAACTGCAGTATCATGTTTAAGTAGATGCATTTTGGGTGACTTAAAGATTCTGGAATAGCAACAAAAATTTAAAAAGCCATCTGTTACTCTAGGCAGAATGTTTCCCTGGGTTTCAACCAGAACAAATACATTAGAATATAATGATTATGAAATAATAGTATTGCAGATACCGAACACTTTAACATTTATAAATGTACAATGTCACAATAGATTCAGTAAAAAAGAAAACGACTGAAGACGATGTAGAATTTAATTAAAAATTCAGTAATAAAGCCAGGCTAAGTTAGCTTTGTTGGAATTCTTTGTCCAAACCTTGGCTAGGTTTGCTCTGATTTTATTTAAACAGCAGATGAGTGAGTTTGGTACAGTCTTTATAATTAATGAAAATAAAGGTATTTAATCTATTTTCAATGATTTGAGATTCTCCTCTAAGTCATTTGAAAATTTTAAATTAGGTATTAACATATATTCATTTTGCTTTGGTTTTAATTAGTAGCTTGAATATCACGAAGCAATTCCATATTCTGCTAAGAAGAATTTTTTCATGACTAAACAAATATAAACCTTAGGTTTCTGGGTTTGCATGAGCTGTATGCATATGAGATAAATAGATTATTTGCAATGTCATATAGTTAACAGAAGTATTATTGGTGCTGACAGTCTGCATGCAGAATTTTAATTGTTTCATTTCAGAGGTGACTAAGATGAATCATAGAATCATAAAATAATTAAAGTTGGAAAAGACCTCTAGGATCATCAAGTCCAACGTACTACTCAGTGGCTCCATGATCACTAGACTATGCCCTGAAGTGCCACATCCAATCGCCCTTTGAACACCTCCAGGGATGGTGACGCCACCACTTCCCTGGGCAGGCTCTGCCAATGCCTAACCACTCTTTCAGTAAAGAAATTCTTCCTAACATCCAGTCTAAACCTTCCTTGGCACAGTTTGAGGCCATTACCTCTTGGCCTATTGTTAGTTTCTAAGGAGAAGAGCCCAACACCTGCCTCACTACAACCTCCCTTCAGAGAGCTGTAGAGAGCTATAAGGTCTCCTCTCAGCCTCCTCTTCCTCACACTAAACTAGCCCAGCTCCTTTAGCCTCTCTTCATAAGACGTGTTTTCCAAACCCTTAACCAGCTTCGTTGCCCTTCTCTGTACCCGCTCCAGCACCTCCATGTCCTTCTTATACTGTGGTGCCCAAAACTGGGCACAGTACTCGAGGTGCGTTCTCACCAGTGCCGAGTACAAGGGCACAATCCCTTACTCCTGTTGGCCACTCCATTTCTGATCCAGGCCCGGATACTGTTGGCTCTCCTGGCCACCTGGGCACACTGCTGGCTCATGTTGAGCTGTCAGCCAACACCCCCAGATCCTTCTCTACCAGGCATCTCTCCAGCCACTCATCCCCAAGCCTGTATCTTTGTATGAGGTTGTTATGACCAAAGTGCAGGACCCGGCGCTTGGCCTTGTTAAACCTCATACAATTGGTCTTAGCCCAGTGATCCAACCTGTCTAGATCTCTCTGAAGAGCCTTCCTGCCCTCAAGCAGATCAACACTCCCACCTAATTTTGTGTCATCTGCAAACTTACTGAGAGTGCACTCAGTCTCCTCATGTAAATCATTGGTGTAATGTTAAACAGGACTGGCCCCAGTACTGAGCCCTGGGGAACACCCCTAGTGACCAGATGCCAACTAGATTTAACTCCATTTACCACGACTCTCTGGGTTCAGCCATCCCGCAAGTTTTTAACCCAGCAAAGAGTAAATCTGTCTAGGCTGTGAGCCACCAGCTTCTCTAGCAGGATGCTGTGGGAGACTGTGTCAAGTGCTTTACTGAAGTCCAGATATATAAGATCCACAGCCTTTCCCTCAACCACTAGGTGGGTCAGCTGGTCATAGGAGGAGATCAGGTTGGTCAAGCAGGACCTGCCCTTCATGAACCCATGTTGGCTGGGCCTGATCCCCTGGTTGTCCTGAACTTGCTGTGTGAGCATACCCAAGATGAGCCGCTCCATAATCTTCCCTGGCACCGAAGTCAGGCTGACAGGCCTGTAGTTCCCCAGATCCTCCTTCCAGCCATTCTTGAAGATGGGTGTCACATTGGCAAGCTTCTAGTTCTCCGGGACCTCTCCTGTTAACCAGGACTGCTGATGAATGATGGAGAGCGGTTTGGTAAGCTCCCCTGCCAGCGCTCTCAGTACTCTGGGGTGACTGTCATCTGGTCTTGTAGACTTGCGGGTATCCAGGTGGCATAGCATGTCATTAACTGAAAGTTTAATACAATGAATGTAATATGCTTTATCTAACTCATTTTATGAGGACAGTGTGAACCTTGAGCGGTCTTCTGTACCTCTTGTAATAGGCAACCAGTCCAGAAGTGTCTTGTGTGTTGAGTGGTATTTAAAAAAAATGGAAGATGTGGGGGTAGTTCAGTGGGAGAAATACTCATATTAGGAGTCCACTGTGGATGGTTTGCAGGTCATGGCCGTAGTTTGTTAGGCTTGTCATGCAGCTGTTCAGGCAGGCGGTAAGGGGAGGTTGTGCCAGCCTGACATGCAAACTAAAAATGTATTACTGGTTGGTGGTGGTTTTTTTCTTTTCCATTAGTCAAAGAGAACAGACGAACCTATTACACTTTTTTTTTTTAATAAACTCTTCAAATCAAATACTGACTGTTAAATTCTATTTGTGTATTCTGACCACAAATTATTTTTCTTGCAGAGAGCAGGGGAATACTCTACCTGAGCAGAATGTTTCTCTGGCTGATACTGACTATTGCGTACTTTCTCTATGAATATGTCCCTTCACCTATTGGTATAGAAGAAACAAGTCTACTAATTTTATCTCATATATAGATAGCTAGGTCATTTAGACTGTGAACAGGATCAGTCTTTTCTGTTTATCTGGGATTGTAGGATTCTTTTAAAGCTATTACTCTGTTTGCCAAACCAGTTATGCCAAAATGTTAGTGCTGTGCTTTGCAGGTTTGCAAGGTGAATCGTGCCATCTGACAATGACTGTATGAATTTTGTATGCTAAAAAACCCCACAGAAAACACCCTTCTAGGTCAAAACTTTTTGCTTTCTTACATGTGAAAAAAAGAAAGATTTTGACTTATATGTCATCTGAAGATAAGAAGTCAGGCTTGAATTGCAGCAGTTTATTTCAAGTGAGATAGTGAGAAGAATGTGTAACAGGATAACAACATATGACAGCAGATTGCCTCAGAGGGTTGCAAAAGTTTTTGCAATTATTGTGAGTGTTGAATACCTGTCTAGATAAACACATCAGGAATGGTTTTGGTGGAGTTGATTCTGCTTGGAGCAGAGAGTTGTTGTAGGTGACCTCCTCCTGTAAATGTTTCTGATGGCCTTATTTCCTGTGCCTTTTTAAGCTTCTGCTGATGGCTGTGATGTAATCACAGATCTTGAGATCACATTGGTCTTAAGAAGTCAAGCTCTCAAAAACAGTGACATACTTCATTTGTTTGTTAGAAGCATCAGTATTTTGGAGGAGCTAGACCTTGGGTAACCTTGACAATTTTTACCATTATCAGTCAGCTGTTATTACCAAACATGGGTCTGCCTCTGTAAAATTTCAGTAAAACTTAACCATGTTTTCTCTCCTGAAAGTTGTAAGTATCCCTGCCATCTTAGTTTGTCAGGTCAAAAAATTTCTATGTGCGATGTGACTTTTGATTACAAAATAGTTTCTAGTGAGAAGATACTTCAAAACATTTTTCGGCCAACTTTCACTTTTTTTAATATAGTTAGGAGTGTAAATTCTTGCATCATCTACCCCCCTTTCTTTTCTCTGCTTATTGGCTAAAATGGAGAGACTGAAATGTAGCTCACGTGTATAGATTCAGTTATACAGCAGGTCTGTCATTTGTGCATAGTTGAAGGAGAACAAAGGACAGAAATGAGTGAAGCTGAACTAGGGCAGCGCTGCTGGTTTAAGTAATGTCTTGTTACCTTAGTAACCAGTTGTCTGTGCTAATGTCCTTCCTTGAGATCATTGTGTAATAACTAAGCAATGTGTACAGCATAGAAAGAGCTTTGAAATACTTGGAGAAAACAATTGTGGCTGGACAAGTTTTAGATGATCCTTTTTTGTCCATCTGACCAATTCAGTTTCAGGTCTATTCTGTTTTCCCTTATTAAAAAAAAAAAAAAAAGCAGGGGGGAGGGGATACTGTAGCCGAATAGTTTCTGTGTTGCATGAATACTATTAATGCCAGGACAGCATATTTCACTTTTCTGTGTAGTGTCTGATCCCCAACCTGAATGCTGACACCAAGGCGTGTGTGTTCTTCTAAAGGATCTCAACAGAATTCTTAAAAATCATCTCTGATAGTATCATGAAAATTTACCACTAAGAAACAAAATCTGTTCTCCTACTCTTTGCTATGATGATTAATGATGATGAAAAGAAGTAAAAATAAAACTTGCCTCAAGAGAGGGGACAACTGGAATTTTGCAAGAGTATTTTAAGGTAATTTTTGTACTCCTTAGTTTTGAAGATGACTTCCTCATTTTGTGGTTTGGTAAAGAACATGAGGTGTTTTCTACAGTTTAGCTTTTTTTATATACGTGAGAACTTGTCAGATAGGATTCTAGCAATTTAACAGAATTTTATTTCTTTTTATTAGTTTAGTGTTTGTGTGGCTAAGTCTCAATAATCAAAAAAGCTTGTATTAGATTTCTGTGCCTCACGTTTGGATCAGCAGCCGGGAAGTACCCAGTACAGACTTGGGAGTTGTAGCATTGTTATGCACTGGTAATTTTATTTTTGGTGAAAATGGTGCGGCTTTTTATAGATATGTGTGCAGTGTAAACCTATAGTCTAACTGTTTAGAGACTTATTTTTTGCATTCATTATTGTTGTTATTTGTCCATGAGGCACACTTTTATCCAATCACAATGCCAGTACCTAAAAAGATGTAAAATCACCCAGGGTCGGAATGGGGGTGGGGAGGGGATGACAAACATACAAAAATAATTTGGCAAGTTTTTATAGCTATTTTATAGTGTTATATGAGTAATAATTTAAAAATAAAGCTGTGCAAGCCCAGTATATAAAGCTACTGCTCTTGACAAACTTTCTATAGAAGGGTTAATCTACTTGCTAAAGTCAGTGACAAAGCTCCTACTGATGGCAATGTTAAATTTAGCTGCTCAGATTATTAAGGAAACCACTTTCATTTGTGCACCTAAGTGTAAAACTGCATTTAGGTTTTTGATTAGAAGTTTCACGGTTTGGAATGGTTCTCTCAGTATTCCTTAGTTTAGGGAAGGTACGCTAGCAAAGAAGTACCTGGAGAATTAACACTTATTTAGCATCTACTTAAAGATCTTGATATTGCTTACATTTACATTTGTCTTGATGGTAAGATTTGTACAGATAAATGAATACTATTAAGAAAATGTAGTTTCTTTACCTAAATAAGAGGTCCCAGGACAAAGTTGCTTTGTAGGAAATCTCTAAAGGTATAGTAGCACAATTATACCTGGTTTGAAAAGCTGCTTGATGCTCAGCTGAGACCCCTGACTGCATTACCCTTACAATATTTAGTGTGCCGTCGCTTAAACAGTTTTGAAGAATGTAACTTGTTTTACTTTTCATTGCAGCAGACAAGGTTGTCTTCAGCTGAGAAGCAGGAACTTTACAAACTCTGCAGCCTTGGCTGCACGGTGCTGTATGGGCATGCTCTGGTGCTTGTAAATGCAAATTAAGTGGAACTTTCTGAAAATGTGTTTGTGGGGTTTTTTGTTGTTTTTTTTTCCCTCATGGTGTCACTATAGCCCAATAAATCTAGTTATTTTTTCTCTGTTTGAATATTCTTCTTTCAAATAAGAAAGGCGGAAAATAATGTTCTTTGAAGATGCTTACAGGCCAAACTTCCCCATCACCCTCAAAAGTTCTCTTAGTAAAAATGAGCTTCCCAAAATGACTGTCACTTTTATTTTGTTATGTCCTCTTTAAAAATTGTGAGTTTTAACATGGGGAATTATGGGTTGCTTGGTTTTTTTTGAAGGTGGTTCTTCATGTGCGTCAAGTGCAAATGGATTCTTGTATTTTTCTGCAGCATCAGTTGGATTATCAGTTTCACAGAATGGTCATTTAGTCTTATGTTGAAGTTAATCCTTACTTGAGGATTGCCATTATAGTCACATGTTCTAAATGCCATCCACACACAAAAACAACATGCACTCTAGAGGGATGGATTATCACTTACTCTGATAATGTTCATAGAGATAGAAATATGATATTTCCGTGGTGGTTGTGATGTGTGTATATAATGTGGGATGGGCTTTTTCTTTTACTTTTGCCAAGTTAGAAATTTCACTGCTATTTCTGTCTTTCTAAAGAGTTTCCATTAACTAGTAGAAACCACTGTGAGTCAAGATACAGAAAGTAATGTAAGTAAGCCTACATTCTGACAGATTCAATTAAAATAGTGAAGATGTTAATTTAAAAGATGGAACTGATACTTGTCCTTTGGGATTTTGTCTGTGACTAATGATTCAGTGAGATGTGAGCACCTCTGTGCAGCCCATTTTTAGTGCTACTTCAGCCAAACAGAGGAGGAGTTGGTAGGAGTGTGATTGTAGTGCAGCATGTTACGTATGTGCTCGGCTGTTTCATTTGTTGTCTCTTAACTTACTTGCCACAGGTTTCAAAGAAACCTGGCTTACAGTGATTCTTTTTCCCTACATCAAGTTGTCTGACAACTGCATGTTTTGAATGGTACTGTAGCATAGAGCCTTTTGAAGGAATGGCATTATGGCCAAATAGTGCATCTTTCAACTTATACTCAGTGGTTAACAGGATTTAACTCACAAATTGTGCAGTACTCTTTTATTTAAAAAAAAAAAACAAAAAACAAAACAACCCAAAAATGCAAGCTCCAAACAGTTTTGAAACTAAAAGATACCTGCAGAGTGGAAAAGAGCTAATGTCTCTGGAGAGGATTTCTGAAGGATATAGGGGAAGAATGGTAGGTGGAGGAAGGCCAAACTCTGTTCCCTATGGCCTGTGAAACGCAAGAGCCACATTTTCTCCTCTCTGCTGGCTGATGACTCTATGGCAACAGCCCACTGATCATCTCAGAAGTGGGCTAATTCAAAACTACAGGGGAAAGAAGCTATATTAGAAACAGTGGTTAGTTTGCAGCTACCTAACCTGTTTTTCATGTTTTAAAGAGCTGTTGCTGTGGCAACAGCAGCTCGTCAAGGACCAAGCACTGCTAAGTTTCAGAGGTTCCGCAGTCATGTGTGTGTGGAAGGGCTGTATCTCTTCCAACACCAAGTTGTGTTCCCTGCACCCACCTTTTTTACAGGTACCTATGCTACCCTAGAATTAACACAGATACTTTAGAAAACCTATTACCTAAATCCTTATGAAGCAATTTACTAATCTAGCTTAATTTCTGCTCAGTTCTTCCTTTGTTCATTTTACTGCAGTTTCCAAAAATAGAGCACCTCCAAAGAATGATAGTTTCCCTATCCTGTGGTCCTCAAGCTGTCGTGTCACAAAACACCATGATAATCTTGTTCTGCAGTTCCATATCCCGTGTTACAGAAGTCAGCAAACATAAACTGGTTGATCATTGGTTAGGGAGAAATTAATTCCAGAGCTGAGATGCCTTCATTGAAAAACAGCCTGACAGTTTTAATCAGTGCATTACTACCTGAAATGCCTCTGCTGCTGCCAGTTGCTGTTTTAACATATGGGGGAGAGATGATTTTGCAGATGGCCAACTCAAACTAATTTACAGCTTTAAATTTAAAATCGATGCAGTGAAGTTCACCTGGTGTCTGAGTGTGCTGTGCTTATTGTGAAAACTGTCAGTAAAGGGACAGCAGTGTAGTATGGTAAGTGAAGTGTTTGCTTAGTAGAGATGTGCATTTATTATTTTTTTATTATTATTATGGAGTGAGAGGAGTGGCTGTAATGTGCTCCATGTCTGAAAGGAAAGTGCATTCTTGCCAAGGACAAATTTCAAGAGAATTCCTTGTCATAATCGCACCACGGATTTGCAGGAGTAATTGGAAGCCGAGCAAAGCATCTTAGTTATAGTAATGCTGGAGCTAAAACTCCCCTCTTGTGAGGGCAGGCTGAGAGAGTTGGAGTTGTTCCGCCTGGAGAAGAAAAGGCTCTGGGGAGACCTTATTGTGACCTTTCAATATATACAGAGAGCTGTGTATATTTAAAAAGGGACAGAGAGAAACTTTTTTTATCATGGCCTGTAGTGGTGGGACAAGGAGCAACGACTTTAAACTGAAAGAGGGTAGATTTATCCTGGACATAAGGAATATTTTTTTTATATGATAAGATTGGTGAGGTACTAGAACAAGTTGCCCAGAGAAATTGTGAATGCCCTGTCATTAGAAGTATTCAAGGTCAGGTTAGACAGGGCTTTGAGCAACCTGGTCTAGTGAAAGATGTCCTTGCCCGTGACAAGGGGGTTGGACTGGATGGTCTTTAAAGATTTCTTCTAACTCAAACCTTTCTATGAAAACTATGAGGAAGAAGGAGTGGCAGCAAGGAACTGTTGTAGACTGACCATAACTGTTCACCCTCTATCCCTCAGTGTTGCTTGGGCAGGGATGAGGGGTAAGTAGAAGACTCTATGATGGAGTGAAAGAGAGGAGACAAGGTGCTACTTTAACGCTTTTTTTTCTTTTGTTTCACACTACCCAAATCTGGTTTTATTTGCCATAAATTATTTTTTCCCTATGTTGAGTATGTTTTGCCCGTGATGGTAATTGGTAAGCAATTTCCCTGTCTTTATCTTGAGACAAGAACTTTTTCATCCTGTTTTGTCCCCATGTCCTGCTAAGGAGGGAGGGTGAGTGAACAGCTGGGTGGACGTTTGGCTGTTAACCCACCCCCTGCAAAACTCATTTCAGCAGTCTTCTATAGCTAGAAGCTCATCTCTATCTTTGACTAGAAGTTTTCTTTATCTGTGTCAGCTCTACTTTATCTTTTCCTGTTACAGCACTTCTGTTATGTAGTCATAGCTCAGTAACCAAGAAGCACCATTGCAGATGCGTACTTCGTTGGAAAGAATGCCAGGTCTGGTTCCCCCTCAGTGATCTGAAGCACAAATACCATCTGTCCTACAGTTAGGATCACTTCAGTGAGTTTCTACAAAACTGCTCACACTTGCCAGAGACAGAGAATCAGTCTAGCTGCTTCATTTCTTTTTACAGAACTGTCCTTAAATTGCCCCATATCATATATGCAAAAGTACTGCTTCAAAATTCCTATTCATTAAAGTCAGCAGCTTTCTCTGTGACTTCTCAGAAGAAGGCCTTATCTGCAGTACAAGGGCTTCAGAGTGGCCTGTATGCCTTTATTGGCTTTTTGCTGGAGTGACTAGCTGTCCTCAGAACCATGCTCAAGTCAGAGCTGGCTTGGGGCCTTCTTAGTATTTTGCAACAACTGGATGATTAGTGAGTAGGTGTACTTACCACTGATGAAGTTCATCCAGCAGGCACATGCTTTGTTCAGGGACACGGCAAGGGGCAGTTGCAGTTGAAGAAATTGATTCCACCTGGCCCATCCTACATGGTGCTCTACTGTGGCAATACAGTATTAGGGAAAATCGAAGCCTCTATATGACAAGAACACCAAGAACATACCAGGATGATAATTTGTGTGAACAAACAAGAAGGCATGAAATCTTGGTGCTCTGCAGAGAAGATGATGGTAGGTGGAGTTGATACATCTAGTATCAGACTCATACTGGCTGGCTGTTTCTTGAGATTCCTGATAATGGAGACTGGAGAATTGAGAGTGAGTAGGCTTCAGGAAGATAGTCAGAACAGTTTTCAGGGACCTGAAATGCTTCAATGGGCCTTTGTTTTCTTATAGTGAAGAAGAAATGTTTTTGATTAAATGAATACTTGGTTTTGGTCTTGGTTTGATTTATCCTATCCATAAGGTCCCATTTGGATACCTCTCTCATCCAGTAGTCAGTCATTTTACTAGTGTTTTTCAAGCAACTTGTGTTTACTAAGATCCTCAGAAAGTTACAATAGTTGAAAGACATGTTTTCCCTAGCTTCATGAAGGCAGATTTTATTCTAGAATCTGTTCTGCCTCTCTGTGATAACAGTTAGTTTTGGGATTTCAGGCTTACTGTCACAGGACTTGCATTGCCTCATTCCTTAAGTCCTAGGCTAAATTGTTGAAATTCTCCTGATCCTACACTGATCCTCAGAGCATCCTTATCAAAAAGTGTTAGGAAGCTCACGGTATGTATATACACAGACAAGTGGACCTATTTCTGTGGATGGTGGACAGCTTTTTATTCATCCTCTACATTTGGAGAGGGAGGCCTCCTGCCTCATTGGGATAATTTTTTTAAAACAAAAGTAGCAGTTGTTGTTTTGGCGCTCTTTAGGAATGCACCTCTCTCTTTGAAATGTTCCAGGATGAAGAACTTAATAGTAATGAACCAGCTTTTTATTGAGATTTTAATATTTTCTTTACATCCCCTTGTGGATCATGTCTATGAGTTTATGGCTACATGTTCACTATTTCATTTTTCTAACTCTTTTGGTGAAAATAGTCTTTAATAGTGATTACTGTGTACTTGAGAAAACGAATCTTGAGTCGTTTCTATATGTTGGGGAAAAAAGCTCTATAAGGTTACACTTTACATGCTTCCTGCAGAATTTGATTCAAGACGGGAAATCAAGCTACTTGTGTTCTTACCAAACTCACATGCATCCAGGACTGAGACATCAGATTATTTATTAGTTGTTATTATTTTAAATTTGGGTGAGAAGATTTAGGAAGATTTTTTTTCAGCTTTCTAAATGAAAGGCAAAACCACACCTGTATGCATAATGATGTCCCCACAAGGAAGTAGTGTAGCAAGAGTAGCTTGCTGGGTTAGGATCTACTGCAAGAGAACTAGGGGTGTAATTTATGTGCATCCACATGAGCACAAGTGTGCTTTGAGATCTGAGAAATATCTCCATCCCTGAGAAATTCCGTATGTGCTTTTTGTCAGCCCAGTGCCATCACAAAGGGCTTCTGGGCCTGATACGGCTCTGAAGAGTGGTTCTTCAGTCATTGCTTTCCTCCAGGCTTTATGTTTCTGAACCTGTAGGTTCAGCTTGTTGTGAAACTTCTTCAAGAGGTTCTATTCACGTGTATATTCCTAATTCTACCTGAAATCCCATTAAAAGTTACTTGGTATTCTGGATGTGAGAAACCAAGGATGCACATTTGTCAGTTGATACCTCAGATATGCAACCTTCACAGGACGGACTTGTGTATATATGCTGAGGAAAAGAAATCTTTCTAAACAGGATTGTGCATAGAGCATCAAATTTCGAAGATTTTCTAGTTATTCCTCAACAACTTATTTTAGGTGGTGGTATTTATTCTTTATAAAAAAAGAAAAGAAAAAAAATTCTTTGGGAATTAACCAAAGAATTTTAGGAAGTGCACTTCAACATCCACTAGTTTAATGAAGTAAGTAGAATTAAGGGACAACAAAACATAAGTTTAGAAGAAACTTGTATTTGAAGAATCCTACATCTAAGTCTGTGATTCTTTACAGAACAAAAACTCATTTAAGTTTTGAAATAGTTAAATTCACACACTGTTGCAAGAAAATTAAAATAACGAAACCACCGTGAGGCTGCAAGACTTCTGTAACATTGGAAACTGTAAAGCTTGTTCTCTCTCACTGTCAGGTTTATGGCTTTGATTTCTTATCTGGGCATTTAGAAGAACTGCGTTATTTTGGTTTTTTTCAGTAGTAAGGCATTCTGGGACAAAGATGAAAGAAAAAACAGCAGCAGCAATCAAAATTAGAGGAAAGATTGAACTGAGGTTATTCTCAATGACAATACAATCAAACTGCAAGAGTATTAGAGAAGCAGAGCTCTGAAGGGGAACAGTTGGAGTAATATATTTGTACTTTTATAGGCTAATATGACTATAGAAGATACTCAGATTCTCTTATTTCAGCAGTTTGTGTTTCAGTTAAAACTGAAATTCTTTGGATAGCCATACAATGTGAAAAAAAGAGAATAGAAAGATGATGGCTCTTGAAATTGGGTAGGAGTTTCTTTGAGCTACTGCTATACTTCTGCTGTAGTAGGCTTAAAATCTCACTCATCTGATAACTACACAAGAAAACAAGTCAAAAACTGTTTTACATCTTCCTGTGTTAGACTAATGATAGCATCTGTAACCCTTATTTAACCCTTTTTCTGGTTTAATTGCTTCCCCTTGCTTGTATACAAACAGATTCACTTTATTCTGCCTCTTCCTTTCACCTTTCCTTTTATTATAAATATTGTGCACAACACTGTGTGATAAGAATGAATGAGTGGCTAGGTCAAATAATTTGTATTAAATTAATCTCAGATACGACATCACAAGTTGCAGAGGAAGCACCCTTGATGTCAGTTACACATTGCTAATAGACTCTGTCAGTAGTGATTTATCACCTTTTCTGGTACGAACTTTGAAGATGTGTAAATTTAATTCTGGTTTAGTTAGATTCTCTAGGCAGTAATTTGTACTTAAGCTTTCTTATCTCTGTAAGATACTTGCCTATCTAGCTTTGCCCTTCTGGCAATTGCTACTGACTCTCTTTGACCCTTTCCATCCCTCTTCGCAAATATCAGGTTTCTGCCTCTAATTCAGCATGACATTAACTTGGCTCACCTGTGTTATTTGAGTTGTAGTTTAGAACTTGTATTTATAATGACTTAGTTAGTCAGGAGTCTATCCTCAATTATGTGAAAAGAAATCTGCGGGGTCTGTATAGTAGTTTGCATCTAGCACTAAATTGTGGGTAGACAGGGCTACGTTAAAGACATCTTGTATTTGAGCAAAACTTTCTTCTGCTATTAATTTGTAGGTAGACAGTTTCTCCAAAGACATGTTGTAGAAGGTAGTTCTTGTCCAACCTACTATTAATCTGAAAAATAAGAGATTAAAATTACTTATTAAATGATCTTTTCTGTGTTCCTACTAAAGCAGATGTGCTACTAAATTTTTTCCAAACTAACAACACATCCTGACTTGAAGGTACTTCCATCACTTTCCTTGGGGACTTGTGTCACAGTTTTATAGATCTGACAGGTAAACAGTATTTTTTTATCTTCCATTTAAAATTTTATCATGTTATGCCTAGTTATAGCTCTTTGAATGATCTTCAACAATTGTTATCCTCTAAGGTGGAAAAGCTTAGTCAAGTTATATAGGTTATTAAGTCTTCCCTTACATGTCTGTCTTATCATTTTATTTATGCAATATTCTATATGCATGAGTGTATAAATACCCACCTCAGACATTATTATAAAGATTTGGAGCTCATTTCTACTTTAAAGGTCCCTGGAGCGTGACCAAGTTGTCAGTAGCTGCCGAGAATATGATCTGTTCCCCGATGTGTCTAGTCTGTACTTGCATTATGAGCATCCACAGGTGGGAATGGCTGGTTCTCCAGGCATAGGACATTTGTCATCAGGCCACTAATTTTAAATTGTGACAAGCCATCCTTGGTTCTGGAACTACAGCACAGGAACAAAAATACAGTAACTGCCTTGTAACTCTTGACTATAGCCAGGAAAGATTAGTTGATCCATGTGCCATCTTTCTTAGGGAGCTACTTTCTCTCCCTATACATTGAGTGGACTCTAGACAGACTCAAAGAAAAAGTTTTTAGATTTCAGAATCTTTCCTTTTAGACATGAAGATAAAACACTGTCAACTTTTAAAACCAACCAAATCCCTTTTTCTTTTTTTTCATGTGTAAACAGTTTTAAGATACCATGTAAATAAATTATTGGCCTCACAGAAGGAATAGCCATGGCCACTGACAGACAGCAAGGAATTTATCCTCAAAGATGCTTCCAGGGTTATTAAAATAGTTGTGTTGTTTGGAAAGCATAGGTGGAGCCCTTATGTTCCATCTCAGTACTTCATTCATGTAATCCAGCAGTTTGTAGAAATGCTTTTTTAAAGGAAATGATTTTCTGCTTGGACTATATTGTGATGTCTTCTGGCTGATAGTAGAGGCTTGAAAGAAAAACATATTTTATACTACACATATATTAAGATAGGTTAATGAAGTTCATTACTAGTCGTATGAATGCCAAGTTAAGGAAACAGTCTTTGAAACTTCTAGGATTGTCTCTTGATTCCAAAACAAAAGGGGGGAAGACCGTGTACTGATTTTTAGGATTCTGTTCTTATTTTCACCGTAGATTTGCCTTCTTGCAATACTTTTGACAAGTTTATTGTGCTGTATTTCTAGCTATAAAAATAATGAATGGTGTACTTGAACAGTTCAGAGTAGATAATGGCAGTTTATTTAGTTCAGATTTAGTTGAACAAAAGGATTATCTTAATTTGTCTGTGTTGTACTTGTGAAATGATGGGGGTTTTTTTGTTTTTTGTTTTGAATTTTTTTTCCTGTTGAGGGTAATACTTTTCAGGATAACTATTACTGTTTTTGATTTGCAGATGAACTACATTTTCAATCTTTGTGCCCATTCATATCAGAGTTCTTGAGAACTCATATTAGAGCATTTTTTCCTGAATCAAGGGAAAGCCTTTCTCGAGGCTTTTTCTTCAGATTACCTTTTAAACTTCTGGTGCTGACTTTATTACTCCGTACTAAACTAACACACCAATTTTGCTCCAGGTTATTTTCATGTCACTACCATTGTTTAACAGGATTATTTTCATTTCAAACCAGCATAACCATGCCTGATCTGAAAGGAATGTAACACTATTTGAAGTTATGACAAATTATTTTCGTGGTTTATTAGTGGGTGCCATATTTATGTGTTTGACATAGCCTATGTTGTAAGAATGGGATTTTCTGGTAGAGACCTTTTGGTTGAAAGATGACTGTGAGAAGGATTCAGGTCTGTGTATTTATTCAAGGACTTTCTTAATTGTAGCCTTGTAATGGAAAAAATGAATAAATGCTGTTACCATCCGTTGAATGGTGGCAGAGAAATAGAAAGTGAGTGATTCCACAATGAGTTCATAGCAGATCTGGAATAAGACACACAAGTCCTGCCATAAGGTCTCATGTGAAGAATAAACTCTTCTCACTCCCATATTCTTCACTTTGAAATAATCTACTGCTTTGTGAAAAACTTAATCTCATTTAGCTTGAGTCCGCTTTTGGGCAGTTTGGAATGTACCAGGCAATGGAGTCTTGGTTTGGAGTCATTGCAGTTCAGTTAAATAATAAGTGATGTATATCTTTATTTAATCAACATGTTACATACATCTGTTGTTCATGTTGTAAAATCTTTTCTTACTATTTCATTTCTTTTCATGTATTTATTTGATTACATCTATTTGGTATTAAAAGTTTGGGATTCTTTTCTCCTTTAGACAATCACGTTCATCCTTATTTTGCCAGCCAAGTAAATTAAGCAATGCATGTTTGTCAGCATTGATGATTATCCTCAATATACTTGCTTATCTGTATAGGATGCTTTGAATTTGTGTAATGTAGTGATGGGTAAAAAATTATTTTCCTCAACAAGCATCTGTCCATCCACACTTACCATCTATGCAAAACACTAACTTCTTGTCATCTGTGTTCAAAACACTGCCTGTGTCGTCGCTGATAGTAATCTGTTCACATGCTGAAACATTACCAAAATTTCTAATACCCAGCTTCTCTGCCCCTTGTGTGTTGGAGTGTTCCATTTTCAAAGTGCACAGTGGTCAGCAGTACATAACAGACAAATGTTCTGAGACTGTATCTTTGAAAGCCAGCTGTTTATGGTTTAGCCAGTAGTTTGGTAGATCTTTACTGAGTGTGCTTGAATTTTAGTTCCTGTCTTTCCTTAATGTTTTTTTTTGCCTCAAATGCACTGTACATTTGGTATTCAGGCATGTTGAGGTGGGAAGCTCGAGGTCTGTAATGATAACCAAGGTCACAAGTACAAGAGAAGGGCTACCTTTGAAGAGAATACTTACTTAAATTATTCCTGTACTAAAATGAATTTGCAAAGTCAAAAACTACATAATATAAAATTATATAATCTGATTATATTACTGAAAAGGTAGGCTTTGCTGAATTTTGTGTAGGCATTACATTCTGTTGACTTTAAATTCCTCATGCTTTATTAAATATGCTGTACCTAATTTGTTAGCATTACTTGGTCACAGCTAGGAGTAAAAAATGCCCTGTGTGCTAATAGATTGAAGTATTCTTGTAAAAACAATTTGTCACTGAAACTGTTCAACACAACTGAAGAAAGAATTTAAGCACTTACTCAATTTCAAGCAGGCAAGTAAGCACATTCCAGCAGTAGGATAGCTAATGTATTTATTGAAGTTTTTTGTGTCAAAGCCCTTTGTTGCCTGTCTTTTAGCACATTGTGATTGCTACAGCGTCGTGTTCCCTTTGTTTGTAGTTGCAATACTCATACAGAATCACTAGTTTCTGAAAAAAAGTTGCTTCAGGCTGCTGCTTGTCAAATCTAAATTTAATATAGTCTAAAACATTAAAAATATCAGTGGTGTGAACTTGGTGTTTACCTGTAGAACTGTTTATAGCACTATTGAAATCTAAGAGGGATTTGCATTAATAATGAGGAAAGCCATACGAGTGTGTACAGATGTTTCCTAACGCAGTAGGTCTGTTGCTCTAAAGGCATATGATCACATTTGGAAAATTGCTATTGCATGTTTTGGCAGTTCATTAAAAACTGAAAACTTAAAGTTAGCCGATATTTTGATAGACTAAGTTCAAGGTCACCTTTTGTTTAAATGGTGTTTTGTTTTTGGTAATTAGACCATGCCAGGTGTATTAAGTATGTAATTAAAACCACAAGGTTTGGCTAATTCAGAGTAAATGAGAATGAAATACAAGGTCATTATTCGTCTCTAGTGAGATTCCAGATGAACAGCACATATGGAACTATTTATAAAACATTTTGCATGGTCAAAAATTGTTTTAGGTTGCTGTCCATGGCTTTTAAATTAAACTACTCACAGATTTTTACAAAAATACCTGTAGCATAGAAATATGTTCCCATGCCTAGTGTTGAATTTGAATGGAAATAAAATATATATGATGTACAATTTTATGACACAGATTTAAAAAAAAAAAGAAGGAAAAAAGGCAGTAAGGCAACCTCTGAGGCACTCTGCAAGATGTTGTTAGGATGAAGTTCCACTGACAGCCGAGCAACTGGTTTAAAGCATCAGAAATAATACCTGAAATGGAGTGGACTACTTTGGTACTAGTGGGTTGAATTTCTTGCTTTGTAAATACTCTGGATAGTATAACAGTGGTAGATTTCCACTGCTGTACTGCACAGCAATCCAACCTCAACGGAGGAAGAATTCATCTCTCAGTGGTGATATTCATTGTTTCTGCACCTCTGATCGACACAGATTTCTTTTGGGGGCCCTGCGGTTCCCACAGTGTGGGATTGGAGTGGGATGTAAGCTACAGATATGACCAGTCTAGGGCAGAGCCTGTGGAGGTTGGTTTAACAAGGGGGACTTTTGTGGTCTTCTGTCTTCCAAGGTTAGCATAATTTTTTTATTTTTTTTCTTACCCTGTATATTTTGGAAAAAGTTAAGTCAAAGACAAAGTCTGCTGCTTCATTTTTGTATATGAGTGACATCCCTTAAATTTGTCTTCAAAAATGGAAATGGTGCAGAGCCACAGGGGTATGTAAAGGGATATGTGATTGTTTCTTGGCATTTTGCTGAGGGTTTGCGTGGAGTCTGGGTTTTTTTGCGCGGTTGGGGGTGTAAGGGGGGGGCAGTTGATGGTGTTAGTGTGTTGTTTACTTGTTTTTAGTGTTCGTTTTTTTTTTTTTTTAGAAGAAACTGAAGTCCATGCTCTACAATTTGTAAATCAGGTGAAACAAGGAATATCTTTACATTGTTTTTATGAGCTTTGGTATTTTGAGTATTTCTGTGCAGTTGAAATTATAAGAACTAAATTGTTTAGAGTTACTCATTTTGTGTAGAACTACAGTGTACTTGGAAATGCTTTTCAGTAAGAGGCTGCCTATTCTTCACACTTTATGTTGACATCTTCGCTCTGTTTAAAAGTGACCAGGAATTGAAGAGAGGTACCTCAGAAGGACTGTTGAGTCACCAGCAGCAACTTGCTGAGCTTCATGGTTATACTGTGTTTCCTAAGGGAGAAATTTCAGAATGCTTACGAGGAATAGCTGGACAATTCCTTTTGCCATTTGTATTTCTGTAGAGGTAGAACCAGAATTTCAACAAATCCAGAAACAAGTGATTCAGCATGAGGGCATAATTCTTAATCTTCTCTTTATATCTTGTTACCTGTTTTAGAATGTAGGCTTGTTAAATTCCCAGATGAGGAAGAAGGAGTACCACCGTGTTGCTGGGCTGGTTTACTTGTACTTATGGGAATGTGGAAACATTTGAAATTACTTCCATGTAAGATTACTGCTTATATTTCTAAACATACCCATATTTCTTTTCATGGTTTTGCCTTCCCTGTGTTTACTGCTACATAACTAATCCTGTTTCCTATTTTCTGTGTTTTTTTTTTCCTTAGTCTTACTCTCTACTGTAAAATGAGTTCATTATTTTTGCAGTTTATCCCCACAACCTTGGATCCACAAAAGTATTTGTTTCTTGGAACCTACTGCCAAGCAATTGTGCTGGTTTCTTATTACATGATAATCCTACTCTTCATTTTGAAAATAAAGCAACTGTCTAAGCTGTACATTTTAAAGCTCATCTCAAAGAGCAGTCAAAGGTGATGGAATGTACCTGGGCCATGTGATGCTGGCATGGTCTGCAGAATATGCTGGGGCTGTCGTAACTACTGGTAATCTTTTGCAGCCCAGAGGCAATACAGCAGCGGGCAGTGAAGCAGGCGCTTGTCCTGAACGTGTCCATCTTGAAGTTGATGCGTACATACGCTTCTGTGCTGGGATCTAACAAGGCACTGAAAGAAATAAGGTCTACATGCGTACACCTACAGCTATACGTGAAGGGTCTGTAACTGCAGCTCCTGCAGCGGTCACTGGCTGGGAATACGTAGTTCCCTTTGCAAAAGGGTGGGTGTTGCTGCTAAAGCCATGGGAATGCCCCTGCCTGTTACCAGACCATGATTTGTGGAATGCATACTACAAGTTTTTCAGCTAAAAATTGAAATGAATACCTGATGTATGAAACTACTAACTCAAGAGCGTAGTGTTCCTGTCCTGTTTTTGCAGGACTGACTATATTAGAAACATTAAAATAAACCCCAACAAAACAAAAAGCACCAAAAAAACCCCCAAAACAGCCAAACAAAAACCCCCTCAAAACCGAGTGGTTATCAGTTTGCAATGTGGTATCCCTGAGAATATATAAACACGTAATGTAAATCATATTTGAAGTAGAATCTGGTTTGTCTCTTATTTTAATCTTTTACTTCTGTTCAGTTGAAACAATTTGTATTGCTGAAAATAAGACACATTCCATTCTTGAAGTTAAATGAAAATGTGCTTGATATCATGGGAAGTAATGTAAAGAATATTTTATTCTTAAAAAGAGAAAATAAAAAAGAAAGAAAAAAGTTATTTTACAGCTGCCAAGAAGTTTGTATGGAGGTGGTAATCAATAAAATAAGTGTCAGGTATTTAAGTGCCAGCTGGCTGGCTTATCTGTATGGGTTTTTTGAGTAGTTTTATTTTTTTTAGCTGATTGTGCCAGCAAACTTCATGCTTTGTTTCACACTTTACTCATCTAAATACATGGTACTTGGTGGCAGACAGTCCGTGATCACAACTAACCTTTTGTGAAATTTAACTAGAATTGCTGTGTCCAATGCATTCATGATCATGGAATATGTATTTTTATGTATGAGTGATGTCTCACACGTGTGATACTTTATTTAAGGGAACTTTTTCTGCTTCCTATGGTAGTCGATGTTGAATCTTTGCTACATTTGAACATAAAGAAAAAGAAGTGTATGTTGATTTATGGGGAAAAAGTACAGAGTGAAAATGCTGCTTTCTGTTAATAGCAACCGTTTCTATTTGTGAAACAGCTAAGAGAGAATATTGCTATAAATAGAGCAAGACTTTGTATCAATTTAGGGACATCTACAGGAGATGTCTCAGGAGGCTGGTAAATGTCCTAAGTTGTTTTTTATAAATGTCAGGCTTGTTTTGATACTGGTGCTTTAGGAAGTTTAGATGGACAATCATAGGAATCATTAGTGGAGAGATTTCGGTCTCTGTTCTGTGACAAAATTTCTGTTTCTTCCTTCTTGAGTGGTTATACTAGGTCACTTCATGTTCTGTGTATAGAAGGGCTTCTAGTTTTTGTCTGTGGGAGGCTTATGTTAAGAAGTGATATGTAACTTTTATAGTACACATATTGAATGGTTAAACTGAACCATGTTCAGTCAGAGCTTTGTCATTGACAGCCATCTCAGACTTGTTCCAATTTTGAAATTTTCAAAGCAGTCACCTGAAATTAGTTGAATCCTTTAACTTTGTACATATGTCATGATGATGTGATACAGAGAATCTAAATACAATTAGACTGGACTTTAAACTTTGCTTCATGAAAAGCCTTACAGGATGGGTATGCAACTGCTCATCATGTTGTCCTGGATTGTGTATTGCCCTGGATGTCAGTGAGTGAAAACCTCCCCTTCTCCCCTGCCTTTGGTTTGCCAGTTTAGGTTGGGAATAATCTTAGCCTGTCATTTTAGTAACCCCTTTTGACCTGAGTGATAACGTGTTACATAACACTTCCTTCAGTTCTACTTCATGCTACAATCCTTACCAGTAAATGGAGTCATTACTTCAGGAGTAAGATATATTTATTTATTTTCTTGCAGTGTTGTGGAGTCTCAGTATTTGGAGAGTTTTTGTAGGCTATGCAGCAGCTTATTTTGCAATACTTGTAGATTTTTTTTTTTTGCCATGTTTTTTCAGTCTGCCCTTTTAATTCATAGGGCAGAGAATTTCCTCATAACATTCACTTTCTGGTGAAATGTCTTGTAATGAGACTGCGAAAGTGACAAACTTTTATTGTAATTACTTGTGTTTTTATTGATAATCAAAATCTACAGTAAAAAGGGAAATAGCACTTTCCTTATTGAAATATTTTAACACTTCAACAAAAATGTTTTCATTAAGATTGTCTTTGTATTTTTATCGGAGCTGCCACAACAGTTGTGGACTCTGCTCTTCATATACTGCTTTTAAATTTGTCACATTTTTTGATAAGGTGATGCTTTTGCACAGTAGTGAGAAGATGTGATCCCATGTCACTAGAGGCTTTTCTGAGAAGCTTTTGAATGCTTCTGAATTCAGGCAGGGGTTACCTGAGCAGTTAATTGAACACAGGTTGGGACCTCAGCAGTAACACCAGAGCAACATAAAGTGTGGACTGTCTGTGACACCTTGAACTCTTTCTCTAAAGACAGTATTTCTTTCTCTTCAGGGGTGTGAAAGCTTTTTAGAACTACATTTGATGGGTTAGACTGTGTTTTAAAATTCAGTGTTGTATATAACTGCAGTGTTTGAGTAGATCCCAATCTACATCCAATATATTCACATTATTTTTATAATGTGAGAATATGAAAGTCATACAGTGAATAAAATAATCCATTGTACTAGATTCTTGTTCTATTGCTTTTTTCTGGTTTTGTTTTCTTATAATAGTTTATATTAGAGATACAAAAAACTTAAGAAATAATTGCAATACTTTATTTTGTAAGGTTGTATTATAAAAAAAAAATCAAACAAAAACAAACTCAAAAGCAGGTATTTTGTAGACCACTGATAATGGCTGATAATCATACTCCACAGCATTTACTGCATGTATTTTGCATTTCAAAAAAAACTACTTTGTAAAGTAAGGAAAAAGTTTTCAGTTGAATTTTCTAAGTCTACTATTCCCAAACCAACAAGAAATAATTGATACAGAAGCTTTACTTGCTCCTATTAAATTTTCACTTACAACTTCTTGGGTTTGCAGGTCCCCTGCCATTTCTGGTATAGACAGAGAAATCTTTTTATTTCCTTGTCAAATGTAACAGCAATGCTAAAATGTACTGAGGACACACTGACTCTTTTTTTACTCTGAAGTCCTGTCCCCTAGCCCTGGAGAGTCCCCAGCTGTTGTATTTAAATTACTTGTTTACAGTTCTGCTTGCAGACTGAATTTGAGGAAAGTACTACTCCTGTTGCCAGAGCTCTGGGGAGAATATTGTGTGCAATTAATTCCTTAGTAGTTGTAGTGTATAACGTCAATTTTACTCACTTGGCATAAAAGCACAGCCAGTTTTCATAGATTTTTAGGATACCCAACTTCAACCTGTACTTAGCCAAAATGGGATACTCAGTTTTACTGTGTTTTCTTTAACATTTAATCATATTGGTGTTTCCTATTTTTAATTGCCCTGTACAAATAAGATTCTTTGCAATGTAGCTGTATATTATTTTTGGTCTTTTTCCTGAGGAAATGAAAATTATGTGATTGTGCCACAATCACTTGTCCTGATAACTTCTGAATCGTATTGTACAAATCTGGGAAAGGTGGTGGTTTCAAAAAAGTTAATTTGCTACAAGTTTCAATACTGATACTACAACTAGTATCAGTGGAAGAGGGATCTGGATCAATACCTATGCTGAAGCATGGGTTGTGGTCTGACATCAACAGTCAGGTGTTGGTTTTGGCCTGCTGGTGGGTTTACCTTGGCCTCTGTAGTTTGGAACCAGAAACAGGTGGGTGGCATCTTACCTCAGACTTACTCAAGAGATATAGGGGTTATGGAAGGAGAGAGTTATGGCAGAAGGGGGAATCTGCTTATTTTTGTTCTTTCCCTGTATCAGTCATAGCAATCAACTAGCCAGAGAGCTGAGGCAATTTGGCACGCTAAAAAACCTCTGACACACCCTTGTCCTCCTCTGTCCCACCTCTCCCTGCGGTTGCAGGGTAGATCTTGTGCAAGGAAGCAGTCAGGACCCCTAGAGTAAGACCTGGTAAGACTCGCTTTTTTGGCTACTTTCTGTCATTACATCAAATTAAGTGCAGAATGAAGCAACTTCCTTAATCTCTGTGCTTTTTTGGATTGCTTTCAAGATACTTGTATTTTGGTTTAGTTGCATCTCACCTGAACTAACTTTTTTATGCAACAACTCCCATCTTTATGTAATAGTTTCCATATGTCTGCTGAATCAAATCTGGATTTACCATCTTCGGTTTGAAGTTCATTTTAATCCCATCTGCTTTTTTGTCCTCCTTTGAAACACATGAAAAGAAGGTGTTTTTCCTTGATTGTGTTCTCAATACAAGTCAATGAATAGCATCCATAAAAGGAGTTTTACTAAAAAAGAGATTCAATTTTGATTTTGTTAATTCTTAATACATTGACAGCTCTTTGTTTAATTTTTTTCTACCATACACAAAATTTTGATTTTTGACTGCTCCGTGTGTTGATTCCAGCTTTGATATAGAGATATCTGTATAACTATATAATTATATAATTATTTTTATGTGAGGAGAAATAAATGCATTAAAGATGTTTTGCTTGTAGGTAAGAATGTCATATTAATCCAGCCTGTATGACTTCCATGTTAAAAAAAAAAAAAAATCAGGCTGCAGGATGTTTTCTCTGAAAGGTCATTGGAAAGGTGAGGAACAGAGATGAAATGATATAATTTCATCTTTGCATTTATTATATGGTGCAGTAGAAGATTGACCTACAGGAAAATAGATTCCTATGTTTGAATTCCTTCCTAAGTCAATTGTTAGTTCCTTCTGCTGGAGGGAATTTTAGAAAACCATGTAGAACTGGCATCAATTTAGCTATTACTGTATTCTGATTTTTGAGAGCTTTTAACTATTTCTGTTGTGCAATACTGCAGCAGTTATAAGTTGTTATAAGCAAGAGTTTAAAAACAAACAACAAAAAAACCCAAAATACCTCAAAACTCGAAAAGAAATGAACAAAAAACCCAAAGCAAGTTTCTGTCGTCATTTGCTGATATTTTTTTTATCTAATATGCTTCAGTTTTCTTAGAGGTCTCAACTAATCTGCATGTAATCTCTGTTGGAGAACATTAGCAGTATGCCATATAACTTACTTAGCTTTTTGATTTCTCCACCTTAACTGCCCTTTTCTGTTTCTCCATCTTTTTGTAATCCTATCCATGAACTTATTTGTGCCTAAAATTTTCCTGAAGTGCTGACACAACTTGTTCTATTCGTATTGGTTTCTATGGTGTTTCTTCCTTTATTGCTTGATACTTTCTTACACAAATTTCTATGGTTGTTATGACAACAATAAATAGTCACTGTCATTTTTCAAGTGATATTGCTTTCAAAATTAAATATTAAATTGCTGATCTAGAGGTGAAGTATTTTCAGCATAGTTAAGCAAATTAATATGATTAAGTTAAATTGTGATATAATTTTGCAGTATTACTGCTTCTAGACAAGGTGCTATGGTCTGTGATGCTACTTGGGGAGTATAAAAACAGTACAGTTAAAAAATTATCCGACTTTCACAAATTATGAAACTACTGCTTTGCTATTGTTATTCTAATGTCCAGGATCTGGTAAACATGACTGGTGTTCTAGCAACAGCATCATCATCAACCAGGTTAGTAGGTATTTAGTTGTAATTCCTGGGGTTTCCTGTGCAGTACAGACCATCAGGTGGCAATTAAGTACAAACTCCCACAGTGAAAAATGTTTGGAGATACCGATGTCAAAAACAAGAGAATGAATTATTTCGTTAAGCTTGTGTTTAGAGAAGAAGAGATACTGGTGGAAGAAAGAGCAATGTGGTTTGAGACTGAAATGGGTGAGAACTGCAAGAAGCCAGTACTTCTGTGAGTGAGTGTTTAAAGGCAGAATCACTAATGAAAGTGGAAGCAATCAAAATTGCTTATTGGAAAAAATGAACTGATGGACCAAATCCATGGGCTTTTTTTGTATGCAACATGATTATGTTACTACTTTAAAATGTCTCTTCATATATTTGGGATTTTAAAATATTTTGAAGTCATTACTTGTATTCATTGTGCCTTTTAATAGAACTTTGAATTTGACGTTCGCTGTAACAAAACGATTTATTAAATTTTTTTTTGTTTTTTTCTAATGTGTGTGATTTTTACAGCCTTGTGAATTCTTATAATTTATACAATATTTGTAATTTCAACTGCGTGCATATGTGTGTGATGTGTGTGAGATTAAGTAGGAATATTATAATGAAAACCGTGCCTTTTCAGTGTGGTTAAAAACACCAACAAAACATTACCTTCTTCATGTTTATAGCATTCCTAAATTGTTAGTGTAACTTCTCTGATGATGGGATGCTGAGACATCTAGTCTTTAATTACGCTCTGATTTCAGACTATAAGAATGCAAGGTCTCCAGCTGTGTTTGCAGCGGTGCAAGTCTCAAAGACAGTAAGCAGAAAAAGAAGTATAATTTTTCCGCTGTCTAAACCTGAGCTGGCAGTTTACTTGTTCTGGGAGAAAAGAATTGGCTGGTCGGTCAGTCCGCTGCTCGATGTGTCTGTTAGTCCAACAAGGCAGTTGGTATTCAAAACCATAATACATTTTCAGAAGATGATGGCTTAAACCCAAAAGCTACTTCTCTGCCACCAGTAGGATCTACCTACTCATTTAAGTCTTTATTTTGTGTGGAGAGGGGAGAGAAGAGACCTGTGCTGGTGGCTCTTAATATAATTACATTTCTGAAGTTCTTAGGATTTGTTGCTGTACATTAATACCAGGTTTTAGACGATTTATTATGATGCTGTTTTCTTATCGTGACAGGGTGTAAACATTATAAAGATAATTACAGTTCCCCACCCCTCATGTTTCTTCCACTAGCCACATTTCCTTTCCTTTTTGAATTGTTAAGTCTAGAAAACTGAAACAAAATTGAAACCTAGATAATAACTCAAGAGATTAACTGGAAAACCATCAGAGAGGCCAGAAATATTCAACTGAGGTTTAGGTCACATCATAAGGATTTGCAGATCTTGTACCATTCCCTAGCTGCATCCTGTATAACTGACTTAATTTACTCCAGAGGTGCAATAGTGAGCACTATAAACTGGAACTTTGGCTGATGAATGGCATTGACACAAAGGCTTGCACGGTGCTTGTTTGTATTGAGTAGAAAATCACAACTGTATCTACAGATTATAATCTGAACAACCTACTTAAACCAACTAGTGTTGTTCTTTACTCTGTGATAAAGCAAATAGATCAAATGCTTCAGACTTCCCTAGGAGACAACACTGGGAAGGAATAAAGAGCTGTGCTAATTTTTGGGCTGATCTCATTAATGTTTGAGTCACAGACAAAATATTTGATAATAAAGCATTTCTTTGGCAAATGATTTTGGCAATTCTGGACTCAGTAAGTGAATATGACACTGAATCATTGAATCTTGTTCAGTGAATAAGTGGAGTTTCTAAATTAAAACAGAACGAGCATCACACATTTCACAGGGTGTATTGTGGTTTAGAGAGAAGAATTAAATTGTAGTTAAGTGTATCGTTCAGTGTGGAGAGAGCCTGGATTTCTTGCTCATTAAAATGAGAGCTGTCTGTTGTAATTTGGTTTTTGTTATAGTTTGGGTTTTTTTAATTTAGTATTGTATTTAGTTGTATGTTGGTACACAGACTTCTTGATTACAGTTTGACATCAATTATTATCAATTGTTATCTTGGTTTGTATTTTCTTACTTTTGTGATATTTCTTAGTATATTATTTGCAGCGAGAGTAGCCTACTACATGCCTGTAAAGGAAAAAGATACTGTGTATTTAACAGCTGCTAGCTAAGTACTGCTATTTGATAGATTATCCATTTCTGTATTTATTCACGTCTTTTAGAACTAATTTAGTCTGAATTAGAAGCAAGACTGTAGATGTCTACTAGATTTAGGCCATCATAAAGTGGATTTCATTGGGTCAATTAAAGGTTATTTAATAGTCAGTATTTGTTTCAGCAGTGTTTCACAAATGTGAAGCTGATGTGTATTGACAAAAGAAAAACTAAATCTGCTAAAACTAAATGAACCAGGTGAAACTGCAGTAGCTGTCTGATCCGCATGATTTGTAGATAAGACTTCAATAAAAGGCAACATTAGGAAGAGTTAATAAACTATTGTTTAAGGTGTAAGGAGATTTTATTTTTTTTAAATCTACTCTGTTCTTGAGCACAATAAAAACATTTCCAAAGAACTTTAATCAATTTTCATAATGTCAAAGCTGTTATAAGCAAATGAAATCTCCAGCCCCTGTGGCTGGCGAGCTGCTGAATGCCAGGCAGGAGTGGAACTTCTCTCTCCTGGGGACTCCATGATCTGTGCCACTGCTATTGGGAACTCAAATGTTTTAGCAAGTTGAGTTCTTTTAGTATTTAGGAAAACTGAACCACATCAGGGGTGGGGAAAGGTTTCAAAAAAATTACTGAGCAAGGAATAAAGAAAATTTGAGGAACTACAGACTGAGACACTTTCTTTAAAAGCCAGCAGTGCTTCTGTTAAATCCTTAAAGTTGCACAGCAAGTATAACTTGGTGCTGTCTAGCAAAGATGCCAGTAGGCTTGAGCTGAGAGATTGCTACTCCCCTCCCTGATCACTGCTGGTCTCTATATGCAGCATTCACATGCTGTGTGTTGGTGGTTAAGCTCAGGTAGGCTTGGCTGTCATCTTCTCCCAGGGCGGTAACCTGGGTGCCTTTCCTGAGGCAGGGAGCTCTTCTCCCTGCTGAGCCTAGCAGCACAGTTCAGTCTCTCTGCTTAGCCCAGGCTTCTGCTGCGTTCAGATTCTGCTCTTTCTGATCTTTTGTAGGCCCCTCACAACTGGTGTCGCAGTTAAGCCATCTTTTTGGTATCTTTGTTGTATTTTCTTCCTTCTCCCAGGAATTAATAAATCTGACATTTGTTGCGTATAAATTGCCTGAAGTTTCTAGACTATGGGATTTTTCCTGTTCATCTTGTACCGAGTGGCTGAAGCCCATCCTCTCTTGTACGCGACTACTAGAATACTTCCTGTGTGGAATAAAACCCAGCAGAGAGTATGTCTATAATTTTTCCATTTATTAAAGATAATACGTTATTTTCCTAGATCCTTTCTGAATTGGCTGTTTTAAACTGAACTGAATCTTCGTCCTTATAAAGAATATAACTAAACCAAGGTTGCCCGGCAAGTAAGGTACACATTTGTGTGTGCATTTTGGATTGGGGGATGCATCTCTTCTTCAATAGACTTTTCCTCTTAGGAGAATTTAGTTTTGCTGTATTCATTTTTGGTTTAGTTTTGTGTGTCAACATTTTGTACTCCTAAAAAAGATGATTTTCTTGTATCGTCCCTCCCAAGGACACTGAGGTTTGAGGTTTAAAATTATTCTCACCTCTTCCATAGCTCTTCAGGTTAATTCTGAGTCTGATTTTAACTTCAAGATTATCCCTGTGCATGCATGTATCTTGTTGTGACATAACTCACTATTCAGAGTTTCCATTTTATTTTCTGTTTTTAAAAGAATCTTAAATGGAGCTACTGAAGAAAAATAAGTTTAAATGGTATTATGTATTTCATGAATTTGTAGATTTTAACACAGTTTTGTTTTTAACCTCAGGACTTCTCTTTCATGATATTTGTGTTTTTAACTTTACTTTTCATTATAGATTTGCATTTTAAAATATTTTTTGAAAAAATGGGAACATCTTTCATTTTTTATTTTGTCTTTAGGATGTTTGGGGGTCGTAACTGAATGATTTTATTTTTTTCAATGGCTCTCTATTCCAAATAGTTTATATCTTTGTTCTTAATACAGCTTGCATTTACACGTAGTAGAATTCTACAAAAATGTAATACTGTTATTTTCTGAACATTTAAAAAATTATCCTCTTATGGAAGAATCAGGTAAGAAAGGGGCAGCACCTTAATTTGAGTAAGTTTTTGAACATGAAGGTAACATTTGGGTTTATGTAGCTGAATGGTAACTGTAGTTTGCTGAAATGCGATAGGGTGAACTCAGGGGCACTGTAGTACAGCTGCTGAGAGCTCAGCTCATTATGAAGGACAACTAAAAGCACTTCCCCTGGAGAGCTACAGATGAATAGAGAGAGAAAACAGTGACTTTTTGATACTACTTGACTTAGTACACTCTAGCTAAAGAATTGCTTCTCATTTTAAAGCTTTTTATATTTGCTTGGTAGTATTTGGAAAGTTGTTTTGTGGCTTGGTTTTCGTTTGTTTTCCTGTCTTTTTTTTTTTTTTT
>VWZK01002546.1:165341-184851 GCA_013396935.1 Baryphthengus martii | reverse complement strand
TTTGTATTTTAATTTCCATTCCAGCTGTCTGTGATCTTTAAAGACTATATAATTCTGTTTGCTGGCTCTGTTTCTTGATTGAAATTTAAATAAAAACTCACTCATCACATTCTTCTCTGACAATTTATAAAAAAGTGTTTTTCAGTGCAGAATAACTATGTGATTGCATCAGTTGGAGCCTATTCTGTGCAGCTTAAGCCTGTTGTCTACAGTGGTGACTGAGAGGGACTAAATGGCTGCCCAGGCTGGCCCAGAGAGGATAGGAGACTTCGTCCGTGTCAGTCCTCACAAAACACACACAAGATTATTCATGGTGATTTCCTTAGTCCGTTTGCTGCTCCGTGGAGCCCCAAATATATTTCTCCTGTGACACATGCTAAAAGCCATAGTTTATTGCTCCTCTTATCTATGCTGTGTTGGGATCGGTTAAACAGGAGAATTGGCACTGTCATCTCTTCTCATTTTACTGCAAATCTCTGACACTTTACTCTTCTAAAACAATATCTTCACTAAAAAATTGTCTGTCATGTGCCAGTTACACTTACCAGTGGGATAAAAGTGAAAGAGAATGGTGTGATCTTTTATGTTTCTGAAAATGGAAAAGTGTTTTTCTGCAAAAATTTTGGTGGCTGAGAAATTATGATTCCTTTCCTTTGACCTTTCTTGTTATATATCAAATGGGAGAAAGACAGTAAAGTAGATGATATTGAATTCCTTGGGAGGCAACTCTTTCCCTCCTGAGAAATATGATTTGTCTTTGGGAAAGATGGACATTGCTGATGAGCACATCTGAAGTTTCTGAAGCTCATACAGGTCTAAGGATCTTTGATCCTGGAAGCTGTTTTGACATCTGGGGTTTAATTCTCATCTTTCTTGGGAATCCTATGGTAAAAATGATGTTGCATGAAATGTGCATATTTTTCCATATGCTCTTCTACGAATTTCTGATCTGCACTCTTTATTACATTATTTGTTATTTACTAGGTACAGTGTAGTCTGTTAGTAGAATTCATGATGCTGGGGTTTGGACTGTATGTAACAATGTGTGTTGGTAATTTATATGCCTTAAATGTTGATAAAAAATAAAGATCAAAAGTAGTATTTCATTCCTCAGGAAAGACAGATCAGACCGTATTGATAGAAGACTGCCCTAGATTCATGAACAAAATATGACTCATTAGAAGGTTGATTCAGAAAACGCTTGGTTTTTTTTCCCCAAGTTAGGTGGTGTGTTTGTTTGCAATGTCAGAATATTTGCAAACAAAATATAAGTTATCCCTTTTCTAGGATGACGTTATTTGTACTGTTTGAAATTTGCTGATGTTTTTCATGCACAATGAAGAGTAATTGGCAAATGTACAAGTCTCACAAAAGAGAGATGCAGAGAGGTATTCAGGAGAATTTCAGGAGAAAAATACATAGGCCAGGCTAAGGAACATATTTCAAATGTAGATCATTCCCTGCAGTAGCAGGAGGGGCAGCAGTGCCCGCCGTGCCTCAGTACCTGACAAGACTCCAACCTTTATTTGCAGCAGCCAGTAAGCCAGCGAAGACATTTACTTGTTATATGACCCGTCGCTTTGAACAGTTCATTACATTTCATTCATTAAATGTTGTGAGAATACCTTTGACCAAGCTCTTTTTTTTTTTCTAAAAATAACTCCCTCCCATGAATTCAGGAAATTATTTCATGTATTATTTAAACACTGTTAGCAATTTGCTTTAACTAGTTCTGGCAGCAATCTCTTGAGGAAGACGGGTGCCTTGTCGTTCTTATCAGAAAGTACCTCTAAATACCTGTCAGACTATTACTTTACAGCCGCTGTTTTTCAGACTTCTATGAGAAGTTCAGTAAGAAGTGTTTGATGAAGCAATATAATTTATATACATTAATATAATTGTGTCTACTGTGGCATGCTTTTTTCAGCTTGGGTAAAACTCCAGCCCTGTAATTATTTGCAGTCTATTTGCAGGGTTTGAAAAGTGTTTGTTTTTTTTTTTTTTTAATTAAATCTTCTGTGTGTTTGTGTTTTCATGTGCTGTTAAATTATTTACTGTGGCGCATACTAAGGCTTTTGGTTCTATAAACAGTTATATATATGTATGCATATCCTTAAAATGTGTAAAAACACTGCAACCATAAAATAAAGGATTATGAAAGGTGGTGAGTTTCATTTTTGTTGTAAACAGTTTTTAATCTTTTTTGTGTTTTGTTTTTTGTATGTGTTGGTGGTTTGTTTTACAGTTAAAGAACCTGAGTTTAGAAGAATTACAGATGAGATTAAAGGCTTTGGACCCTATGATGGAACGAGAAATTGAGGAGCTTCGTCAGAGGTACACTGCTAAGAGGCAACCCATCCTAGATGCGATGGATGCAAAGAAACGGAGGCAACAAAATTTTTGAGTTTGATCTACTTTCAGAGATAATACTATGAGTCAGTGTGGACACTGGTAACTTTGTAAGTCTGAAGGAATTCGATTATGAGAGCTTTCAAACACCCAATCTTTTGAAATTTCCTTCGCAAGCAATGACAATTGGAGCAGTGAAAGAACGTACACATGGTGTTCTGCAAAGGCAGTGTAACACATTACCACTTATTTGTATTTTCAAATGCTTAATCTGTAATTTCCCAATCTTTTCCAGGTGTATAGTGGTAACTTGGTGTTGTGCATTAAGAATTGTGTTTTGGAGGACCTGAAACAAGTTCTTGATTGTGCAACACTACAGAGCCTTATGTTGCGGTATATTTTTCTCCCACTTAGTAGCATATTTATTATGTAATCTTTGTTTATCCTATTTATTTTATGCCTGTTTGTTTTGTTTTGGTTTTTTTATTAGGAAGTAGTATGATAATATTGTGGAGAGAAGAGCCAGATCAGATAAAATTGATATTGTATAAAGAAAAGAAGCTCACCACTATATTATCTCTTCAAACTCCCGTTTCAGCAAACATCCCAATTCAGGACAGCACTTCAACGTGAATCCAGCCCATTCATATCAGTAGGATTTAAGCATAAAATAAGTAATAGGCACATGTTTTTCTGCTCTCCTGAATCAGGAACTGTGGCTGTAGTTGAGCAATACAGTTGTTACGCTACAGAGCATTCTTTTAGAGTGTACTTCTGTCATTTTTACACACACTGAATGATCTCTCATTAAACAAGAAAATAAGTGCCTAATCAGTTTTGATTTCTCTGTTGTTCAGGAGAAGCAATACTTGCAGTTACTCGTTCGGTGTAAATTTCCCATTGCTGTTGCAGTTCTGACCAGTATAAACCTCTGTTTTGCACCATAGTTTTGTAATGAAGTAACAGCTACGCTTTCTGGATGTGTGTTTTGGTTTAGTTTTTCATCACTGTTTTAAGGGGAGAGGGGAGTTGTTAGAGCTTTGGGTTTGGTTTTACGTTGAGATATGAAGGGATAGTAATTAAAAAAGCCAAAGAAAATAAAATGAATGTTTGTATATAATTAGTACTGAAAAGAAGCAACTTTTTGCAGTCGTCTGAGAGTTTTGTCCTGCAGTCACTAAACATTCAAAATTTCTGTAGTATTCTGTGGTAGATTCGGGGGAATCAGAAATGCAGGACAAAGCTCTTAGTATCTTTTTACAAGTTCTTCTGTCTGGTTTATATCGTGGGATATCTAGTATGTAGAATTTACAATATTCTAGAAATATTTCAGACTTAGCAAAAAATGTGATCCACTTTCTGAACAATCTACTGTATTCTCTATTGATAACTTTTACTGTTGTTGCCTTTTGTGTACATAACTTTACTGTGATAGTCATACTTTTTTAAACAATACAGCTGAAAAGATCTTTACATTCAACCTTCAGCTGTTAAACTTTTAATGGTGACTACTGTATGGGCATCTTCTGTTATATGTTTTCTGGAAATTAGTAATCATCTCATACCTCTTAACATTTCCTGTCGTCATACATGGACCATTTAGGTGGAACAGTGCAGATTTTGGAAATGGTGTATTAAACCATAAAGCTTATGCAAAAGGAAAACAAGAGTTTTTCCACGATCAGCATACTACAGCCATGCTGGGACCATGCTTGGGTTTGAGTTGTACACAGCCGTCGTTGTCGTCATTCTGTGTGTGCGTCTGCGTGCGCGCCACGCTCTAACATGTAAGCCCTAGGGTCACATAGATTTTAATTGTGATTGTTAGAACATCCTTACCCTCAGCTGTCTTCATATTCCTTAAAGTAATGGCCGTCCCTTACGAAAAAGCAAGAACACAGAAGATCCATAAAAATTACTTTAGGGAAGATAAAATGCCACTGGTAGTCCTAGGCTTCATATTTGTACAATTAAATGATGTAAAGTTAAAAAATGGTGTAATCGTATCACCATGTCACTAGATTATAATCATAATACAGAAGAAACAGCACCAACCTCCCTCTATTCATAGGGTCATAATTTATTTTAAATTAATTTCTGATTCTTGAACTTTCCGGTCTCAAAAATTTTAAAAGTGTGTGTGCATATATTTGTGTATGTATACACAGATATATATGCAGATCTATATATATAAGAAAAAATATCAAACAGATTTCAGCCATCAGGAGAGGAACCTAGCTTGCCTTTTCTTGGTGTGCTTTTTAAGCGAAGTGTCATTGTCAGACACTCTTGCTTGCATCGTTAGCAGCTTTCTTTTTCCCTTATTGTATTAAACTTTTCCCACCAGAAATAAGGCTTTGATTTTGAGTAATGTGGCTTTACATTGTAATAGAAGATGTAATAAAATGGTCACAGATTTCATGTTTTGTGCGTTCTGGAACCTTTAGTAATGCAGTGCACTAAATATGAATAGGCTATCCAGAGGCATGCTCGTAAAAGGCCATCTTAGACTAGAGCTGTTGCAGTCTGACATCTGAAAGGTATCAGAAGATAAAGGACATCTTTTCTTCATTCCTCATCTGTCTGCTTAGAAAGAACTTGAATAAATTTTGTGCATATGCGTGCACAGAGGTACGGATTATACAAGCAGGAGAAAAATCTGAAAGCCATGGAATAAAACAAAAATCATAGAATCAGAATGGTTTAAGTTGGAAGGAACCTTAAAGATCATCTAGTTCCGACCCACTGCCATAGACAGGGACACCTTCCACTAGACCAGGTCGTCTTAAGCCCCATCTAACTTGGCCTTGAACACTTCCAGGGAGGGGGCATTCACAGCTTCTCTGGGCAACATGTGCTGAACAAGCTATTTAAAATGGATGAAAAATAGCTTCGGATATACTCTAAACTGGGTAGATACAGGACTTTTATGACCAAAGAATACTTTCACCAATTAGTATGAAATTAATAAGGTTGTCCTTCTGATCTGGTGTGTGCTGCAGACAGTGTAAGAGCTGTCTTTGGCTTCAGAAGTCAGCATATTAGGCTCTAAATTATGTGCAAGTGTAACATATAGAAATAGGTTCTATATTGGGAGATGGAGACAACTTATTTTTTCTTTCTTCTGTTTATATAAATGAATCAAATCATCCATGTTGGTGACTACACATCTCTACTGAAGGATGAGCATCTCTGTAAAGAAAAGCCAGTAGTACAATAAATAAGACATTTTGAGAGCAAGCCTTGCAGGAAATCTGATAGAACTACCGACAAGTTAACCTTCAGTAAGATTGAAACCAATCAATTTCTTGTTTGCTTTTGACTTTGTATGTTTAGGTTTAGTAAGTAAAAAAAATAAAAATTGAAAAATCATTACTTATTGCTAAACATTTGTAATAAAAGCTAATTTTTCATGTATAATTGTTGTCACGTTGTTCATTCTAACGGAGGTGAAATTACGTTGTTAGTAACCATTAATGTTCATTTCCATAGACATCTCTCATGCTTTTATTTCTTTTCTGCAATACTGTGAGCCCAGCTGTGAATGCAGAAATCCACGTCTCTCAAAGTCAGCTTTGGAAACAATTTTTCCGGCTCAGGACATTGCTGCAAGCTCTAGAAGTCTGAGTATTTCATTGAAGAGTATCAGGCCAGTCTAAGGGCAGAAATCCTTAATACTTTGTGGACGTTTCTCACTATGCAATCTAAAGTCGTTAAAGGCCTAATCCTGGGAGAGCTGAGCACCACCTGAAGACATTGGAAGTCTTTATCAGCATCCTTTACTTGGAGGTACTAGTGGACATTAGCAGATTTAGGTGCTGCTTTGATTTTTTTCAAGTGTAGTGAAAACAGCAATAGGAAATGGATAGACTTAACTAAGAAAAGTGAATACACTTAAAGTCTCTAGTGTTATTCCATATCCCAGTACTTTTCTGATTTTCTTAAAATTATTCTCTAAGAACTTTCCCACAAAGATATTTTAGTAAAAAGGACTCATGAACAAAACTCCTTAGAGAAACATGGTATGTTTTGAAGTGACAAAATTCTGCTCCTAATCTGAATTAATCTGAAAATTATTGGATATTATAGTTTACTGTTTTTTTACAGTAAATGATAGCTTACCTGTATTTGCCCAGGTGAGAGTGCACAGTGGCTCAGGCTGCTTCTCTGACCAGTTTGTTGAACTTCTGAGTATAATTAGAGCACATGATGAGTGAATCTGTGCACGAGTACGTGAGAGAGCCTTACTCACCGTTAATAGGCACTGGTGCTTCTCAGCAGAACGTATACTGTACAACTTCTGTAAAGCACTTTGTATGCACGCTGGTTTAGGAATGTGATATGATGAGAGTTGCGTTTTCTTTTTAAGTGTATATGTGGTTATAAAACTAATTAAAAACACTTTGACATGCGAAAGCCTTTATTTCTTTGCATTCATAAATATTAAGGGCTCCGTCTTACGGTGACGTTTCTTTCTGTGCTTCCAAAGGTGATGATGGATGTTCTGTGAGGTCATCCAGCTGACTGGGAAAACGGCTTTGGGATATTTCTATGCCAGGCTCTGGTGCAGCAGTGTTATGCCTACTATTGCCGGTGAAAGCCTTGGAGGGAGATAAGTCCTGGGTAGCGTGTGGCGTTTCTCACCGTTGTGTTGTGCCGAGTGAATGAATGGCTTCATCTTTTCTGGGAAAGGCAAAATTACGTCATGGTTCAGCGTGAAGTCATTAAGTTGCACTTGGAGACTTGCCCTGTTATGTTTATTTTAAAATATCTTTTCACAAAATGTATTTCTCCTCTCTGTTTAGCGTATTCAGTACGGAAAAGGATTGCCGTATACACGGTGTGCTCTCATCCTTTGTTTTCTTTTAATTTGTTAGGGTTTTTAAAGAATACTTGAAAATTCCCCATATTTTCCTGCTTCTCTTCCCCCTGGTCAGAAAGATAAACGTGGGTAGTACTTCTAAGAGCATTCCCTGAGCCAAGTATTCTTGGAACATTGTGCACAAATGCAGATGTCAGCAGCAGCTTTTATTCTCCTATTCAGAGATCACTGAAGTAAAGTCTCTGCTTTTCTGTTTTCCCTTCATTTGAAAATATGGGATGTTGAGATTCTAATGAAAGTTAAATCCCCAACAGACTAGATACTAGGTACTTTTTTCCATTGTTTGCTTCACAAATTCCTTGGGATAGATTCATGCTGAATTTCACTAGGCCTTAGAGACTCATCTTTGTTAGAGAGGAGCTATATTTGTCACAGAAACAGGAAGGAAGAAAGAATTAAAATACATTTCTTCAGGGAGAAAAGAAAAAGCATATGGCACTTGCACTTGGGCAGGTTACCAATGAGGCTAACTATGGATGCTGGGGAAAAAATTGTTGCTTGACAAGAGCAAATCAGGTAGTAATCTATGTAACTTACTGTCCTATGTTGCTGTTTCACATCTGACTTTCCTCCATTCATGTTTATTGTCTTATATTTGTACTTTATTTATTGTTACCTCTTTTAAATATTTTTATAATTTAAAAAAAATAATTTATAAATGGAAGCAGACCATGATAGTGCTAAGTAAATGTGGAAAACCACCCCAATCAAAGTTGCTGAAAGGGTGGTGTTTTCTCCTCCTTTCCTCCCCCACTCTTTTCTGGGGTCATGCAGGGTCTTGACTGCAGGAGGTGTTTGTCTCTGCAGGGAGAGACTTTCCATGCTCTAACTCTGAGCAGATATGTGTGGAGGTGGCTCTATAAAGAGGGCTGAATGAGCTGTGCACCTACTTAGGATGTCATGTAAGTGTTAAGCCCCGCAGGGAATCTTTGTCTCCCTTCTCCTCCTCCTCTCCCTTTCCTACTGTAGTGGAGGCAGTGAAGTTCTTGCAAAGTGTGAGGAAGCAACACGAAGCAGTGGGTTCTGCTTTGCCACTGAGAAACATAGTGTGAATCTGGAGGCTGTTAATCAGCATCAGTGTAGAGTTATGCTCAAAGCAACGCCTGCAGTCTAGGAAGCCTTGCAGAAGCCAGCCCCTTATCTCAGGGACAAGGCCACACCATGGTGCAGCTTTACTTTGTTGGCAGATGATGCAGATGCAGACGCAGACATGCCAACACCAAGTATATTTAACCCTTGGAAAGGTAAAAGTTTCTTGTGTCCATTTTTATATTGATGTACAAAAACGTTTATTGGCCCTTAGGAAATTATCTCAGCGCATGTAATGGCATCAGCTGATGATTGCTCCATGCCCTATGCTAGGACATTTCTCAGTCCAGTAGCACACTTCCTTGGCCTCTCAAGTTCTTACTGTAGACATTGGGTTTAGCTTTGCTAGAGATGATGAGACCAGGAAGTTTTCATGTGCTGTAAGCAAACAGCCAGAGTTCGTGCCTGGTGCTGGCACTTTTTCAGTGCAAACGGGCCTTTCTAAAGGCCGCAGAAAACTCAGGGGAGATGAACTGGGCGATGAGCAGGGAGCTGCCTGGAGCCAACCAGCAGGAATGCCTTGGAAGGAATTAAACTAATCTAATTCTGGGCTCAGATGCTGGTTTTCTATATGACGTGATGGGAGAAAATGTTAGTGGTATGGACTTGTGCACTGCTAACCCCAGTGACCTTCAAAACGTTTTTCTTTAGGTGTCACAATTTCAAAAATCAAATTTGTAAATATACACAGCCACATGCTAATGTATTTTTCTCCATCAAATTACATTGCATGTTCTTTACTGAAGACCTGGACTCTTCTCCATGCAGATATTTCTTCTGAGGACAGCTCTTCTGTATAACAGTATCTCTCCCTAGCCAGAGAGAAATAGAGCCCTCCTAGTCCTGTTTCTCCCCTCAGGGGCAGCATCTGGAGCTGAGCGGTATAATTATTCGTTTGCTGTACCCAGGTGTGTGCAGACACCCAAAGACACCTCCTCTATCACTTAGTCATCCTTTCACTCTCTTGGTGTCACTGAAGTGACCTAGGCATGAGAAGATGCTTGTGGCCCTCAGATATTTATAACACTTTTTCCTCTTCAGATCTCTCTGGTGATTTGCATTCCTCTTGGGCTTTCCAAAGTCTGTGTGGTGGCTGTTAAGGAAAAAGTCACAGTCAATGCATCAAAGAGGGAGACCAAAAGCTTTGATTTGATTTTTCTGATACTAAACCTTTAGTGTGATCCATCAATTGACATTTCATTTTTATTACAGTACAATGAGCTATACAGGCTTAACAGCAAAAGGTGTCCTTTTGATCTCTCATTGCACATGCAAACAGGTGTCATAGTCTAGAGATTATGGAGGTCAGAGATTATCTGAAGAAGGATTAAGTAGAGTTACAATTTTTCTTAGCAACCATATCTAAAAGCATGAAATTCTTCTTAAAATGCAGGCCTTATTTCAGTCTGTAGGTAAGTCTTATTTATTTGTTATGCACCAATTTTCCCTGCTGAAACTATGGAAGAAGACTAGATTTTTTTCAAAGTGTTTTGTATTAAAAAATGCAGAAACAAATCAAACTCTGTCCTTACAGCTACAGTTAATTAAAAAGAACAAACAACTTTTTCTGAGTCTTCTAAAATCAAGGGAAAATTTTGTTTTGCTTTTTCGTGTTAGTTGATTTTTACAAAATAAAGTTCTTGAGACTATCCAGAAAAGAATGCGGTGACTGTATTAATATTCAACACTGCACTGATTTTATATACACATCTAATTGCCTTAATCCAAATCTGATTTACCTCCAAAAGTGAACAGAAGTCTCTAATTGATCAGTATTTCAGTAAATACAGCTGAAATACTGCTCTGATGCATTCCAAGAGTGTCTCTCATCCCATTAGAAACTCGAAAACAATCAAAAGTGATTTGATAACCCACTGAGTATTAACTGGAAAATACTGATGGATTACATACTTGTATTTTTTCAGCAGTGCGTCTATCCTGCGAAGGAAGCACATCCACCACGGATCGCTCAGCTTTTATAGAAATACATTAGCTTTTTTGGCTGTTTATATTCTGCAATTTAATGTGTCTAAAAGCAGTGGCAATAGTCTTGTGTTAGATGTAATAAACCTATTTCTCCTAGTTAGTGTGATTATAACTCTTTTGTTGACACCCAGATGTTTAAACAGCCCCCAAATACGTAATTATTGGAATAGATAAAGAATTGAGGATGCCTAGGATCATAGGACCAGCAATACAGTAGCCTCACATCCCAACCATTAATGCAAATTTATTCCAAGAGTGGGTATAAGTTTGAAGCCTTTTAAATGTGATTAACATTTATTTTATTCAGCCCATCAACTGACACAATTTTAATACATCTCATAACACTTCAGTTACTACATCCACAAAAAGCATGACAGTTAGTTCCTCTCTTGCAGCTAAAGTAGGAAGAAGTCTTATTCGCAAAACATTTGACTGATGTTTTGTAAACAGATGCTGAACTGAAGTGGTTGGTTCAGCTCTTCACTCCAGAAGGATTGACGATTCAGTCATATTTAAGAAGAGATTATTGCTGCATTTCTGAGTCATCTTCCAGCTTCTGTCCCGATCAATGGAAATGAGGCTGCTTGGGGCTCAACAGGAACTGTGCTGCAGCCCCAAACCACTGCTGTGTACCCTCATCACAGCAAGGGACAGAAAGTGCATGGCCTTACCTTCCCAAAACACCGTGAGGCTGTTGGCTTCGTGTAGAGCTCCCTATTGCTGACCTGAGCAAGGGCAGGGTATGCCTAACACCTCTGGCTATGCTTAAAAATATGGGAAACTGAACTTTGGAAAGCTGGTCTCTGATGTTTGGTCCAGCTCTTTCAAAGAAACTGTGCAAGACATGACTGTCCTGTGCACTTTGCAGGAAGACAATCTGAACACTCTTCCAGCTGCAGCTTTGCTTTCCATTCAGGTTTATTCTTCTTTTCTGGACTGTATAGGATTAGTATTTTATTTTAAAGGCACAGAGCTCAAGTAGATTAATCTTTCATTCACCACTGATTTTTTCTTTTTTTTTCCTCACCTGCTTTAGCAGGATGGAGAGATGCATTTTGCCTTTTTAATTGTCCTTTCTCAGGGCAGAAAACTGTTGGGTATCTTGTTTCAGGAAATATTAACTGTCTGACAAGCCTTTTCTTCTATATTCTTGATATATCTAGATTAACCTCTCTGAATCTAAAGGGAATTCTTAAGAAAATTAAATGCACCTAGAAACACCTGCCACCTTCTGTTCCCAGCACGAATCCTATCTCCTGGCATGACAAGTATGAGGAAGCACATTTATATTTTTATATGCTGGTGGATGGGCCATTGCTGTGTACCAACTCACATAAAGTAATATCCCTTGTGCTCTCCAGCACTACCCTGGTAACACTGATGAGAGCTCCGGTACGGTTCTAGTTTATTGTGCTTGGGGAACACGAGAGCTCCCCTGCTAACAGAATTATAAGGAGGGCTCAGTGCATCATATGTCGTGAGGGCTGCAGGAATAGCCACGTCAGGATACAGCAAACAGAAAGGGTGATGCGGGAAGAGGTACAAGACTTAAGAAGGGCAGAGCAATGGCTGCTGGCAAGCAAACTGTGATGTTTGAGTACCACTCATCTTCCTTTTCTTTGAAGGTCAACAGTGTAATCAGTGCTTGGAACTACATAGATTTGTGCACCACACGGAGCATCCGCACATGTGATGACAACAAGCAGATGCTAGACCACGCATCTGAAAGTGGGCGGCTCTCTTAGGGTGCTTTAGATATATAGAAGAAACTGGCAGATTTATAGCAGACTTTGTCCAATCCCAGAAAAACATAGTCCTGTTTATTTCTGAACAGGGATCAGTGAGGAGCCAAACCACGTTGGCACCTTCAAATTACAAAAAGTGGGAGGGGCTGATGTTTCTTCTGCACTTCAGCTTCACTGAAGTGTTGGCTTTGTGCCACTGCCTGCTATAGGCCGATGCATGTATTTATCCAAGCGAGGACTTCCATGATTTAGGCTTGTGTGTAAAGGGTGAGGTGATGTCAGGCAAGCAAATTTCTGCTGTGTCCAGTGGGAGGTCAGTTTGAGTCTCAATACCTGTGAGATGATTCTCCATCTTCTGTACTAGCAGGAGAAATAAATACCAGAGCTACACCTTTGCCAGCAGTGTTCTGCTGTCCTGGGAAATACTTTTTAGACTGTTTGGAAATTGCCTTCTGCAGTTGACAACACATAATTTTATATATGAGAGGTGAAGAGATAGACAATTATTAACGATCCACAATCATTGTTTCTTAACAATTTCAATGACTACTCTGAAGGCACAGATATTATTGCTGTCTCTGAATCAACTAAGCGGACAACCACTGCTTTGAATAATATATTGCCTGTTGTTGCATTGTTAGCACAGTAAAATATTCCTAGGTGACAAGCCTCNGGGTATTTTTTCATAGATCTAATTCTTTATGCAGTTTTTTTTTTTTTTTTTTTAAAGGAATAAGAAGCAGTGAAAGATGCTTCCAAAAATTGGTTGGGAATATTCTTCAAGCCCTGCCTAAACAGTAGGCAACTTGAAAATAAGTTACAGGAGATAAAATTAATTTCTGCTGTAATTTAGTAGGAAGCCAGGTGCATAAATTGGAACAACAAAAGAAGAGTAACATAATGAGAAAAGAATGGTACTGGCACAACACCTCTCCAAGGGATATGAGTGGTGACAGAGGACTGAATGTTGTTTGGAAGTACCATCAAAGACAGATTAAAATCAGGAGTGTCGTGAGGAAATGGATAACTGGCGCAGCAAGAGCAGTTACTCCAGGGACTTTCTGCTGCTTATATGTGCATAGCTGGGGCCTCTAAGGATGGGAGTTGTTTTGGAAGAGACTAAAGGTCATGTCAAGTTGATTTAGCGCCTACAACTGCTATTGGTATATTGCTTAGTCCCTAATCTGTGAGGTAGAGAACAAAAAGCTTGTACTATTTGCTCAAATGAAAAATGTGGGCTCCCCATCACAACCACCAGTTAAGTGCATTTCTAAAAATAGAACTCTAGCCTGATGTATGTGTTCAAAAGAAACCTATCTTTACAATGAGATCCAGGCTTCTCTTTGATTATAATATATACTCAAAATATCCTGAAACTTAAATCAGTTCTTAATCCCTGGTGAAACATACTTTTTTATGCATTTAATTTCCATTTTGTGGCACAAAGCTGAGTTCTCGAGTGTATTATACACTACTGGGACAAGAAACGCAATATAAAGAGGACCAGACACAGTCCTTCCCTGCAGTCTCATAAAGTTCTGTAAAAAAGGTACAAATGCTGGAGGTATTAAAGCTGGAAAATTAAATGCAAAATTCTTTGGTTTTAAGTTTGCAATGTGAAGTAGCTCGTGCTATGTATATCATGTGAGAAAGAACAGTCTGCATTCAAAATGGATAGTCTGCAGAGAAAGAATTAGCAACTGAAGAAAGTGAGTAATAAACCAGGCGATAATACAAAATCTGAACATACATAAAAAGCTTAATCACAATCTATATATAGATTTTACATCTCAAGGAAATAATGTAACATATTGCTTCTCAAAGACATATCCGACTCGTAATAGCCTAGATTTGTACTAGAAATCGAGATTCTCTAACAGCTTATTCCTGGCAATAAAGTAAGTTGCCTCATTTGAGATATTACCATCATCCTCGTTTAAGCAATTCAAAGCTCTCAGCTGAAAGAGGGCAGGAGCAGCGTTTTCATCAGTGCCAGGAAGATGACCATCACAAGGCAGGAAGAGCACATGGCAAGTGCACTGTTCTTCATTAAACTGCGCGTCCATAGCAAGCAGATTTCTGACCACAACAATTTTTCAAGTTTCAAACGCTGGAGAAAGCAGCCTGGTAGTCCTCTCATCCTTTGTTTCTGACTCGCTGTTTTATAGACTTGAAGATACCCTGCTCTTATGAAACAGTGATTGAAGAAGTCTGATAAAAGTGCTGACTGCTCGGAAAGTACGCCACCTCTTCTCGTCATTGAGGCTTTGGAGAGGTTGGATTTTTCCTTCAAGATGTAAATATGTTTATGTAATTTTTATTTAATGAGAGATGAGTATTCTCATCCCTTAATGGACTAAGTCCCAGAATAGAGGTTACTTCATAAAATGACAGGAAGGATGTGCCTCATTCTTCCTTACCTAAATATTTTGGCGGAGCTAAGACAGTAACGTTACTCAAGTTGGAACGATTGTTATCCTTCTCAGTGAAAAATTCTGTTAGTCTTAAACAAATATTAAAATTGCTCTACAAAGTGATACAATACTGCACAATGCTGGCTCAAACAGATTAAATTTAAGTAGAAGTAATGTAGAAGAAAAGGCTACATCCCCAAGGATGGTCAGAGAAACATGAATTGCAAAAAGAAAACTAAAAGGAAGCTTGGCAGGTGTAATCCTGTGAAAATAAGCATGTAAGGGCATGTGGTTGCTGTCTATAAATACACCATGCATGCAAAGAGAGGAAAATAAAATATTTAAGCTAAAGAACAGCCGTGGTGTGAGGGGAAAAAAAAAAAAAGCTGATATAAAGCATCCATTATGAAAGTTGCAGAAGCCTTGGAGAGCCGTGCAGCTCTGCAATGCTCCTCTGGAGGAGGGAGGAGCAACAATTTGACTAACATGGAGTTAGTTAAGTTTATGGAGAGAATTCCTGTGTCCTGTGTAAAGTCATTGTCATGATACTAAGAACATATTAAATTTCAGTACTGTATTTATTTAGTGTCTTTGATCCAAAGCACTTATATAAAAACGCAATAATGAAAATTCCTTTCAACCAGTACAATAAAAGTCATAATTCCTTGGGGTATTTTGTTTTCTTTAGTAAAACACAGTTTGGACACATTCCATTCAATATTTGCAGAAATGATAGAGCATTAGCCCTATGAATAATAATAAATCTAGAACATAAGGTAAGCTATAGGTTATTGAAATGATGTGTTGCAAAGTTTGGATAGAGCCTTTGCGATGCTAAACTAACAGCAGCTGAGGGAATTTGTGACTCTTTGGCAAGTTTACAGGTCTCTTCAAATAACTGCCCTGAAAGTCATTGGTTTTTAACTCTATGAATCTACTGCTTGTGAAACTGAGATAAAACCACTGCTTGGAGCTGGATTCTCTGAAGGCCCCCAACCAACAGACCTAGTGAGAAATTGCAGTGTCGTTGACATTAGTGGGAGAGTTTGCCATCTGTGTACCATGTGAACCCGACCAGAGTTGTGTGCTGCGCGTGCTGCGCGCGCTCGTCTCTTCTTTCCTTTCTTTCATGGTATTTCAATCCAACAGGCAATTGCCATATTTCGGGCGGGTCGTTTGTAATGTAGGATGGTTTACACACATGCAATATGAAGCAGGGACATGACTATTGAATTTATGCTTGTGACCTAGCAAAGAACTTGAACCAGCCCTCCAGACCTGATGTGGATTATCTAGACGTGTATATGGCTCGTGTGTGTGTGTGTGTGTAAGTTATTTCATACTGTGTATTCTGTGATAGATCACTGAGCAAACAGGAATCTGATCCTGGATGCTCAACTTTCTGGTTTTAGGTGGAGCTGATACAGCAACAGCAAAAGGTCCAGACCAGAAAGCAACCTCTAATAGTCTAAAAAAGGGTATTACCTATTCGTGCCATATTTGCTTTATTCTGCCGATGGGCCACTCCTTGTGGTATACGAACGCAGGCTTCCAAACATGACAGTTTTAGATTTAGTATTTTAATGTCTGTTCTAACTAGTTGGAATTTACTTTCAGAACCTCACTTGTCTTCACAAATAAACCCAAACAACTACAAAATAATTAATTGGACCTAATTAATTTATTGTATACGTAATAAATGGGATGGAAAAGCAGCAGGATCTGAAGAGAAATGCTGTTCTGCTCACTGAGTGCCAGTAGCTTGGTTCATAGCATGGATCCCTAGAGCTACAAAGAGAGGGAAGCTGTGGCTTCTGCCTGTTTACTACAATTGTTTGATCTCTCTACAACTGTGTAAGGGAAGAGATGGAGCACTCAAAAAATAAGTTTATGCAAATTCAGGATTACACTTGAAAACCCAGATGATCTGCTCTCACATGTCTATTTTTTTTTAAAAAAAAAAAAGTACAGGCCAGGCCTTGAAAGGATTTATACCAACTACATCACAGAAGCATGTGGGAGTGTCTGCCCACAGTAAGCACAGTATTAAGCTCTTTTTCTTTATCTGTTCCTTTCTTAGGCCCTTAGATGTAAACCATGAGTTCCTTTCTGAGAAAAAATGTGACTTATGGGGCTTTTTTTCCTCAGAGTTCTCTTGGCAGAAAGCTTAATGGAATTGTCTGCCATCAACACCTGCTTTCAAGCTTTCCTGATAAAATTAGCTTTTGTATCTCAGCATCACATATGGCATCTTTATAATTAGTCTTTTTGCAGTATATGAATGTCAGTCCCTAAAATCCTGCCTGTACTGCTCATGTGGAAATATTTTGCTTCATTAAACAAGTCCAGGTTTTTCATTGGAGCTTCTAGTTGTTGAAAACCCACGTTTTTGTGTGTCTAATCTCAGAACCATTCTGACAGACTGAGATACAGCATATCTTCAGCTTCACTGGAACCGAGCTGCATGCAGATCACTTCTGGAAATGGGAACCTGAGATGTCTTCATGGGCCTTCATACCTAGAATCACTTGTGGAAATGTAGTCTTTGAATATGTAGCTATCTGAAAATGAGGGATGGGCTTCTTCAGAAGGCTCAGTATTGACCTAAACTTGGAAGCAGAGGTAGGTTTATGCTTAGGAGCTTCTGAAAAAATGCTGTCATACATAACATTTCGGAACAAGAACACCCAGTTTCTAAAACACATGCTCAAGAGCAAGCAAATTTCTATTGAAATGGGAAGCTCGAGGTGTTTTCAGATGTGTGATGATCCAAATTACCAGTCAGAAAGATAGAGAAGAGTCCTCCCATGTCAGTGACTCACAGGTGATTGTTTTAAACTGCTGTAAAAGGCATGGGAAGTCCTACACTAGTAGAGGTACCAGTAGGGGTGATAGGTGATTTTTTCATTACTCATGTCACAGCTGAGAATTTTTATCCCGCTTGTATATGTTCATTTCTCTGCTTGGTTGAGGAAATGCACAAAGTAACAGAACATCACTATAGCCCTAGCACTAATGTCGTCGAAATGGTAACATTCGTACCTATGCGACAGGATGAAAATGTGCAAGCTGTCAACTTGTAATAGAAATGTCTTTAGTTTCTCAAGTGCAAAGTTAGTGCAGTGTCAGCAACACTATCCTCTAGGAAAAAAAAAGACAAATAGGAAAACACTTACAAACATAGCTCTTCACAGCTCTCATGCAAACTGCTGTCAAACTTGTACACTAATGCAGTGAATCGTTCAGACTCAGCTCACTGGGGGTACTCCTGCTCATATTGGTAAGACTGGCCATAAGGGATTTGACTTTATAAGCATAGTAGTCCCTTAAGTTGACCGACGGAACTTCTTTCATGCCGTCACCAAAATCACAGCTTCTCATGGCACTCTCTAACTGCTTCTGACGCCTATAAAAGTGGGAGAATTTATTGAAAATCAGTGTAATGGGAAGCACTACTACTAGGATACCAGCTAGGATGCATGCAGATGCTGTCAACTTGCCAGCAGTGCTCCCCGGCACAACATCCCCGTAGCCAACTGTGGTCATGCTAACGGTAGCCCACCACCAACAAGCGGGGATGGTGGCTAGCCCCTCGTTCTCTTCTTTCTCAATGGTATAAGCCACTACTGAGAAAATGGAGATGCCAACAGAGAGGTAAAGTAAAAGAAGCCCCACCTCTCTGTAGCTATACTTCAAGGTGGCTCCAAGAGACCTGAGACCAGTGGAGTGTCTAGCAAGCTTTAAGATGCGAAAGATCCTCATGAGTCTCAGGACTTGTGCAACCCTGCCTAAATTTGCTAAAGTCGGGCTACTTTCCACCACCAAATTGACAATTAAGGTAATATAAAATGGAAGGATAGACATTAGGTCAATCAAATTCAGGGCATGCTTGAAAAATTTTAAGAAGTCAGGAGCTACTGCAAATCTCGCCACCAGTTCAAAAGTGAACCATGCAATACCAAAATGTTCCACGATTTCAAAGCGAGGGTCTTCCTCAGCGTTCCCATTGCTGTCAACAATCTGAAAGTCTGGAAGGCTGTTCAGGCACATGGTCACGATAGAGCCCAGCACCACCACTATTGAAAGGACACTGAAGATTCGGCTTAAGACTGAGTACCCAGGATTATCCAAAGCAAGCCAGAGCTGCCTCCTGACGTTTCCAAAGGGTTGTTTGTCAAATTTAGAGGCATCGTTGTAGAAGGCCAAAATTTCATCAAAAGAAGATGTGGTACTTTCCTGGTCACTTTGTTCCTCCCATTTCTCTTGGTCTGGCTCCATTTTTCTCCCATGGTAGCTGTAACTGCAGCAGGAGTCTATAAAGAATTCATTGATTCCCCAGTATTCAATCTCCTGGCTGAAAGAAAAGACACAGAGTTCACCCATCACATGGAGCTTGCCAGTATTATAAAAATGTAGCACGTAAGGAAAGAGCTCGGGATTCCTGTCAAAATAAAATTCATTCTTGGTGTCGTCATAGTCATCACAGAGCTCCAGTATCGACTCCTTTGAGTGGCAGCTCAATAGTTTGCCCAGCCTGGTCTCGGGGAACCTTAATAATGTGTTGGATCTCATCTTTTTCTTAAAGCCTCCAACGTTGATGCTGATCTCATTGTCTTCAAAATTCGTTTCAGATAAAGCCTTCAGACTCTGCCCTGTCATAGTGAGCTCCTTCCAAAGGTGTATAAGGAACGAAAACCTAGGATGCAATTGCACAGAAAATCGGCAGAATGAGCAAATCTACATGTTCACTTCTTAATGCTTGCTCTCTTTGTTTTTTTTTTCTTTCTCTCTTCCGCCTTTCTCTTTCACTCTCCCTCTTTTCCTGTTTACCCCCTTCTTCCCCTTTCTCCCCCTTTCTTTCTCCCACCTCCCACTGAAGACACCGAAGGCGGCTCCTTTGTTTCGGCTGCAGGCTCCCGTCCCTCTCCGCACCCTTCACCTGGGCTGCGGCTCTCGCTCCTGCGAACCCCGCCATCGCTCACGGCTCTTGTGCGGCAGGGTCCGCGCGGACCCGTCCCTCCCTCCCGCAGCGCCCCGGCCCGGCC
>VWZK01002546.1:2499-164872 GCA_013396935.1 Baryphthengus martii | reverse complement strand
CGGCCCGGCGTGAGGGGTTCCTGCCGCGGCGCGGCCCCTGCGCCGCACCCGCGCCGTGACTCCTGGGCAGTGTCCCTGAGAGCGCTGAAAATACGAAAGATGGGGGCACTCGTCAGAGGCCTGCGGTATGAGGAAAGCGGGACTGTGTGCTCAGGATGCCCGACGGCCCCTCAAATGCCAGCCGGGAGCCCGCAACCTCCCCACACAACCCAGCCCAGCGATTTGAGGAGGAATAATCCTGACAGGCTGCGCCTCGAGCAGGGGGACCTAACCCTGCACTGGTGCTCTTGGCGGGGCAGAGTTTTAGTGCTGGTATGTGGAATAATGTCTAAAATTAAACGGTTAGTGATGGCAGCGTCTCTGACCACTCTGGAGGTGGCTGTGAAGAAATCTCCATCTTCCTGCTGAGCTCGGTGGGAGGCCGAGTTTCCCCAGGGAGAAGCCTGGTCCTGGCAGCTATGGGAAGTGGTGGCAGTCCCTGCGAGCAGGAGCTGTGCAGCTGACCAACCCTGAGCAGGTAGCCGGCTGCTCAAAGCACAGATGCTCCAAGACGGGTGATTTGTACCCAGCCAACTCGAATTGTCTCCTGCCGGCTGCTTTGTAACCACCTGTCACTCATGTTCCCACCCATCTGGAATCTGGCTCCTGGAAATGGATTGCTGCCAATGCTCTGCAGGGTTAGGGGGTACGGTGTGACGAAGCTTGCTTGCTTTCCTCAGCCGTGACAGAGCCCTGAGCACTCCAGCCCTATGCATCGCTCTTGGCTTACCCCTCAAACTCTTGGAGAGGGAGAGGTTATGTATTCCAACTCCAGCAGCACATGAGCCCTATTTACAAGGAACTCTTCAGTGCAGACATGCCATTGGGCAAGTAAGTTCTGGTGCATACCAGTGGCTGGGTCTCCAAGAGCCTGCTCAGGTTTCCTACCTGGGGAGCTGTGATCACCCCACCGTGTCTCACCAATGCTGGTGCATCATGTGGCCAGAGCCCCCACAGCACCGGGACACTCCCATAGCGGTGTGCATGGACCCATAGCACCCTCAGCTCCCCAGGGATGCTTCAGAAGAGCCGTGCTTCAGAGATGCCACGCATGCTGCCCCTCTTCACCTTTTCTTGTGTGGTGCTTACTTTTGCTTTGCTCTTCTGTTGGTAAGTGGCTCCTTCCTCTCTTTTCCCCTACGATTCTCTGACATGTCCCTCCCTTTGCCCTGGGTTGAGACTCTTTGTCCCAGCAGGCTTCACTGCGTGCCCATGGGACACTGAATCCACACTGACTTATGCATACCAGGCTGCCCTCCTGGCTAGGGAAAGTGCTGCTGCTTCTTGCTTCGGTTCCCCCAGCTCTTCCTCTCCTGGGAAGGGGCACACAGGAGACAGAGACTGCAAATAGCAGGGAGGAGGCTTTGCAAATGCAGTGGTTACCCTGTAACAATGACTTTTCATCTCTGTGAATGCAAAGATGGAAGCTCTCCTGGTTCCCAGCAGCAGCATAGTTGTTAGGTTAGTTTGTGACAGCCTCCTCTTCTCAGGGCTCTGCTGGTGAACTGCTCACTGAGGAGTTCTAATTGTGCTGGCTTTTAATGCCTAGGGCAAGGGATGGCAGGACAGGACTGGGAACCACCAAGTTGGGATTTCTGAGTTGCACGTCCCTCTCCCCACATTCCCCAGAGCTTGAGTAAATCACAAAACTTCTTTGTTGTCATTTCCCACACACCATTAGGAGAACAAAAATAATGCATGCTCCTTAGTGACGTCCCAAGTAATGGTGAGCTGCTGCTGGTAGTGCATTCAAGTGACGTCTCCGTGTTTTCACCAGCTCTGTGCTATCCTAGGTATCTAGTGGGGGCTTTAAACATATTGAAACATCTTCAGCAAATCTGTAAAAAAATATGTTTTGTCACTTTTCATTCTTAAATTAGGAATTTTCCCCCTAATGCTGCTTTGGAAGAAACTAAGTGGAGATATGCTTAGAGAATTTTCAAGCTTTTATACGTTGTTCTTGCCTTCTAAGCCACTTGCCTAAGAAAAGGGATTATAGGCAGGCTCATAATCATGTCTCCACCTCTGTTCTTATCTTTACCTTGGAAAAACCACTGGTAAATCTATAGCCTATATTTTCTCATTAAAAGTCACAGTGAAGTTTATGCAGAGATACTTGAGATAAACAGCGAGGTAATGTAGCTGCATAAGGATACAACTCCCCCTAGTCTAATATAACTGCTCCTGTAATTAGGGCTAATTGGCTCAGCTGGATCATTTTGCTAATAAGGCTAAAATGCTTCCAGCACCCAGCATAGTAATCCAAAATTGATCTGAATGTCTCTGCAAGGCAGGCACTCTGCTCCAGAGACACACACAAGCAGGTCTGTTGCAGACCTCGTGCGTTTGCCTCTTCCAAAAGTAAATATGAGATGAATTCCTGTGGACATGCTATCACTGGTGGCATCCAAGGCAAAAGATCTACAAGAAGAGTTCTGGGGTGGTGCCGGGATATAAGGAAGCAGGAAAGAATTGCCTGTTGGAGTGGGGAGATAAATGAGTGACTTATGTCACCTGAGGGCACTATTACAAAAGCTCAACTAACTTTACATCTACTGGTTATACTTGTTAACCCTGAGACAGGGTTTGTTTTATTAGTACACGTGGTACCATGTTATTTAAGGAATACAAGAAGGTGCCAACACTGTGTAGAAATATGGGATATGTGCCCGTCAGGGCCCATCTCTGGGTGTGACGATGTATAAACTGCAGCATATTTGACTGCTTTGGGCTTATGGTCACCTGAAACGTGAAGGAATAGGAAAATTATTGCCCTGCTAGCAACCAATACCGTGTACAAAGCTGCTGCCTAATAAGAATCCATGTCCTCGGACAACATCTCCTGTCTGGTCTGTGTTGGTTATGCCACCATTACAGCAGCTGCACTATCTCACAATGAGTTTAGTGCTGATGAGGCCGTGTGGCACCTGTTCTGCAGGCATGATACGCTAGTGTTTTAGATGCATTGTCAGCTTTGGGAGAAGGGAAACTGCTACGACTCCTACTACTTCTGCAGTGCAAATGAAATATTGAATAGGGTCTAAGGGAAGATACAGGACATAAGTAAGTGGTTTTATCAGCTCTTCCACTGAATAGTGGGTAGATTCACTTTGGTCTTGACAATACAACCATCTATTAGTCTGGAGGTGGAACTTCAGACTGAATTTAGTACTTACTAGAAGGTCCCCCTGTAGCCTTGGAGACAGATTCAAAGCTACATTCTTGTTGATCATTTCCTGTTGCTTCAGATGCATTGGAAAATCCTGGAGTCTTAAGGTGTTAGTTTAAGATCAATAGATACGATCTGGCTTTCTTTGCAAAGCATCGCAAGTGGTTGGGAGCAAAGCTGATAGCATTCCTACTGCCACAACTATTGACTGTGGCCAATTGGCGAAGATTTTTTAAATAAATAAATAAAAATATTTTTGCACATAATGTTCCTTTAAATACTGGATAAGGACTATTGCAGAATATTGCCACGTCTAAAAGAATGAATATGTTGAAAATTGATCTAAACAAATTCATAAAGACTATGTCCCTCTCATTTATCCAAATGGTTGGACTACAGCCGGAATTTGACAGAACCTCCAATTGAGAGGGAATGTTGCAGAGGGAGGGATCTTTCTAAACACGCTTTGTTCTTATTCCCTCATCTCAGCAAGGTAGCCATTCTCATGATGCTTTATTGCCAGCAGTCTATGGCCATCTTTTTCTAACTTGAAGATTAAAGAAGGCTGAGATTAGCCCCACTGCATGGTCTTCCAGCTGTTCTCAAACCTCCCATAACCACAGTGCCATTCATTTATGAATCTGCTCATTCTCTACGTTCCCTGTCAGACACGCCGGCTTTTTTAGGACCCACAAGCTCTTGCGGCGTTTGCATTATAAAACTGGGGAAGGAGGAGAAAGAAGCGCTTTACTAATCTAGAAGTTTACAAGGCAGTGATAGCGATGTCTGGAAACAGACTTCCATTGTGACAGAGTAGAGGTTCAGTAGACCAGAGAAAGGCCATCTGGCAACTAAAGAGCTTGAACCATGTTCTGAACATGAACTGAACATTTTGTTTTGGCTGACAGCACCTCAACAGAGTGACAAATACTGATCTTTTGTGGTGCCCTGATTTCATGAGCAATGACATTTTGCTGTGATGACTCTTCAGTATCATGCCTTTTGTTGTGAGTTGACCTACTTAGTCACTGTTGCGCCTGCTTCACCTTATTCTTGTCTATGAGGGACACATGATAATATTTGCTTTTGCAAGCCCTATGGGGAGCACTGTCTTCCTTAATTAAATCACCATATCCCAGAATAATGGAGTGCAAGGCAAAAAAATGATCATTAGATAGATAATGGCGGCTTTCTCTTTTTCTGAGTCTGAGAACTATATTCTCTTTGGATAAAAACAACCCAAAATCTGAGCTACAGGAGTAAGCATTGTTAGTAGCAATAAGCAAGGAGAAAGAAGGGGTTTCAGAACTGCAGTTTTGGATGTAAGATGACAACCTAATAAAGTTCAGTGGTCACTTTCCCAGTGGCACTGGTGCAGTCAGAAATAGGTGTGACCTCTTTGATATTTGCCTGAATGGAGATGGGGAGAAAGAGGATCTTACTTGGATCCAAGTTACTTCTATTAGTTTTAAATTGTGACTAAAACCCTTAGTTCTCTGCTGTCAGTCGGCTGACTTGGAGCATTTGAAGGCTTTTTCATTTGCCTTTGGATCCCACCCATGTGTTTCTTTCCTTACACTTCTCACACTTCTGGGTATCTTGAAAACAAATCAATGGGAAATCCAGCTACTGCACAGGTCCTCTAGGCGGATCCTCACATTAATACAATCTCACTTGATTTGCTCTCACTGAGAACATGCCTCATGCTTAGATGGTGTAGCATGTTTTGTCTTCCATTTTTGATCTGTGCACGTTTGAAAAAGATGGGGAAAATACTACTTGCTCTACACAAATTAGAAAAATCTCACCCGAGGCTAATCTAGGCCCCTTATTCTAAAAAGAATAATTGAGATAATTTCTTGTTTATATATATATATGTATGTGACACAAGAATCTCTAGCTTAAATAAAAAACCCCAAGTTGAACACAAGCCAGAAAAGCAGTCCCTACTTGAAAACATATTACTCAAAAAACATGACTACGAGAAACCTCTTCCTAATTTTACATTTATTTGTATCTGGAAAGAAAGCTGATTTTGATTATGAAACCGGCATGGAGAATGGCAGGAGAAACCTCTTGAGTTAGGTGACCCAAGCTCGCAGACAGCCCTGACTTCCTAGAGCAGCAAAAGGACCACGCAATACTTTACACAGGTTAGTAAGCTTCGGGTCAGAGTTGTTCAATGCTGCAATGATGGACCCACTCCAATGCTGTCACCATTGCCTGACACATGGATCAGTATTATGGCCTTCTTTCTTGATTTTTTGGGGGAAGTTTGGAGTTAGGGGACTCTCAGCTAAACTTGTACCTCTACTAAACACTTATAACACAGAAATTCTGCTAGTAACAGCCAGGAGAGACTGCTTCTGCTGCCAAAACAGCAATTTCTTAATCTGGTGATTCCCCCTCCCATATATTTGGATGAGTTTTTGATGGATATCTAATCCTTCTTATCCATATAGTCACACCCTACAGCACATATGCTGCCATGAGATCTTCACCACTGCCCTTCACACTCTGTTAGCACCGATCTCACTAGGACACTCTGCCCTGCCTGGCCTGCCTTAGGTGCAACCAAAGAGTGCTCTGCACAAGGGTCCAGACAGGCAGCCTTTTGTTGTCCTTACCTTTTATTGCCCAGCCTTGTTCCTAGGGATATTGGCAAGGATGGACCGATTCTTTCATGGCCAGCACCCACATAGTGTGAGGCTAGTCTGCGGTGGGCCAGGTAGAGCTTGGAATCATAAGCATATTTACTTAGCCTTGAAAAAACTGAGTGGAGCATAAGAGAATGTTACGCTTCATCTGGCCAAATGTACTTATTTTATAACTGAAAACCTTAACACCCAACTTGATCAATGGATGAGATAAAACAAATACACCAAGGAAATGGAAGGCGGGCATACCAGCAGCATTCACTGTACCTCCCAGAGGTGTTTCTGCAGGGAAAGGGCAGAAGATGAACTATCTGCTTTCCATGCCTGAGTTGCCACTGCCACCAGCACCCCTCACTGGCTGCCCAAACGGCTTCATGCTGCCATAGCTGATGTCTGCAGCCATATTCTAGCTTGAGATAAAGCTCTGCTGGATCTTTGGCTGAGGTCATAGAGATTTGAGTGGAGAGATTTCAGGAAGCTAACGTAAGTGTTAATACCCAGCTCCAACCGTAGAGGGACATCAGGGGCCCCAACCATTTCTGCCTCCCAATACTTGTGCAGCTCAGAACAGATTCAAAGCTACTGATTCTCGCCTCTTAAACACAAGTCTCAGCTTCTTAAATATGAAATGGTGACATTGTCTGGATTTTTAATGAAGTCACTCAACATCAGATGCTTTGGTTTATCTTGATATTGCTTGTGAAGGATTTAACTGTTGCGCTGGGGGCTTCAGTGCTCACAGTTCCTCAGTCTGTACTTTATTTGCACCAATTGCTTCACTGAGAGAAGAGCAAAATTTGTCTCTGAAGTCAGCCTGAATGTGAAGAAGCTTAAGGGTCCTGAATGACTAAAGAAATAGCAGCATGGACCTGAAAAGGAATGGTCCCAAACTGGCAGCACAGGTACATCCTCACTGCCCGGCATTGTCAAGAGAGAGTGGGCAAAAGGCATATTGACTTAGCCAGTTTCCTGAAGCTTCCAAAACAGGTTCTGTGAATACTCTCTCCCAGTTCATGTGGATCATTCACCATTGCCTCGCGAACCACCATATGTGGTTTGTCAGCTGGGAATTTAAGGTAAATCTGTCTCTCCTTGAGATGTTTGTAGCAAATGGACTGGAAGGGCACTATCTAGGAGATACTTGACCATTATATGCCACCAACAAAATATGTTTCTATAATGACATCACGTCCAATATCTTCTTTTTTTTTTTTGACAAACTAAACCACAAAGAGAAAGATTGATTTATTTATTTACTTACTTGTTTTAATTCTGCTTAGTGGAAAGCAGATGATCAACTTTAACCATTTACTCTTTACTAACTGCTGACACAGCAAAAGGAATTAAAAAATGGTTTTATATCCTTTCCCATTTTTAAATGGGAGAGCACACCCCACCCTTTAAAAACACCAGCGAACTACTTGCAGCACAAGCCCATCTCTGAGTCATTCCCTGTATCTGTGCAATGGCAGTACCTTTCCTGAAATGTATCCCAAAGGCAGTTTGGGCTGTAATTTATCCTAAAGGTCAGTCTTGCTTATCTGACAGTCTGATTGAGTGTACACACATTCTTACGTGCCTCCAAATATATTCAGGTTGTTAACAGATGTCTTACTAGTAGGTGAAGGATCAAGAAACTATTTCCTTTGGATTTGATTCACTTTGATATTTTTGGATTATATTTAAAAGAAGAATAAGTCAATAAAAAAAAAAATAAAAGAAAAGGGTCACTAAATAAGTTTCTAATAGTTTCCCACTGCTATCACGGAACAAAAGGTTTTAAAGTTTCTGAAACATGTTGGGACATCTGTGTTCAGCTCCTATACACAATGCAGAAAGTCCAAAACATCATGGGAAACCTTGTTCTGAAGGGATGTCAGTCCAGATACGAGCTCTGAAGTTTCATGTGGTTCAGATCAGTTTATAAAAAATGCCTCTGAACTGTTTTATTGCTAGCTAGCATGATTTTAAACTTCAATTTTTTTTAACCTCGATTCAACAAAGCACTTAACGATACACTTAATTATAAACACTTCTGGTTTTCAGAACCGTGCTTTTCTTTCCTCTCCTGGAGTTTGTTATTCCTATAATAAAGAGTAAGAGGAAATAATGAAGTAATTTTTTTTTCAAGAATGTATGTTATGGAAATATGAGAATAGAGCAGTGGCTTAAGCTTCACCATTTGGCTCACTGACTGATTCATTTGGTATAAAGTCAAGTGAGAGCTAGCATATTGTGAGCACAGAAAAACCTGAATTCCATTTTATTTGTTTTTCTTTTAAAACTGCTGCTTTGTGGAGCAATTATGAACTTTGCTGCAGTCGGAATATTACACTAAACAGCCACTGATCAAAGACTTCACTGAATCTAGGTCAGGACTAATTTGTGAAGCTTGCAGAGTTAGTCACTGTGGTAGCTTTCTGAAAGGTACAGATGGAGAATCCATGAGCTGTGGGAACAAAATTATGAGGCTTCTTCTCACCATTGGTTTTAAAGCAATTTGTTTTAGAATAAGTCAATAGAGTTCCTTTTTTCTCGGAGTTCCTTTTTTCTCAGAGTTCCTAGTAAAAAAGAGATTAAATGTGACAGCCACAGCTGTTTTAGGAAATTCCCGTGGAGATATCAGATTGGTAGCTGGCTCAAGTGATGTTAAAAGTGGATACTTCTGGTCTGAACAGGTGGTCTATGAACACTATGAAAAATCTGTAGACTTTTCTAGTGCCTTTCATCACAGGATCAAAAACTGCTCTATAAATATCTGTTCATCAAGCCTTACAACATCCCTGTGAGGTGATCACTTTGTAATTGAAGGGAGTGGGTTTTATGGCTCACAAGGTTACTGCTGGCTGTGAAATCTTATTTGTGACTCATATGGTCTGCTGCAAGTGGAGCAGGTGTATTTCTGCTGTGTCTGGAAATAAGAGCATTTGAGATGCAACGGTGCTCGTGTCACCGGTACAAGGGTTCTTCTTTGCTTCTGATCTACTTCACTGTCCCTCATTCTCCCATTCTCATTTGCCAGTGCCCCCTGCCATGTGCACACATCAGTCATGCTTTCTTTTGAATGCTTACCTTGTGCCATATTTTCTGGAGAGAGTTTGACATGGATGCGTGCTTTACAGATTGTTTCTCTGCAGTTATAATTTTTAATTTCCCTTTGTAAAGGATTTTACGTTCCCATCTCCATAGCAGTCAGCACATCTGGATCTCCACCCTAATTGTGATCTCTGGATATTACCATAATATAAACATTAAACAAACATAATTATTTCTTAAAAGTGGGGAGGTTATTCCTTCCCTCAATCTGTGGTTCAAAAGATTTCCATGGACACACCTTATTCCTAGTTTGCAACTACAAATAGATTAATACAATGACCAGTGCATGAAGATAGTGTCACTGAATTAAAAAAGCTGAAGATTCTTTCCAAACGCTAAACCGAAGTGACCGAGTTCGACTTTCAGTCCATTTTCATTTTGCCTGTATCACAACACGCTACAGATTTCTTAGCACAAAGTGTTGAATGATCAGATGGAACCAAAACCAACCTGAGAGACACAGGAATTTTTACTGGGAGAAGGGAAGAAATCAGGAAGTTTACTACTATAAAAGTTTGTTCTGTACCTCAAAGAGGGGAGCACTGAGAATAGTTTCTTGGAGATTAAAATGTGTAATAACAGGCAAAACTTTGTACACTGAGAGCATCCAGTTCTCAACAGAGCAAACAGTAACCTAGAAACATATATGGTGAGCAATAACACTCATAAATCTTGAGAGATTATGTGTTCCTAATGTGAGACTTCAGACTGATCTGTTTTGTTAAGTGCCAAACTTCAGCATGATTCAATCAAGTTTTACTTGATCTGAACTTATTTACTCTTCGTGATGATGATTCATTGAACATGTCTGTAGTCCAGTCTGTTGAACTAATTTATCAGGCATTTTGATGGACTGGTGATTTGTCTTCTCCGAACACTTCATGGTTTATTTATTTATATCATCTGGATTGTGTAGAACAGGAACTGCAGTTCTGCTAAGAATTAAATATTCCTTAATGATGCCTTTTGTAACATGAAACATTCTCTAGACAGGTATTCTTGTTGCAGCGTAGCCAAACAACTGGACTAGGAAAACTTCTCTTATCTACAGATCCAATTCCCATGACTAAATTCCTGTGTTAACCCGAGTAGTTTTGTATTAGAGACACAACCTGGCAAAGATGAAGGACGGCAGTGGTGAGATTTCCTGGTGCAGCACATGGGGATTTCCTGGAGGCTGGCTCAAGAGTATAGATCATCCCAAGCAGAAATAAACCATGAGAGGTTTGCTTACATAGCAGTAAAAGTACTGTGCGGAAAGGCATTCTGACACAAGCTGTCCTCTGTCTCTTATGGATAACGATACTATGAGAGAGACCAGACTGCACTTCAGCATAAGTTGACATCTTATATACATTCCTACGACTGTACCTGAATTGCTATTCTCTGCTGAAAACCATGTCACTATGATCACGCTGCTGTGGCTACTTTTTAAAACTAACTTCAGAATAACTGTGAGCATCTGGTATGCCTGCCTTCAATGCAGGTGTGTTGCTTTGGCCTTCTCTTTTCTAAGGGAATATGTCTTATCAGGTGATCTTCAGAAAGACTGCCGACTCTCTGCCTGCAAAGGGATTAAAGAATAATTATGTGGAAGACGCAAACTATTTTCCAGATTGGAGGATGCTGATTTTCCGTACACAGGAGTAGAGAATAAGAATTCCCTCTCTTCCCAAAAGCAGCATGCTAGGTCTGGGCTCCCCAGTACAAGAGATACAGACGTAAATAAAGTGAGTCCAGTGAAGGGCCATCGAGATGCTTAAGGAGCTGGAGCATCTGACATATGAGGTGAGACAGGAGAGTTGAGGCTGTTCAGCCTGGAGAAAAGAAAGCTCTGAGGGATCTTAGTAATATGTATAAAATATCTGATTGTGTAAAGAGATGCAAAGAAGGTGGAGCCAGACTCTTCTCAGTGGTGCCCAGTGATGGGACTAGAGGCCGATGGAACAGACTGAAACACAGGATATTCCACTAAAATGTGAAAAAGATCTTCTTCAATGCAAGGGTGATCAAGCATTGGCACAGACTGCCCAGAGATGTTGTGGATTCTCAATCGCTGGAGATATTCAAAACTGTACTAGACACAATCATGGGCAATGTGACCCTGTTTTGGGCAAGGGATTTACTAGAGCTCTCCAGCAGTATCTTCCAGCCTCAGCCATTCCAGAAGGTTAAATTTTAAAATATCAAATATTTGTTAGCCTGGATTTTCCTGACAATTGATAGTGATGAGCAGAGCATTTCAGTGCATCAAGTTGATGTTAACCTTTTCACTCTTAGGCACATGATGTTCTTTTGTTGAGCAGCCAACCAGTGGATATAAATTAGAGATCGAGCATCACTAATGGAGCAACAGTACTAGAACACGTATGGTAGTAAATGTGTGCACAGGTATGTAGCATGAATATCTGTTGAGGGTGTAAGAAGAAGTAGGGATGTGATTCTAGTAGCACTTAGATGTGCTTTATTTGCTGCTGTTCAAGCTCTTGTTGCTGCCATACCACTCAGCTTGATAAATGGCATCAGATTTTAGTCCCTTTGCTTACTGTTGCTAGTTTATGGGCTACATCAACCCTGAACTTGGCTCAAAGCCTTCTTTAAGAGTTGTCTCATTTAGAGATTTTGCCCAGTCACTAAAAACAAAGAAACTGTAAAAAAAAAAAAAATGACAAGTTGCTGGAGTTGTAAGAAGCAATGATCAGGTAAACCACATCCTTTTTTCCTCTGATACTTTCTTCTGGCCTCCCAGTGTGCTGATTTGCTTTGTAGGTTAGTTAGCCCTAAATAAAAAAACAATCAGCTTGTATCTGGGGGCAGTGAAGTGCATCTGAGATATCCCAAGCATGTTTGGCATGTTTAAACACATCCTTTCAACTTGTCTTCTTTCACACAGCTTCTGAGTGATGTTAATAATAATACCATTTATTTTGGATGATTAATTCTGTGATTCTTGCTTCTACATCTCAAATGCAATACTTCCAGCCTTGGCTTATTTTCTTATTCAGTTATTCTAGGTATTTGGAGCTAGAAGATCAAGACTCATTTGTATACAAGTCCAAAGTTAGTAAACAACTGGAGGTACTTCACATCTAATTGTTTTATTAGTGCCTCTATGTTGACTTTGATTGAGGTAAGAAATGTACATTGCCGAGAAGGAGAAATTAATTAAGCCTTTAAGTACAAACGTATGTATTAGGTCATTTGTGATTTTATAACATGGGAAAAAAACCGTATTTAAATGACAAAAAAGTTTAGATTTGAACTACTGTTACTTGCTGGTGTTGCTTATCTGAAAATAACTCTACAGGAACCAGTGTAATTGGAAGTATATAGAACCTGTGGAAGATCAGAATGGAGAGCTGTGCTTTCCGTTTTATTTTAGATTCAGAAATCAGCAGAGGGACTATGCACAGTTTCAGGAAGAAAGTACTTAGCTTTCCTATCTAGTTAGAGATCTACAGTGGATTATTTGTCCCTAAAAATCTATGGAGATGAATGGAGCCAACTGGCCATCTTTTAACAATATGGCTTTATTTTATTTTGTATCTGGAGGATAGCCAATGTGCTGGTATACCTATAAAACGGACTGACAGAAGGAGATGGCAGTTTGTTTGAAGAGTAACTTTTTCAGGAAAAGAAGATGTACCACTGTTTTCCTGTGGGATGCACAAGTTACGTCTGAAGATGTGCAAATGCAAAAGCCATCTAACAGTAAGTGTATCAGTGTTAGCCGTTCTGCCAGTGTCTCTCCACTTACTCGCTGAACCACGTTGAGGATACAAAAGTTCCAGTTCTGCTGTTTACTCAGCTGTGGATCAGCTGGTTCCATATGAGGAATTTGTCTTTCCAGTTTACTTTTGTAAAAACCCAAAAAATAACTTGAAACAGTAAAAAAAAAAAAAAAAAAAAAGGTAATAAAAGAGCATACTAATTGCCAAGCCAGGCTAAGGAATGAATGCCAGAACTAAAATTGCAATAATTGAGGTCCACTGTGTGCATTATCTTCCATTTTCTAATTGCATGATGACAGAGTGGTGGTTTGTTTGGGGGTTTTTTTCTTCACTGCAGAGAATGGACCTGCTGTAGAATGAATCATGGTTACCTCATTGCAGAAACTGTGGAATTTGGAGGGTGATGGCAGAGGATTTCAAGATAGGAAAGGATTGTACGGTGGTTTGGGAAACTGAGTGTTGTCCTGGTTTTGGATTTTGTTGCTATTATGGATTTTGTTGTTATTCTTCTGAACATCACTCTGGGCTAGTCACTCAACTCAAAACTTTTCACAGATGGTAACTAATTTTCTGGAAACCCTGACAACTGGAATCTGATATGGAATATGATGAATATTTACTATTATGGGAACTGTGCTTTAAAGATATGTTTTAGATGCTCAGAAAACCCTGTTCTTAAGCAACTCAAATGAAAAAACAAAGACTATGTTTTCTTTTGGCAATTTTGACTCAATAGCCATGAGTAAATGTAGAAGGTAATACTTTTTTCTCATCTTCAGGAACCCTGGGAAGATAAATTGTCAGTGTTTGTAGAGCATCAGGATCCTACAAAGGAGAAAACTGTAAAATGTCTTTTTTGGGAATAAGTAGTTGTGTTTTGGCACAGCTGTGTGTCAGATTATAGGTGCCATACCTGGAATAACAGGGTAGGATTTTTCAAATATCGATGCCACTATTTTTGTGTAGTGAATTAGGAGAGAACCATAGCAAAGGCTTTGGAAGTTCATTTAATCCACTCCCCTATCTTATAGCAGTACCAGCTAGGTCTAATATATTCTTGTCAGATACTTGTCTAAGCTCCAGTGACAGAATTTTCACAATTGCATGACTTTCTACCACTTTACTTTCCTTACTATTAAAGTCTTCCCCAGTAGCTGAAATCTCCTCTTTCCTGCAGCTCTTGCCCAGTCCTCAGGAGAGAAGGAGAAAGGTTCTTCTGTGGGACTGCTTCATGGTGCACACATAAAGGGTGTAGAAATGAAATTATCCCTTTATTTCCGGAGATATTAAAATTGCCCCAGTTGAATGGTCTGCAACAGCACAGGCTGGGGGCTGACTGCCTGGAGAGGGGTTTGGTAGAAGAGGACCTGGTGGTTCTGATGGACAGTAGGCTGGCCACGAGCCAGCAATGTGCCCTTGCAGCAGAAAAGGCCAACAGCCTCCAGAAATGCATTACGTAGAGCACTGCCAGAACGTTGAGGGAGGTGATCCTTCCCCTCTGCTTGGGACCGGTGAGTCACGTCTGGAATGCTGGGTTCAGGGCTGAACTTCCCAGTATAAGAGAGATATGGATACAATGGAGCCAGACCAGTGAAGGACCATTAAGATGTCAAAGGGACTCAAGCATCTGAGACATGAAAACAGGCTGCAAAAGATGGGTCTATTCAACTTTGAGAAGTAGTCTCATCAGTGTGTACCAATACCTAAGGGAGAGGGGGGGTAAAGAAGATGGGGCCAGAGTCTCCTCCATGGTGCCCATTGACAGGACTAGAGACAATAGGCACAGATTGAAACACAGAAAATTCCACTAAAACATAAGAAAAAAACTTCTTCAATGAAAGAGTGGTCAGGAACTGCCACAGGCTGCCCAGAAATGTTGTGGAGTCTTAGTCCCTGGAGATATTCAAAACTCTGCTAGAGACAATCACGGGCAATGTGACCCTGTTTTGGGTGGGAGATTGACTGGATGATCTCTACGGGTACCTTCCAGCCTCAGCCATTGTGCGATTCAGTGCCTCTAGGAGCTGTAAGTAGAAAGCATGAGCCTGGCATTTACTCCTTGTGTACTGAAGATATTGTGCAACTATTCTTTGCACTAAAATTGGGAGCAGCTCTTTTGCTCGTGGGTTGACTATATAATAAGGGAAATCAGAGGAGAAATACTTAATGTTTGAATACCTTTTATAATTCTTTATGGTGAGGGTTCTCCCTTGCTCATGAGGATCTGGAGTTTGGGTACTTTCTCAGATCTATGTGGTAAGGCATAAATGTGTTGGTTTAGTTTTTTTTAATTTATTTCCATCCATGTAGTTTCTCAAAAGCATTGACTATCACCTTAGTAAAAAACATACAGCTTTTTGCGAAGTCTAATGCTTCCTTCAGCAGTGGTGTACTAAAATGCTCCTCACTTTCACTTTTGTCTTTATCTTCTCCAGACAGCTGGGAAGCCAGTTCCCAGTGTCTTATGCTTAAAAACCGGATTTTTAATAGATTTCTTTTCTCCTTGCCTTCATCCTACAGCATGAAATCTCATTTTATAATGTGTTATAACTGCTTGCCTGGGAAACAGAGTTATCTAAATGACCGGCAGTTTTCCAGTATATTCTGAACATTCTCATGAAGCACAGAAGAGCTTTAACAACTTTAAACTATGATCCTGTAAGATATTAGTGCTAGATTAACATTCCCCGTAACCAAAACTACACCTCAAAATTGCCTTATCATTTCCTCTTCATCCTGATTCCATAAATACCTGAGCCATCTGCATGTCTGTCAGCTAAATTCATCTTAATCATCAGCTTCTAGTTCTGCCTCTAGAGCCATCCAAATCCATATTGTGCTGAGCAGTCAGCTTTGAAGTTCAGAATCCACTCTGCCACTCCGCCTTTTTCTTTTGCTGAATGCTTTTCAGATTCCCTGCACCTCCTCCTTTCTCCTAGAGAAATGAGTAAAAGCATGAATGGGATGGTTGGTAACCACTGCACCCTCTGCTAGGCTGTGTGGTTAGGGCACTCTCTGGGGAGCTGGGAGATGTGGGCTCAACTTCAGCCTGGTGAAGGGGGCAGAGAGCTCAGGTCTCTGTTGTCCCTCAGGAACAGTGCCATCCCTGAGCTGTGAAGTGTCAAGGTCCCTGATCGGAACCTGATCATTTTTTATAAGTGGTGCCTGCTGGCAGGTCTCTCTCTTTAATTCCTTGGCCTCCCTCTTATCTTTGTCATTAGCTGTCCCCTGGTTTCATGATTTTTTTTTCCCATCCCAGACAACAGTACTGTAAGGGTAATTTAGGGGAAAGTTAGACATGATAGAGGTGACTCTTCTTAGCAGACAAACACTTTTATCTGGACTGCAGTCACTCTGGCTGCCATTGCACTCTGTATCCATTCAGTCCATCTTCTCAAAGACCAACCCCTGTTTCCATTCTCTAACATGTTTTTATACAATTTAGATTTAAGGGATTCAGAGAAAGAAATGTCAGACTGCTGCACGGGTAGTTGTTTCACAGGGTTACACAGACTCTGTCAGTGAGTCAACCTGTATTTCTTTTAGCTCGTTGCTGATCCTTGTTTCTCCCTACTCCATAAATCTGTTCTCCTCCTTTGAAATGTTTACACTGTCCACATAGACATAGTTCCCCAGGGTGGTTCCTCACCTCCAGCAGGTCTTCTCAACCTTAACGCGTGAACACGCTCTGCTTTCTTTGCTCAGCTGTCATGCAGCCAAACTCATCTCATTGACTTAATTCCTCATAAATCAATAGTCCAGATACTTACCCTCTTGCTTCCTTTAGGATGAATCTGCTCCACAAGCTCACAGCCAGTTTGTTGATCTTTGCTGTTATTAGGACCTTCTGTCTCCTTTCTTTAAGCCCATTTCTCCACTGTAGGTCTGCATTTGAGGTGGAGCTTCCTCCTGCAGACTACTGCCTTGTGCCCATCCACTTGGCTGTTGTTTTGTTATTTCCAGCCTGCCTAGGTTTCTTTATGTTTTGTGTCTGTCCCCATTGGTTTACACAACACTGCTCTAATTCATAGGAGTCGTTACCTCAAATATAAATTGAATGAATATGATGTTTACTGCTTCATTCCAGATCATTAATAGACATTGAATAAAACCAGACTTTGAGCAAATTTCTAGCCCTCCTTTTCTCCCCTCCCCACATCCAGATATTCTCCCATTGGCTCTTTATGTTCATGTTTATCTTTTGTTCCTCTTTGTTTATGGACTCACAGCCTGTGTTCAATCTCTGTGACAGTGCTCATTTCCCAGCCAACCTGCATTCATTTTTCAAGTCGTGTTTCGTAGCTTCGGCTCTTCTCAGGACTGGCTGTAGGCTGCTTCTTCATTCCCTTCATCTGCCGGTTTTGTAAATCAGTAAGAAAGGAGCGTTCATGTTTATTTAGCAAGATTTTGTCTTTTTTGACTCTCTGGAATGATCTTCACGCTGGTGCTAAGATACTCCACCATCATTGGCGATGGGGGATGCGCTCCCTTTCGCACCAGCAATGAAATTTCCCTGTGCTCTTCACTTCTTACTGAATTTATTAATCCCATTGTATTTATTAATCCAGTCCCTCAACAATGTAAAATATGAGTCCCTTTGATAGGTGGCTCCCAAGCCACTTCTACCTGCTGACAAGTCTGGCTTGATATTTGCTAGCAATGACTTACTGTCGTACAAATCCTCACTCGCCTGGGTTGCTGGCACCCTGGGTACATGGGCTCTTACAACTTGTGGTCCAAATCCAGTTGCTGGCACTTAGGCAACCGTACACACTCATGCACGAAGAGAAGAGTCCCCTCACTGAGGACAATAGAGATGGAGGTTAATGAGAAGACAAGGCAGAGACTGTTCTGGTCAGGTGCGGGACATGGCCCAGCAAACATACTGACCAGCCACCTGTTTATATGCAACCAGCCCTTTTTATTTCTTTATCCCTCTTTTTTTTTCCTCATGCTTCTTGGTCCAAAGCAATCTTGATCCATCCCTTTTCCCATATGTGGTCCTTCTAATCACCTCATAATAAGTCCCATACCTCCCCCTCAGCATGGAAGGTGCTCTGGAGAGCCTTTCCATTGACTCACCTTGCTAGGTGTCACCCTTGGCCCATGGGGCTGATTGATTGTGCCTCAGTGACAGCTCCTGGAAGGTTTGGGTCAGGGGCTCTGTTTCTCTGTTAATAAATCGTAACAGGCATAAAGCAGCTTTAGAATTCCCTGACAAAAGTCATGTTTTAGAAATAAAATGGAGAAAAAATAACAAGAAAATGTGAAGAAGTGTATGGATGCAAAAACTTACAAGAAATTCAAAACCTGGTTACTGATTGATCTGTACTAAGACAGAAAAATTATTTCCAAGGGACGTATTAAAAGCCTTCTGTTAGACTCTCACCAAACTCTTGATGTCTAGTAGTCATGACTGCAAGACAGGTTATGACATAGGAGTCAGCTCTGCATCATTTCCACAAAGACAGGAACTGTTTGGATGCTTCTAGGTGAAACCAGAAATGCCCATCTAAACGGCAACACAGTGTCTTCCACTTAACTCACAACCAACAATATGTTTTCCTTAAGTCTGGGTTGTTGGGACCAGGATATAATTTAAAAGTTGCTCAGAGAGAAGCAGATAAGCGTTGACACTCTCACCCTGTGTCTCTCTCTATGCCTAGGCAGCCAGGTTGTCAGTGGACAAGTTTAGTACATCAGATTTTATGCTTCTTCCTTTTCAATCACATGAGGAGGACAGGCAGTGGACTGGTCACCTTATGAAGAACTTCTTGGGAACGTTGGGCAAGGAAGTCGTGGGGGTGCACATGCATGTAGTTGAATAAAGAGCATTTCTTTGCCTTGTGTTGCACCATTGAATGCATGGGTGGATTGGGCTTTGTCAGTTGAGTGGGGGAGTAGAAATGTCATCGACCTCCCATTGCTTTGTTCACAGGTGTCACTGTAATGCTGGAGATACTGAGTATTATGAATGAGATCTGGACCTCTTGGCCTTAATAGCAGTCTCGTTGCAGAGCCATCTGTTTTTTGTAAGGTTGCCTCAAATGATAAGGGCTACAGTCTGAAGATATTGCTTTTATAAATGAAGATTACTGATAATTTTGTCAACCTTATGTAAAAAGTGCATAACCAAGACAGCTGTAGCTGCAGATCTACCATCTGAGGAAAGAGGAGATCAAGAATTTTTGCTTTTTGGCATAGGTAGCATAAATGTTGCACAGAGATCCTGGTTCTTGGATTACATGGGAATAATAGTGCAGAAAAATCACATTTCTATTACTTTTACAGAGCAGATTTTCAACTTTATTCTCTAATTAAGCATGTAGCAGCAATAAGCATATTAGGGTAAGGGGCTGGGTGGAATGCTCTTTCTTCCAGTGAATCCTTTAGGAGCTAAAAGCATTAAATGATATTAAGCTTCTCCAGCTCAGTTTGAAGCCAGAATCCAGAGTAGTGCAGAATATTAGAAGCCGTTAACTAGTCCCTGCTGTCCCTGCTCCTCAGTTTACTAAGTAGTCTCAGCTGCTATGGAGGATCTGGACTTTTCTGTTCACAAGTGAAATACGTTCTCAAGGACCATGCTTATAAAGGCATAAAGCATCAACTGCACCAAGCCCCGTAGCCTAAGTGCTCTGTTTAAATGACTAAAGCCACCCATGGTTTCAATGACATCTGCAAATGTCATTAAAATGTTACTCTTCGGCCAACATAGTGATTCTAACAAGAGTCCCCAGCGCAGAGACACAGCATTAGTGAGCTGCCAGTGCAATTCCCAGTCTCACGCACTGTACCAAAACCACATCTGCAGTAATGACACCAGACTTGGACAGCTTGGTGCAGAAAGTTGTGGTCAGCTCTGGTTTCCAGAGAGGGGAAAGGGACGGGTTTAGAGTGACTTTGCACCTGTGAAACAATGTGCTGCTATTACAATGCCCAGCACCAGCCTGTCTTTGCTCTAGGGAGGCCTGGAGTGCTTTAGAAAGCTTTTTGCAGTAACTATAGTCTCTATAAACACAAATGGGGAAAGCAGCTATTAAAAGATTTTGGTTGGCTCTCTATTGGTTTCTGCTCTCACTAGCTGCCTTTGGAAAGGTTAAGGATGCAGTGAATGCCAAATGATAAGCTTTGTAGTCCCCAGCACTCCTGAGACCTGAAAGAAATCTGCTGGTAATTGTTATAAGCTAATGATTCCCTGCAGGTTGATTGGTGCTTATGTGCCGAGGGGTGAAAGGCTGTACTTACAGAAGTTATGAAAACAAATTGCCTCTGCGTTAAGGAATTCCAAGCCTCCTGCTCAGTCTAACCCACTTCTACCTCTTTTATTTTAATGTCTGTTTGCAGACTCTGAGCTTGGGTTTTACTGATTAAATAATCCCATTCTAGGATTTACTGGGATAATTCCCCGAAGCACAGTAGGACACTGATAGCAGGATACTACCTCTCCTAGTTAAATTAACAGGGACTTCAGTGTGTTGCTTTTAATGCAAATTGCAATGCCTATTAAGGTCTTGGGAACTTCCTTTGCTTGGAAATATAGGAAAAAATACGATCTTTTCAAGAGATGGGAGATGTGTTTGATCCCTGTCTGTGACTAATCAACTTCTCCTCGAAGGCATTAGACTGAAGTTGAAGCTGGAAAATCACCTGGTGTCCACAAAAGCCACCAAGGAGACTTCATTCTGGGGCTGGATTCTCCAAAGGACTTGGGTACACACGTCCTATCTGCATGGATCTGTGGAAGCCAGAGCACAAAATGTGGTTCCCAGACACCTCAGCTGACTAATTCTAGAGACAATTTAGGTCCTTAGGTAAAGGTGCAAGAAAGGCAAACTCCTGCTGGAACTTAGCATTAGGTTCCTAAAACCAGAGGAGATGGTGGTGTTAGGTCATTGTGGTAGTATTAGGTCATAGGCTGGACTTGATAATCTCGGAGGTCTTTTCCAGCCTCAATAATTCTGTGTGATTCTGTGTGAAAAAGCCCTCTGCAGAAGACCTGTCTGTCTGATATTGGCTGTGAGATACCACTGGAGGGACTGATGGGGTAAATGTACGGTAGTGGACTGGGTTCAAGCATTCTTATTTTTGATGGTCCATCAGTAAAAGTACTATTCCTGTTATCATTTCTAACATTTTTTTCATCATTACCAGTCCATGCTGGTTCTAAAACAGTGGTCTGAGCCTTGGATTTTTTCCATCATGTACAAGCATCGAAATCATTCTGTAAACACCTCAGCAAACAGGACACAAACTTCTCTGGGAACCTGTGCATTTTATGTAAGATGAGTATGTGATCGTTTTGAACTCAAAGGCTATTTTCGTGATGTGGGGGAGAGAAAGGCTGAGCTGAGAGCCTGGATGATTTCAGAGGCATGCTGAGCTTTTACCAAGGGAGGTGAATTTTTCCTCTTTTTGGAGCTTGAGTCTCAGTGCATTCACTGCTACATCTCCTGATGAAGCCAGATTTGGGGAAATATGTGTTATTATCCACTGAGGGAAGCGACACACACAAGATACCTCTGCACAAGAACACGTTCTTTTCCTGAAGAATTTAAACTGATCAGAGTGGGAAGCAAAGTCTCAAACACAGTATTATTCAATTTGTTGACATGAAACCTGCTCTTTCAGAATCAGCAGGACCTTCACAAATCTCATAATAGGCTGCTGCTGCTTAGAATAATGTAGCACAGACCTACAAGCCAATTGAAGCAAGAAACGGTAGATTGCCTATACATTCATGCTTTTCCCAATTGAAGCAAGAAACGGTAGATTGCCTATATATTCATGCTTTTCTTTTAAAATCACAAATTGATTACACTTCTGCCTGAGAAATATTCCTACCCATGGCCATACTCTGTTCAGCTATATCTAACTGTAAGCTTCCAAGTCAAATAAGCTAGTAAGTGCATACACATTTATGTTTCTCTTGGTAATCATGACCTTTCCGTAGTATTCTGCAGGCAAATGCTGTAGCTGTCAGTGATACAACACAGATGCAAGTTTCTCTGTCAAATAAAGCTGTGCACTAGACATGCAATCTCATAGCTCTTGAAATAAAATCAACATGGAAATATTTTTATTTCTACACTAACTTACATTAGCAGAAACATTGCAACCGACTATAATCCCCGAGCAACTAAATGGTATGCATTTTGGAACTTGCTTCTCTAATAAATTGACTACTACAATCAATATGGTCTGCATCATCTACATGAAAAGAGTGCTTCCTTCCCAGCTGTACAGTAAGGCACATAATCACCTCTGCAGGCCAAGAAATCCTTCGGCAAATGTACAAACAAGGAAATATAACAACAGAGGCTTGCAACAAGCATCTGAACAATTTCTATCAGTGATATTTTTGAATGATATCTGTCACCTCATTTTAGATTTCATTAAGTGATATGTATCACTGGCCAATCAAAACTTACAGTTCCAAGAACATTTCTCTGCAAATTAGACTTGTTAGGAGATGAAGCAAAATTTTTAGCAGTGTGGTTGATAGATGCAGGAGATTTTTAAGCACAAAAGGGACTGCCAGTTGAGCCCGACCTCCTGTGTATCTCTAGCTTTTCAATTACTTCCCATTGCTTCTGAGTCCAACAGCTAGGTTTTTTTTTACTAAAATGTAGCTTACAGGAAGGCATTATGACTGAACTGGGACGCTATGAGAAAATTATGGGGAATTCATCCCTTCCAATTTCTTTTTCCCTCAGTGTTTAATAGCTCTTACCGCTAAGGATTTGTGCTTTATTTCCAGTGTGAATTCCTTTGGCTTCATCTCCCATCCATGATTCTCATTACACTTTTCTCTATGAAAATGACAAAGGCCCTTCAGTTTGGGTATTTTCTCCCATTAACATGCTTGTAAATTAGGGTTTTTTTGTCTTTTTATTTATTTATTTATCATTTAAATCAGGCTGATCTTTTTGAGTCTCCCAATATAAGATATTTTCTCTGGCCCTCAAACATTTTGATGTGTCTTTGCATCTTCTTCAGTTTCCCAGAAGCCTTCTAAAGACTTGAGAAAGCCAATGCTGATGATACACAGTACTCTGGTTTCGATGCCCATGTTCTGTGGCAGACTTCAGTTAGTTTTTCTCACCATCAGTTCCTCTACAATACTGCACTGGGAATCTCTGCTAAGGTATTTGTTTACTGGGACCTAGTCTGAGTCCCTCATCCCAGGCTAGGATGCCCCCTCTCTGCAAAGATTTGGTCTCCATTCCTTGTTCAGCAGTATATAATGCAGACTTCACCTGCAGTAAGGCATATTTAGACAGAATAAGTGCGGAGTCTCTGTCTTGCATAACTGTCCAGCCTACACAATTATTTACCTTTCTGTTGCTATATATCTTATTAGCAATGATTTTATTCTTCCAGATCACTGGTGAAAATATCAAACAGTGCCAGGCTCAGCACCCAGCCTGACAGAGCCTTAATAAAGCCAATGTGATTTGATAGTGTCTGTCACTATGATACATCGATTCCTCATCAGCTTAGTGTTCACTTTATTCATATTTCCTAAGGCATTGGGTAACATTAGATCTAGTACCTTGCCAAGTTTGAAGTGTATTATTTATACCAATTGCCTTTACCAACCAAAAATGTGATGAAAAATAAAGTGGAGTTGTTGAAAAAGAACTGATTTTTACCTGGTAATGAACTTGCTGAATAAATCTTGATCAGCTCTAGAAATGTAAAGTGTAATATCCCCTCACTCTGTAGAGGTAGTAACTGCTCAGTGTGTATCTTGGTGGTATGGGCCCAACCATGAGCTCACGGCCACCAGCAGTTCCCAGAGCCTGCTGAGGGCTCAGCTTCTACCTCCATGGCCCTTCAGAGAGCAGCTGCCCTCATCACTGTGCTCCTGCTGCTTGTCTCATTCCAGTAGGCTGAAGAATCGGTGCCACTGGGGAGGAGGCCTTTATTCACATTCATCTCAGTTTAAGAAGAGGAAGTAAAATGTGGATTTAGGCCAGCCTAGTATTGTCTTCTGAGTGTTTTTAGCCCCGGGATGGTATTTTCTCACCTGTGATTGCCTTTTGTGGAAGTCACTATGAGTCTCCTCTGTGAAATGTCCTCTCCTGCCCCAGGAGCCAGGGAGCATTAGATGGACTGTGGTACCCACACATATGTCCTGCTCCATCCTCCCATAATGATCCTGTGCAATTGAAAAAACTGCATCTGGCTACATAAGCCAGCTTTAGGTTAACTTCAGAGTGTCAGAGCAGCTTTGACAGTGCCAGTGGAGCTGGAATTTTCTGTGTAGCACTTGGCTGGCAATTGCAAACCATGTGAAGACCCTTTTCTTCTCTTTGCAACTTCTCCCCAATATCTGATTATTTCTCCTTGATGGCAGAGCTTTACTCTTTTCCTTTGTAACTGAAGAAGCTTGTTGCTACTTTGTGGGTTTCTGAAGAGGTNCAAAAAAAAAGAGTATATGGGTTGCAAACCATGTGAAGACCCTTTTCTTCTCTTTGCAACTTCTCCCCAATATCTGATTATTTCTCCTTGATGGCAGAGCTTTACTCTTTTCCTTTGTAACTGAAGAAGCTTGTTGCTACTTTGTGGGTTTCTGAAGAGGTGTCACCCTTTATTGCTCACATGCAGCAATGATACTAAAAACAAATCAGTCAGTTGTCATAGATCAGAAACATGCAAAGAAATAGAAACAGACAGTAAGCAATATCTAGGAAAATTCATATCAAAAGCTTAAAAAGTTGTAGTCTTGTTCAGTTAGGTCATAAGTGGAGCTTTTCGAAAACAGGATTGATAAATAGGTTTGTATGAACTGTGTGTGTGAAACAAATTTTAACTTGATTTAAGCATTTTCCTGTAGAATCTGCAGCCCGAGTGCTGCCATGCTGTATTTCTGCAGGAAAGGCAGGAGAGGAAATCGAGCGGCAATGAGCTATAAACAGAAATGAAACTAACTTGATTATTCTAAGTCCTAAGCCTGAACATTAAATGGATGCCATTAAAATATGGAAATTTTACACCATGGTCATTTATCTTTCTCTTGGCAAAGTCTGGGGAGTTCAAAATATTCCTCCCTCACAGAAAGTTCAAAAGTACAGATGCTGACAGTGAATATTTAGCACTGAATGCCATCTTCTGTAGAGGATGCGATACTTTCATGACGAAAATACAGAATATTTATACATGTGTAAAGCAATGTCATACCTCTTCTGGGTGCTCAGCTCTGTGCAGAAGGACTCTGGTGCTGAGAGCTTTTCTCAAACTGAGAATGTAATGTGAGGGCTGCAGGAGAAGTCTGGGGCGGGATCTTACCTGATGCCAGTGTGTCTTGATGACCTATCTGCTCAAATAAGTTGTACACTCATGGAGTGAAGGTTTGTTTTCCTCATCCATACAACAACCAAACGAAGTTACCTACTAATACAATAAATACCGAGAATAAGGGACAGTTGGTGACCAGACTGTGATTCTGTGAGTAAATTGTGTTGCTCCATATTCTGGGTTAGCGGCAGCAGAAAAACTTAACCTTTTTTTTTTTTTCCTTAGATCTACAGAGAAAAGTAATTGAGCGAGAATCTTAGGCTTTATTTAAAAAAAGAATGACAGCAAAGGAAAAACTCAGAATATGATGCACACTCATCCTAATGTCTCAGAAGACAGAAAAAAAAACAGTGAAGGGTTTTATTGATCTATTACAAATCTCCTACTTAAACTGATGTCATTATTACTATTTTGTCAGCACATCTCCTGAGTGTTTGACAGTTTGGGGTAATTCAGATGCCGCAGCAAGAAACCGAATGGAAATTAACCTTGGTTAATGAACTACATGTCATGGGCATTCCTACCAGCCCAGGTGAAAGAGCAGTTTGACTGTGTTTGCATGCTGGTTTTAAGCTAGTGTATGTGTTTATGGATGCAGGCCAGGGTGTGACTGCTTCAGCTGTGGCTCTGGCTGGAGCCAAACCTAGCAAAACCCAGCTCCTCCTTGCATTGGTCCTGATGCAAGTGTGGCATGCTGAGGGATCACGTAAGTGTGGGAAAGGTCTGAGGGGACAGGCTGAGATTACAGAGTCTCTTGGATCTTTCCTTGCTTGGAAAAGACTGGAGACTCCTTGCAAGCTTGCCTGACTCTTTGGAGCTGCTGCTGCAGGGTGAGCCTGGGCAGAGAACACCAGCTCCCTCCACCAGCCATGGGCCATGAGCAGTACGTCCGGCCCAAGGGAAGCAAGATTTGCTTGATCCACAGCTAGTGGCTGTACTGGGTCTCCCAGTGACAGGTGGTGGTGGTTCTGCCTGCCTCTCGAACACGTTGCTATACCTCTACTGCCTGTCTCCATGGCCACTGGACTGCACAGTCCTCCTGGGGCCAGAGGGGATGCTTGCCTGGGACAAGGGAAAGAGGGGCTGCTGGGTGGGTGTTCCCCCTTTTCCACTCAAGAGGCACAGAAACACTGGCTGTGGGATCTCTCTTCAGGCATGAAATGTGGTAAGGGAAAGGGATGGACACAAACAGGCCTCAGCCAGTTTGGGTAAAGAAATGAACTCATGACCAATATTAATATCAAAAAGACAGTAGAAAAATTACAGCTGTGAGACTGGAACAAAACGAAAACACAAGACAAACCTTAAAAGCCCCCAGAGAGAACTGCAGAGGTGCCTCCACCCTTTCCGACTGTCAGCAAACATCTCAATGACAAAGGAAGTGGAAGGTACTGAAATGCACTCAAAATTCTGCATCCTTCCAGGCTCATAATATATGCACTTCATAACTTAAGAAATGCAGTTACCAGCTCAGCATGCAGATATTTTTTAACCTCTTTCTACGTCGTCTTTTTTATTCAGTAGGAGAAAAGAAACGATTGGACTAAGGTATTACCAGGGTTCATTAACTTGTCCTCAAATGGCAAGATGAATCACAAACTCGTACTCAGTTGTTTTCCAAGTTGAAGAATAGATTTTAAATTTCCTTTCACAACAAAAATTCACAAGGCCAAAATTTGATGGTTGCTGCTGGCAAGCATCTTCCAATGAAAATACGTGTCCTCCACAAGCAGAAACCCTGTGCAGAGCCAGAGCCTGTAAACAGAGTGCCTTGTGATTGAGCAGGGGCTGCAATCACAAAATCTGTAACATACGGGCCACATTCTGAATTACAGCACAGTGAATAACTGGCAGTGCCTGACTCGCCTAGTGAACGTTACTGGCCTTCCAAGTAGACTTGCCACAGCGTTCCTAAATGCGTTCAATGTGAGCTGCTCATGCACAGCTGTCTGTGCATCTCTCTGGCTTTCCTAGCTTGGTTGGAAACAATTAATGATGTTAACGTTTGATGCTCAAAATTCAGGCTGCAGAAGTCTCAGGAGTTTCTTCCCTCCCTGAGAGCGAATGGTTTGTGTTGTTTCAGAGCCCTAGTTAAAGGGAGCATTTGAGCATGGATCGCTGGATGGGGCTGAAAGCCTCCTAGGGGAGATGTGCGCAAAGCTGGGTTCTTTGTTTTTTTCCTATAGCGTTTGCCGACACTGCCCCATTCTCTCTCACAAACCTGCAACTACAGTCACCAGCCAAATTGGCAACTTCCTTACCAAATTTGCCAAAGAAAGATTCATGCCTCAAAATTCTCATCTTTCAGTTCTGAAAAAAAGGATGTTTATAGTTCTCATTACTGTGGAATAATATGAAAAAATGTATAAAGCATGTCAGTGCTGTCTTTAAGGCTTTGTTTTTGACAAGTGGAGCTCATCTGATAATAAATGCTAAGAAGGCCATGGATAGATTCCTGACTCCTGGCTCAAACAAACTCCAAATCAAGATCTGCATGTCTTGGACTACATCTCCACTGTCTTGTAACAGCAGTCTCAGGACCCCCATCAGGACGGGCCGTGCCAGTCACCCATACTCCTGCCCTCTTTGGCATGATCAGAGGTACAGCCTACACACATGCTCCAGGGGATGTTGGAATACGTGTCCAAACACAGCCACATGATGACCCGCCAACAAGGCAGTCTTGCAGAAGCAACCGTCCAGTGGTCACCACAGCAGCCAAGTGACTCAGAGATGCATGGCCTGCCAAGTCCATCATCCTTCAGAGCTATGTAGACATAGCCTATGAGATTAAATACAAAAGTCACGGGGAAGACAGATGAGGATTTGAGCCCGCAGTCTACAGAGAATATAGCAAAGCACTTTAAGCAAAGCAGCAGTCCAGCAGAACACTTAGTGTGCACTTAACATTAAGCCTGTAAGCAATTCATTTTTGAGTATTCATAATTATAAGGAATCAAAGGAAAAAAAGATGTCATATAATACATTGGTGAGCAGATTCGTAAGCCTGCAGTATAATGTTCTGAGAATGGCCATATATTTTCTTTCCTTATTGAACAAAATAAGACCTTCCCAAGCTTTAAAAATGCCCTGTTGATAATTATTAGATTGGTTTGTCGTTACTAAGAAGGAAAGTAAAATGATGATCGGATCTTTATTCCTCAAAACTCACCAGGTAAACAGCCTTACCAGTGTTCCCTTGTAACATTGCATACCACGAGTCTGTGAATATGTAACACCGAAAAAAATCCAGCGCTGTGCAGTGTACGAGCCATCCTTGTATATTTAAGCTGCATGACTCACAGTGCATTTAGAGATCTCCTTCCATGTAAGTACGATCTATTTACAAGCATGCGTAGGTTTTCAGAGTTTCACAATAGCTGGCAGAAGAGCATAATTTATTTAAAAACTCTCATTTTGTTCTGGCCTATCTGCTAGTCATGTGCACATAGCTATTTTTTGGAAAATACAGAGTCTGACTCCAAATTCAAAGTAAAATTTTGATCCTGCTCTATCTGAGGTGCTACATTTGCAAGAAACTTCCTCCCGATGGGGCATTGGCATTCAACAATGGGTGTTTTAACGCAGAAGAAATGTGAATTTCATCCTTGTGTTTCTTGTAGGATATGATATCTCCGTGTACTGTGCGTATTTCAAAAGTCAAGGACATTCAGGCAAATGAAAGCCAGTGAATTGTGCCTCGCACAAAACTGGTACAGAATATAACTTTTATGAGCCTCACAAGATCAATGTAGACTCAGAAATCTTTATTATCCTCATTCCTTTCTTGAAAGTAATAACTGAAACCACAAACTACCATCAGAAGAACCACCCAAGAAGCGAGTTGGTCACTGGCAGATCTTTTATATTAGACCACTGGGGCTAAATTCCATTTGTGTTTCTGCGCCTCATGTTCCTATTGACTAGCTCCAGGCAGCTGCCTGCTTACTGTCTTATTTAGGTCCTATGAATCACTCTCTGAGGCTCTCCCACTGCCATAGGGAGATAGGTGAAATTCCGGCTTCAGGTTTTTTCTACACGTATTCAAAGACAAGGCTGGTTTCAATGCAACTGTGCATGAGCCTGGGTCTAGGTCCACACAGCTGCTGGCTCCCTCTTCACTGACCTGGTTACACTGCTCTTTCTTGCAGGTTCTCCACCTGTGTGTCATACCAGTGATGTTCTCTTGGAAAACAGCAGCAGATGAAAGCCTCTCTTTTCACCTTTTCCTTACTTTTGAAAGCTCTGCAGATCACATTCACGTTCACAAGAGGTGCCTCTAGAATATAGGTGCCCCATAGATGGAGACTAGCATTAAGTAAAGAATAACAAAATAAAGAGCTGCAATGGAGCGTCATCAGTCATCTCTATATGCAGTAGAGGACAGGCTACATGGTACCACTCAGGAGTAGTCATTGATTATTCATACCAGGTACCTGACTGGACACTGCGCACTGCCTAGACCCCATTTCTGGATGTATTTCTGGTGTATAGAAGGGTTTAGAAATTGTTTGTAGGGAGCTCTTGCCCAAGTAAAGAAGGGCAACATAGCTCAGGTATACCTGGACCAAGCTACTCAAAGGCACTCACAAGTCCAGACATTCACAACCAACCTGTGTAATTTTTTTATGAAATGAAGCAATTTCCGCCCTGGCATACATGCTCACACTGCACCCTTTGGAGTTTGCTCCAAAGCAAACTTTGGAGCAGGATAGAGGAATTTAAAAGCAGTGCAAATTTACTAAATGAGAAACCATGATGAATCCCTCTCCTGTGGCAGCAATCTCAAATCCCATGAAAGGCCTCTGTGAAAGCCTCCTGCAGTCAGCTTTGCAGATAGTCCCTCTCTGTGATTTCAGCAAGTAGGAGCAGTGCAGTTCTCACTCTATTGAAGTAAATAGCAAATATCCCAATGACTAAGTGCAGCCAGGATTTCACCCAGGAATTTAAGTGCTAAAGTGCTATAGTTTCCTTGCCTGACAAGAGGAAGAAATAGACAACAGCTTGTTTGGCATATTTAAAAACAAACTCTTGAATGGGAATATAAGAGTGCTGCTAAGACCCTTCAGACATGATCCTTATTTGTGCTGTAAAACCTGACACGAAAAAGCAGGAGGATTTGTTTCTGGTGATTAATAACCACTTTTTTTTTCCTGATAGTTAATTCCTCTCATACCCAGCAACAGCACCCTGCTGTACTGCTTCCAGGAGTACCTCAGTTATATTTTGCCAAGAATAGAAAGTCTGATTTCATTGCTGCTGTTGGAATTGCTCCCTCTCTGCAGGCTCTTGAATCATTTATACTGATGATGACATATTTTAGGGGATGCCTACTCTTGTACGGAGATGTCTTTTGCTTTTTGGGAAGGATCACCTGTGCCACGACAGTTATTTAAAACTGAGGGTAAACTGACCTTCACCCTCCACTCAGATTCTTCCTGTAAACCTGATTTCTAGCTGATCTGCTTGAGCACTTCATCAAGAGCACAAAACTGTTCCACAGTTTCTTTCCCTGATATTTTTCAGAGTGTCTCTGTAAAAGTTTTGAAGACTTTCTGTGAATATTTCTTGGACAGGACAGAGCTTACCTGCACACCGACCTTTATAGTTGCTGATAGTGCTATTTCCTCAGGGTTGTGAAGAAGTGCTTTGCTTAGAGTGGGATGAAAGGAAATCCCTTCTTCTTCTCTTGAGCACACATGACCCTGGGGAGTGAGATCTATGCACAGGAATTAGAAAAGGATTTTCTGGAACTGGTTTGTTCAGCTTAGACCTGTGTTGCTGCAGCAAGACCATCACATTCAAGTGATGCTGAACAGAGAAAACAAGGGCAGAACTCAGGTGTCCTTGCTCACATTTATGCACTGCACTGAGTCTTGGGGATATGCAAACACACGTCTAGTTTCTCTAGAGAAATGTACCCAGGCCACAGCTCCACAGGCCCCAGTTAAGTGAGAACATTGTTATATCTGAATCTTGAGGAAAACTTGATAACTTACTGTAGATCTTTTCCTTTGTCACACCACTTTTAAAATAGATCTTGCCAAGTAGATATATGCTGACACATTTTTACTACTGGAGCACTTACTGGAGCACTTACTGGAGCACTGTGTAACATTGGAGCACTTTGTTTAGGGATATGTTTCTAATGGTCAAGTCTTTATATGGATGTATTGAACAATAAGTTTGAGGCATGATGCAGAGATTAGCCTCTGAAATTTTCTGTGTGACATGAGATCCAGCTGCATGATTTTTGACTATCCTTCCACCTCTAGACTCCACACCTATCTCTTTCTTGCCCCAGAGAGAAAAAAGGCTTGAACATGCAAAAAAACTTGACACGTACACACACATGAATCAAACGGATTGGGGCCTGAGAGACAGAATCCTTTGTATTTCTATGACTGACTTGATTTTTAATGTATTTTCCTTGCATGGTATATTCTTCTCTTTTCTTTCTCTTGTGCTTTCACTGCATATAAAAAAAAAAAAAAAAAAGAGTGGTTTTTTCATTTCCTTGATTTTGTGAATTTTTGTATGAACATAAACATTTCGTAATATTTTGCTGTGATTTGGGTCATCCTTGCAAAACGGTAGATCCAGTCCAAATATATTAATTTCTGTTCAGATGGCCAAGCACATAATTCATCTGAGTAAGATTCAAATGCAGTTCATAATAAGACTGCATGTATTCCAGAGAAGGGGATGGTCTCTTTTAGATAGCCTCTTTAGTTTGGACTAAATTCCTTATTTTAGTATAGGAAGTCATTTTAATATTTGAGTTGCATTGTGTCACTAGAGATAGTCTAAAACAAGAGAGTATGATCTGAGAAAAATTTGTAAAATATTGTCTTGAGCCAAATTGGCCTGAAAACTTGTTTTCCAATCTGTCCTGCTTATGTTCAGGAGCTGCAGCAGTCCATCTCTCCTATCTTGCCCTGTAGATCTAGAAAAGCTGAGTCTTTTCTCAGTCCTCCCAGGACTTAGCGCTGCAGCTGGGAATCAGGATACTAGCATCCCTGTCCTGACCAATGGAGCCAAGATCTCATGAAATCATGCTTGACCAATCTGATAGCCTTCTATGATGGTGTAACTAGCTGGGTAGATGAACAGAGAGCAATGGATGTTGTCTACCTCAACTTCAGTAAGGATTTTGACACTGTCTCCTGTAATATCCTCATAGGTAAGCTTAAGAAGTGTGGGTTAGATGAGTGGGCAGGGAGGTGGAGTGAGAACTGGCTGAACAACAGAGGTCAGAGGGTTGTGATCAGTGGTGACCCCAGGGGTCAGTGCTGGATCTAGTCTTGTTCAACATACTCATCAGTGACCTGGATGAAGGGACAGAGTGTACTGTCAGCAAGTTTGCTGATGGTACAAAACTGAGAGAAGTGACTGGCACACCAGAAGTTTGTGCTGCTATTCAGTGAGTCCTGGACAGGTTGGAGAGTTGAGTGGAGGGGAACCTAATGAAATTCAACAAGGACAAGTGTAGAGTCCTGTAGCTGGGGAGGAATAACCCCCTGCACCAGTACAGGTTGGGTGTTGAGCCGCTGGAAAGCAGTTCCATGGAGAAGGACCTTGGAGTGCTGGTGGACAACAAGTTAACCATGAGCCAGCAGTGTGTTCTTGTGGCCAAGAAGGCCAATGGTATCCTGGGGTGCATTAAGAAGAGTGTGACCAGCAGGTCAAGGGACGCTGTCTTTCCCCTCTACCCTGCCCTAGTAAGGCCACATTTGGAGCACTGTGTCCAGTTCTGGGCTTCACAGCTCAAGAGAGACAGGGATCTGCTGGAGGAAGTCCAGTGAAGGGCTACAAAGATGATTAAGGGACTGGAGCATCTCTCTTATGAGGAAAGACTAAGTGACCCAGGTCTGTTTAGCCTGAAGAAAAGACTGAGAGAGGATCTTATCAGTGCTTATAAATATCTAAAGGGCAGGTGTCAAAAGGGGCCAGTCTCTTTTCAGTGGTGCCCAGTGATAGGACAAAGAGCAATGGACACAAACTGGAACACAGAAAGTTCCACCTAAACGTAAGGAAAAAATTATTTACTGTGAGGCTGATGGTGCACTGGCACAGGCCTCCCAGAGAGGTTGTGGAGTCTGCTTCTCTGGAGACTTTCAAAACCTGCCTGGTCATGTTCTTGTGCAACCTGATCTAGGCAAACCTATTTTGGAAATAAGGTTGGACTAGATGAACCCCAGAAGTCCCTTCCAAGCCCTATCGTATTGTGATTCTGTGACCTGGTCAGAGCCAGAGATTGCAAGCTTCTCACTTTTTGGAGTCATTTGGTCTCCAGACTCAGGGCATGCTGCCTGGCATCCTTGCTGCAGCCCTGCAGGCCGAGACTGGCTGCCAGAGGCCCTCACACCTGGACTACCTTGCCTATGAGCTGAAGTTTTGATTTCCAAGAGCCAAGGCAGACCCAGCTGTCTGGCCCAGCATCATGGACCCAGAGAAAGGAGCTCTGGCTTTGTGTACTTTGCCCAGAATCCAGGCAGCGTTGTGCTTGTTTAATTTGGTGAGAGTTTGAATGAATAAGACATTTTTTCAAACATCAACATTGCAGAAGTAGAACAACAGATTTTCCCATGCAGTAGAGTTATGTCAGGAAAATTCCTTGCCATGTTTTCTATGACTACAGGTAGCCTCTAGGGCTAGCGAGATGCTTCTTTTCATAGAATGCACACAGTGTCAGAGATAAAAATCAGGGAGCCCTCCTCACTGATATTTCCCGTTAGCCACTACAGCAATCTGTATTGCCTTTCTCACTTCCCTCAGATTTCTGAAAGATAAACTAGTCCCATCATGATGGAGCCCGACCACTCCAGACTAGATGCCCTTAAGAGCAAGGAGTTGCTCTAAGGATCTCTTCTGATCCCAAAAGGTTTGTAATAGAAACCTTTTGTAATTATGCTGATCTTCAAAGAAGCGATGTGAAAAGTCATTATGGGGATGACAAGCCTCAAGAGTCAATATTTTAAAAAAAGGTATCATTTGCCAGGACTGCCAGCTGCTGGCCAGACACTGAATTAGCTGCCTTCCTCAAACAGAGATGTTCCCCATCTGCTGAATAAATGCTCCTTTTGTGCACATTTTCACAGCTGAGGTTTGAACCAAGAGGCTTGTGGTCTGCAGACAGCAGCTCCACAAAGACAGACAAAATGTTTCTTGCTCTGGACTAGACAGGCAGGAAGCTAAAGCCTTTCTCAGCTGGAAGCATTCTTTGCCTATCTCACAACATCCCTCACAATCATATAAAAATCTTTGAAGGAGAACATCTCCCTGCAATCCTTCACAGAGCAAATCCATTCAGGCAAGGCATATTGTTGGGAAGGAGCCAGCTTTGCTTGGTGGTCCTGGCTTTTGGCATCCACCATGACTCAGTAGGGAAGAGAGAATAAATAAAATACTATTAAGAGGTACAACAATGTTACCAAATGGGATTGTGCCTTTCCCAATTAGAGTTGTTTTTCCTATCTCCATATGTTGCATATTACAGAGTCCTTTTGTTGGTAAACATATCCATGGCTCCCTGCAGGGGTGCCAGGGCCACTCACCAGCAACTTGGAGACTGTGCATAAAGTCCAATATGCCATGTAAAGATAGTCTCGTTTCTATGTGTAATCTACTACAACACAGAGAGGCTCTGAGAAGCTGGAAGCTGCTAGCAATTGGCACAGTGATTCTTCCACAGCTATCTCTTGCTAAGAAAAGAAGGAAGGTTGGGAATAGTCTTAGTGATTTTTGTTTGTATGGTGGATCCACAATAGTAATAAAGCAACTAAAACATCTCCATTGTTCCCTTCCACGGAAGAATCTCTGACACCTTACCAAGGGCTACAGTAACAGTACGTCTGTAAGTGAGGCGATATTATCGCAGTTTGGTGTTAAATTGTTGCCTAGCCTTCAGTGGCAGACTTAAAAGTTACAAGCACATGTAAAGACAGTCTGCGGGGCTCAGCCATTGCGTGATTATCTGCATACGACGCTAACTCGCCTTTGTGTCTAAGCTTTGAAATCATCTGGCACGCTGTTGGCAGAAAGGCAGTGACATTCCCAAATCCTGGTCCTTGGAGCTGTGCTTTAAGCACTGGCCTGTCAGTGCATTTAATGTTGCAGCAAACCAGGCATAACTTTGTAACAAAGGTTGAACATGAACCGCAGGAGACTGAATTTTCTAGCGTAGGCACTGTATGGGCTTTGAAATAGGATCTGTTTCTGACTCCAGCTGTTGCTTCTTTAGCCTTTCCTGGCTAACTGAGTAAAAGCTGATGGGCACTGGAAAAATTCTTTGTCGTCTATTTCTCCATTCATTGCTCCGAATGTGTGTGATTCAAGAGTGATGCAAATCGTCGTTGCCACCTCACTCTATTTATCTGTTTCTTCAGCAGGCTCTCATGGTAACCAGCAACTACAGTATTTAAAGAATGCACCGCATCACACCTACTCGGTACAGCTCTTTGCTACTGAAGAGTGAGAGAAAAAGAAAGAAAGACAGGAAAGCAGAAAGACAAAAAAAAAAGTGAGAAAGAGATGAAGGGAAAAAAAAGGGAGACAGAACCTCATGTACTTTATCAGAAGAAGGGAAAGATTAGATTTATTTCTGGAGTGACTATGAATACCAGATCAGCTAACTGCAGTTTAGAAGCTCTTTCTATATAGTCTACCCAATCCCAGCTATTTTGATTCTGTGTTGCCAGCTGGCCTCTGCAGATATCTATTCAGGGTTCAATTCTAAACAGTAATGTTTGGGAAAAGTACAATCTAAAACAGACAGATCTGTATGTGTTTAGGTTTTGCTTTCTTTCCACTTTTAAATATTAAAAATTGACTCCAGCTGTGGGGTAAAGTAACGCCCAATCTATAAAGACACTGGCAAATAAATCACAATGCAATTTGCTGTGCATTTTCTGAGGTCTAAACACCAGCTCTTGAAAGGAATTTTCCATGATTACATCTTGGGAAGATATCTTCATGACCAACAACTCATTTGGCTTTTATACTTCTTAAAAGTCATTGCATTCCAGCAGGTCCAGACCCTGCCATTACTTCTCTAGCACTTAGCTCAGGAGTTAATTGAGCTATCTGGTGCTACTTAGGACATATGTAAAGCTTCACTATCCCTATCTAGCATGTTGTTAACCAGAACAGCTACCTTGTGGTTTTATGATCCCCTTTTTACAATGGGAAACTTCTGATCAACAGTTCAGCCCCCTTAGCTGATCAATTCTGTTTGAGTCCACTTCTTTGCTGTGTCAAGTTTGGGCAGCCTTCTCTGAAGTTAAAGCTTTTATTACTGTTCATCTCAAAATCACTGAATAGCAGAAGGTTTCCCACTTCATCAGGGTGCAGCTGAGAGAAGTAGGGTTTAACTCCTGAATTCTGATCCAACTCACCCTGTCTCAATTTGTGGCTCACAGCAATCACTCCTGCCTGTCCTGCATTTCCTCCTCAAAAAAGGATGAATATTTAATGTTCAAGAAAGGAAGAAGATGGAAATTCCATTCTGGAGGCACGGCATTTCTCTTTTTGCAGGAGTAGCCATCAATCCACAGAGTCCCCCTCATCAGCACAGCCTGAGTAATAATCTAGAAATAACTCTGATGTTGATATCATATTTTTAAAATTATAAATTAACTTATGATTAAAAAAAGCTGGCTTTGAGCCAAAACCCCTTGAACTATCCTATTTCAATTATTTACAAAACATCAAAAAAAGGAAACTTCCAGCCATTGCCCTGTTCCTGCCAAAAGTTGCAATGTAAACTTTTTTGTGGGGAAAAATAATTAAAGCAAAAATTCCTGACCAGTTCTGCTCTGTGTGGCATTTCACTGGCACTTTCTTCAGATATGCAAGTTGGTCTCCCATTGAGAACCAGCCTGCAGAAAGTCTGTCTGTCCCCACTAGGAAGAGCATTTAAGAGGTTCCTGCTGTTCCCTGCCTCCAACTATGCTACCACTGCCTCTGTGGCCCTGGCTCTGTGTTTCATGTAGCTTTGTATTGCACCAGATCAATGAAAAATAAAAAGAAAAGGCTCTGTTAAAATATATTTTTGTTTCTACCAGATCAGTTCCCATATCCAGTTAAAGTTTTACGTTTTCCTAATGAGAGGAATGGGTAAAAAATTGCTGGTGGAAATGCTTGAAACCTTCTGCACATCTGCCTTGTCATTGGAAGAACCCAGTGCAAATACACTTTTTAAAGACATCATTGGGTCCACAAACAAGTTGTTCTTCTTCCAACACCTTTGCCCTCCCTGTTCAACTCAGACATATGTTCACTCACGGGACTTGTCAGACCATTCTTCAGAACATCACCCTCCCCCAGTTCAGCTGAGTCTTTTTGTTGGGGTTACTGAACTTTCACAGAATCATCAGATAGTTTGGGTTGGAAGGCACCTTAAAGATTATCTAGATCCAGCCCTCCTGCCAAGAGCAGGGACAACTTCCACTAGACCAGATTGCTCAAACCCCATCAAATCTGGTCTTGAACTTTCTTACCCTCAGGAACTCAGGAGCTCTTAATCTGGAAATCCAAGGAGAAACAAGGGCATGTTCTTAAGCTGAATAGAAACTACAACATAAGAATGAGGTAACTATGAGAAATACTTAAAGGCCCCAAAGCTGTTGCCAACAGCAAGACTTGCACAAAAATCCAAGCAAATCAAAAAGGTTTCAGGGAATGCAGCTGATGTAGAAAGTGAAGAAATCCTATCATAAGGACTAGAAAATAAGAAGTTTTAAACAAATGCACAATGTAAATTAACGGTAACAAGGGGACAGTGGTTTAGGAAAAAGCAGAGGGATTATATATGAAGTTTATTTTGGTGGGTTAGATGTTCCATGCGGAAGAGAACCAAAGAATTTTCCGAAGCAATCTCTAACCAGAATCAATTGGCTTCGAATTGTGGCAGTAACATAGAGTTAAGAGAGATAAAAATACCTCCTTTAAAAGGTGTGAGGGGTGGAGAAAGGATCTGGAAATGTATAACTTCAACAGCTTTGTGGTGATTTAAAGTTATTCATATAAATGCATTTATTTAGAAGCACCTAAAGGGAAAAAATATGGTAAGAAACAGGAACATGGAATTGTTAAAAACATATCATGTCAAAGTAATCTACATTCTTTCTTTGGAAAGAAATGGACATCATGGAAGGCAGGAAGTAGATGTCATCTATCTTGACTTTATTAAGATTGTGGACATTTTTCTGTATGATGTTCTCACGGAAAAATTCAGCAGTCTGGTCTAGCCGAAACTGCTATGGGGAGGATGGCCAAATACTTGAAAAATTTAATTTAAAAGGTACTCAAAAAGTAATCCATGGGAATTTGCTGACAAACAGGAATAGTTGCATGCATGAGGTTTCATAGAAATCTGTCCTGGGTTTGGTACTGTTCCGTATTTTCATGAATGACTTGAATGATATAAGAGCAAACATGCTCATGAAATTCACACATGACACCATGCTGGCAGACCCCTGTGGGGTCCAGGAAAATAATTTTAAATGATCTTGATAAATTTAAGAAATGATCTGAAAGCAATTAGATGAAATTCAATAAAGGCAAGGACAAAGTCTTAAACTCGGGAAGGGAAAAATCTATCACACAAAGACAAAATAAATGCAGGAATGTCTCTTTCTAAAAATAAGGCAATTTTTTGAAGCAGAACGGACTCAAAATTGCAGTCCAATTTTTGTGAACCCTGAGGGCAATGAGAGTATCAGGTAATGAATGGACACTCCTCTAAGACTTTAGACTTAACTTTTCACCTACATGAAAGATCACAGGGTTCTCATATTTCTATTCCTAAAAAGTGGGGAAGGGGCAACAGGCCGGCTTCGTTCTCCCCCAGTGTTGGGACTTTTCCTTACTGTGCTACTGCTGTAAGTTAAGGTGTATTTGGAAACTCTAGGAGGAAATAATGAGGAAAAATATGTGTCTTTTGTTTTCTTCATAAATACTAGTACATCGATATCAATATTAGGAGCCTCTCTATTTTCCTGGCTAATAACATCCTGCCTGGTCACATGGACTAAAATCAAAGGAGGCTGTTAGTGAGAAGCTTGCAGGAAATGAAACAATATAAAGCCATAAGTAAGTATAAATGTATAAGGTTCCATCATGGAGAAGACAAAGAGTCACTGAGAAATCTCCAGGAACTGATCAATGAGAAAATGGCCCTTTCTACGTCTCTGAGTGTGAGCGAGGTTTATTACTAGAGGGAGATTTTGTTACCTGGTGAGTCGTCATGATGGCCACCATAAGAAATCTTTGTCAGATGACAACTCCTATGATGGGTTATTCTGGCCCGATCCCAGCACAGGGCCAATGAAGAGCAACAGGCCAGAAGGATGCTGGTGTGGAAGGCGATGTGGACAGGGGCACCTGAAAAGAGCTGCCGCAGGACAGGCAGCCCCTTTTCCTCCAGTGGCAGGACAGGCAGCCACTGGAGGAAAAGGGGCTGCCTGTCCTCTGCCTGCGCAGCGAGGAGCCGGGAGCTGGTGCTCTCATTTGCCTTTGCTACTCTGCAAACCTGCGAGGATGAAGAGATGAAGCTTCATTTTAATGGTGTTAACGATCTCGACTCCCTCAGGCCTGTTTACAGTGACAGCATTTTACATATCCTTACCTACACAGCACAAGGCTAATATGGCTTTCAGAGCAGTTGTGACTAACGAGGCTCCTCTGGTCAGCACGGTGGGTTCGTTCACCACAGGGTGACACGAGAGGCTTCCCCTGTAGAGCAGCATCCTCTGCTCTCTGGGGAGTGGGTGACCTCTGCCTCCCCGGCTTTGCGTGGTGGGGCTTTGTGCTTTCTGTAGTTTAAAAAAACCAAAACATTCTAGTGTATATAAAGAGCATGGGCATTTCAGAGACCTTAGGTGTTAAGTGGGTGTAGGAGAGAACGTGTATGTGCTACACAAACCAGCTGAAGACTATGCAGAAGGAGACAAAGGAAGAGCTGGAAAAACCCAGCAAGTGACGAATGTTCTCCCTCTTGCTAAGTGAGTAAGCAATAGAAGAAAATAAATACAAATTCACTGTTTTAACTCAGAGACAGCTCTTGCTGTCTTCGGTGTGCGGGTTGTGCCTGGGCACCGCAGTCTCCAGCATCATTCAGTTTTAATGATGTCTCCGCAGGCACACAGATAAATTTTGAGGAGATCAGTGATTTTATACAGGAGGACATGTGGGTTGCTAGTGTCTCCCTTGTAAGCTTTAAGAAACTGGTGGCAACTCTGAAAACAAGCTGAGTATCTCAATGTTTATACACCTCTTAGAGCCACTCAACAAGTAACACCTGCTCTTCCAAGAGTTGCAACTGATTAAAATAAAAGCTTCCATCAAAAGCCCAAACAGTCTCAGTATTAAATCCAACTACTCTGCGACAAACAGCACTTCTTTTCTCCTTGTTATTATGCTGTAATGGCAAAATAGAGGCAATATATTACTTTTTATTAATTCCTCCAGGTTTAATTACTTCATCAGTTCTGTACAGGCTAACAAGTGCCACCCAGAGATAACCAGATTCATGACAACATGATGGGCTGATATAAATTGTGACTTTGCAGTGAGAAGGGACGGTGTTAAACCAGGATTTGCTGCCTGAAGCGAAACACCATTTGTGGAGGAAACTCATTCCTGTGCAAAGGTGTATAAATATAACTCAAGCATTTAGGATTTTGCAGATGGGTGATTTTCACTCCGTGTGTGTTTACTTTCTCTCCCACTGATACCAACTGAAGAAGGACATCATACCTGTCAGCTCTGAAGTATCAAAGAACCTTTGGAGAGAGAAACAGTATCTGTGGCTCCTGTGTTTGCTGACAGCCTCTCGTGTCCTGTGCACCAGTATGGCAGGTAACAGAGACATGTGCACCTGTAGTTGGGCTTTCCTTGCTGTCAGCAAATGTTGCAGGGGTGAAGCTGAGGGCATTGAGCAAGGATCACAAGGCTGTAGGATGCTTATAGCCTGGCAAAGAGACACTGTGAATTCATACGAGACAACAAGGAAATCTTAAAATTAATCTCTTATGTGCTGAGGATGTGTTCAGCGATCCACTTGGCTTGGAAGGAGTTTACAAAAAGGCTCAGTTCTACAAATGTTTATTGCTACATTACTGTGACATTGTTCTGACAGAAAATGTTGGCTTCCTACCAAAGCCAAGAAAGAGAAAAACATCCTCAACCAGCTTCTAACTCTAGATTCTCCTCTGTTGTTTGAGGCGTGAGTAATTACAACAGCTTCCGCTTTTACTTACTCAGGTGTAAATCAGTTACAGTCAATGGAGTTTTATGTAAGGAAAAATGTCACAAGTGAGACCAAACAGATCAGATAATCCCTTGATCTCCCTGTTGACAGGGTGAAGTCAGCGCTTGCTCAGGCCCTTGCAGTATACCAACAGCAAAGTAATAATATTACTCTTAATATTATTATTACTGTAATCTTCTTTTTTTTCCTCCTGCAATGATCATCTATGTGGCAAGATGCTGAATACATCAAAGCCATTTTCAAAGTTCCTTTCCTGCTGTACTCTCCTGTCTCTTCTACTCTGCCCCGCACCGCTCTGTCCTTGGAGAACTTTTTGTCAAGTGTAACTGTCAAATTGTATGTGAAGCTGAGACTTTGTGTTTTTGAAATATCTGCTTTTGCCTGTAGGAAATCATTAAGTACCACCAGTCAGCTAGAGAGTCAGGAGGAATATCAGTATTTGTTGGTGTATACCTTGTAAATCATAAAGTCAGAGCTGCGAGACAGTGTGAGTGCCTACGCTACATGAGTGAATGTTGCTGCTGGGATCCCTGATCTCCCCTGCTCTGCTCATCCCTGGAGATACCTATTGCAACTTTCCACTCCTCAGCATGGACAAATGTCCTATTCAGGATCCAGCTGTGATGATGGAAAAGATGCTTCTGGCAGGTATCCACACTGTTCATCCCCACAGCTTGCTCTTGGGGACACAGGTGGCAATGCTTTGTAACCCCAGCATTGGCTCAGGTCAGCAATTCTAACTGTTTTAAATCCCCCAGGATGATTTGCAGTGTAGGAGTCACCCAGGATGACTTGGACTTGCCTGCTTGGAGGGATGGGGATGCTCACATTCCCTTCAGTACTGAGAGAAGGGAGGACAGCAATCACAGAGAGGACAGCAATCACAGCTGCACCTGGAAAGATGGACCGTAATCTTGAATCTGAACAAGTACCCTGGCTTAATGCAACCCATTTAAAGCTGCCACCATTATGCTGTTGCAGAATAGGTGTAAAGTCTTACCTGGGCTTGTTACAGTTGCATTAAATCGGATTTGAAGCACACGAGAAAAGAGCTTCTACCTTCCTTGCACTGACAATTTTGGACACTTTTCTAATACTAGCAACTGAGCCCAAGAAGAATGTTGTTTGTTGGCCTTGTGATTGGAAAGAGGCACCAGTGGGAAGGTTTACACTGGGAAATTACATCATATTAGAACATGTTGCTTGAGACTTCTGGTGGCTACCACAGTGTAATTTCCTGTCATAAACAAGGCCTGTGAGACAGCTGTTGGGAGGCTAAGCGTCAGTGGACTGGGCTGGTCCTCCTCTCTTCTGAGCTCCTTGGGCAGTGGGTGACTCAGCTACATGGTTCAGGCACTGTGGCCGGAGCAGGGCTGAGCCCCAGCCCTCAGCAGCATTCCAATGGCACAGGCACATTGTGTCATTTTGCTTCCTGACTGTAAGTGCCAGTAAACTTTTATTGGTTTAGATTTTTGTTTGTTTGGGGTTTTTTTTGTTATTTGGGGTTTATTTTAGTGGCCTTCAGAGAACAAGATCATGTTTTTTTTTTCTTTTTTTTCTATTTTTTTTAAGTCTCAAAACAAGTAAAATCTCCCCTCTTCTCCTAATAGGCTGTGACCAAGAGTAGGAAAGTGTCAATTAACAGGCTATATATGCTCAAAGTTCCGTGACTGAATGAGCAGTCAGTGCTTTTAGGCAAGGATAAATATGGCAAAACATTGTGCAGGCTTTGTGTCTCCACTATTTAAATCCAATTTCTCCAAAAAACAAGGGTTCATTTGATCCCTGATGTTAGGCAGCTACGAAGAAAGCAAAAATGGCACCTACAAGAATGGCTAATTTAAACTTTAGGTGGAAGTGTATGGTTTAATTATATACAAGGAAACGCTAAACACCAAAGGATAGCTGGTGGTATTTCAGATTAGGTTAATTCCAGGGTCATACCAAAGTATTCTGTTCTCTGCTGATTTCTCTTCAGTCACACGGTTCACGTGCTGCATCGTTTTACACAGGGCCTCAGTGAGGGGGGGTGGTCGTGGGACTTCTCATACCAGATTCTTAAGCAAACTTGAATTAATATGTTATTTTTGCATACTGTAGTGTGTGCATATTTTATATAGTGAAGTAGGAGATTTTTCATCCACCGAACAGTTTACCCATCAAATTCATAACTCTCAAATTTAGAGAGAAAGACATTGTGGGGCACTGCATCTAAGGCCTTACAGAAGTCCAGATAGATGACATCAGTAGCTCTTCCCTTGTTCACTGGTGTAGTCACTCCATAGAAGGCCATTAGGTTGGTCTGGCAGGATTTGTCCTTAGTGAAGCAGTGCTGTCTGTCTTGAATTACCTCCATGTGCCTTAGCATAGCTGCTAGGAGGAGCTGTTCCGTGATCTTCCCAGGCACAGAGGGGAAGCTGACAGGTTGATAGTTCCCAGGCTTCTCCTTCCTAACTTTTTAGAAAAAATGTGTGCAATGTTTCCCTTTTTCCAGTCACTAGAGACTCCACCTGACTGCCATAATTTTTCAAATATCATCAAGAGTGGCTTGTCAACTACATCAGCTAATTCCCTCAACCCTACATCGCAGCTCCAAAGGTCCTATGGAAAGCAGACAGTAATTTTAGAACCTTCGATATCTGGATGGAGTGTCTCAAAGTGATAAGGTTTTCAATATAAGGTGTACATAACTCCTACAAAGCTAGGTCCCTGTATAGCATTGCTGTAGAACTACCCAAAATGAAAACCTATGAAACCTCTAATGGCTTGAAAATCTTCATCTATCATTATTCTCTACTGGATAAATAGGAAGTAAAAACTCCGGGCAAGAGTTTAGGCCTTGTAGGGTTACACTACTTGAGCCATCCATTGAGAAGTTTTCTCTTCACTGAATTCAAAACTATCTCTCTTTCAATTCCTGTGTACTTTTTCCCTTGCTATTGGTATCACACACAATTTTACTGGGAAGCAGGTTATAATGAACCACTTCAAACATAACACTACATTTACAAAGGAAGGAATTTCTCTCTGACAATTCAGCAGCACCAGCACATGCTGGAAAATAAGCATGCTTCACCAGACAGTGTGCTACACACAAGGAATCCTAAACGAACTAACTTCTTCTCATGTGACTGCACGCAGAGATCTAACATGATTTCAAGTATCTGCTTTTGGTACCTTGGAGCACTGAATCAAAGAATACAGAGCAAAGAGAAGTTGCTGTCGGTTTCCATGTGAAAATCATTACTAGGGGAAAGAATTATTATTTTGTCACTTCTGTACAACGGAGTCTTGATCTGTGCTGGGGAAGTGTAGATACTGCAAAAATGCGACTTAAAAAAAAACCCAACACACCAAATGCCCCCTTTTTTGTTGAAAATATAGAGATTGGAGGACTCTGTATTCATACCTTCAGAAAACATAAAATTGAGCTACTAGATCTGAACTAATTTATTACAAAAGTTTGATACTTGCAACACGCTATTTAAAACCACTGACATGTCTACCCAGGGAACACTTGCAGCCATATATTTGCCATACATGGCAAATATGTTTTCCATTTAAATTTTCCACATTAAAAATTTGTTTTTCTTCATTAATTTTTGTCTTTTCTGTGGCAAGCTGTTCTTTCCTGGACAATTTTCAAATGCTCATTTGGGAACTTGAGACTGAGATGTGCTTTTTAATAGGTTTAATAAAAAAGAAAAAAAAAAAATAAAGTAAGCAGTGTTGCAAAAAAATAAACAGTCATTTTCCAAACAGCTTTATCAGTGTTATGACTGCTAATGTTAGGAAATTCATATTCAGTGATACATAAGGCAAAAACAGCTAAAGGTTATTTTAGACCACTTTGACCTGCATGTCTATGCAGTGCTACAAAACCAAGTTAAGAGTCCAACATATCAGCCTGCGGCCCCAATCCCCTGCACCACACATCTCTGTGGAGTGCCAGGCAGCCTCCCCAGTAGGCTGTAGCAGAAGCTACTCTGAAGCAATCCCCGCTAAAAGCTGAAGGACAGTGTCCCAAATTGCTTTTCCCTCCTGCCACTAGGGATGGGCAAGGGCACCTGAACCGGGAGTGGTTGTAATATTGGCATGGTGCCTACCTGTCCACTGGGATTTTTTATCTCCCAGTATAACCCTGTAATACATTTAGCAAGTGATTAGAACATTTTTTTTTTCTTTTTAGTAGTCTTTGTCTACACTTGGATTTACAAAAGTAGCAAACTCCGGAGCTGTACGGGTAAAATAAATGCAACCTCAGAAGTCCACCACAGGCTTCATGACATAATCCTTACTTTGCCATTCCCATATCCCAGGATGGATGGGAAAAGGGAGGATGTATATATGCAAAAGATTCATCCTGAAGGATAACGCAAAACTAACGACAAGGGGATGAGACAAGACTTTACAGAAATGCAAACACAGCTTGCATCCAATGTAAAATTTAAGGGAAAGCTATTATATCCTTCAAACTCCAAAATACCATTTTGCACAGAGAATATAAATCACTCTCTAGGAAAAAGGGAAAAAATAAACCTCTTCAAAATGTCAAAGGCCTAAAATGTCCCCTGGCTTACAGTTTCTATCCGTATCTCAGCTATTTATAAACCAAATCTCCACAGTTTCTGTCATACATTTCAGTTACACGAGTCCTGATCTGGCAGACTAGTGGATACAAACTTGATCTATATAACCATGGTGATAACTGAAGATATCTGTGCACACTCAAAACTGTGCTTGTTTAAATAACAGGAATTGCACAATTTAATTTATAAAGACATGAGCAGGTTTCTGCTTAAAATTCTGCAAACAGTTGAAAAAGCCCGTTCCGCTATGAACTGAAAATGGGCTTTCCCCACCCACACGTGCACCTGGGATTTGATCACTGACCTTTCGGAGAAACCCACAAAACCTGTTCCTCTTAGAAGAGTATATTACAGGACAAAGAAAAATGTTGCTTGAGATTTGGGTGGAATCTATTTATTCCACATGTGCAAAGACTAGATGAGGAACTGGAGGATCCACAACAACCAAACAGAAATCTCTCCATGTGTTGCACACATAAGCCACTCTTGATTGAAATTCTGTAAATCTTTTCCTGTATAATACGTTTCCTTTTCTAGTATAGCTTGATTTCAATTTATACTGCTCTTTTTTTCTTTCCATCATGTTCAAAACTATCATAAACAGTCTCTAAATTCTGTACTGCAAATGGCTTTCTAATAATAAAGAAGGTATTTTCAGAATAAAGATCAGTTCCTCATGTCTAGGTTGAAAAAGGGACACTGTCACACAGCCCAAGGTAGAAAGATCTATTCTTCTTAAAATTATTATAATAGGGTAAAAAATATAATAAATACTGTATGTTCTACAGACCATAAATAAGGAAACAAATTTCTGGCAAGGAAAGAAATATTTTCCCCAAAGGAAGTTAAAGCTCATGGATTACCCCTGATGGAGGTATTTTCTATATGAATTTCTTTTAAGAACTTGAGTACATATTCTAACAAAACTGTCTATGTCCAGAAAATAATCACAGGGGGGCTGTTAACGGAGAAGAGGAGATTGAAGGGAGACCTCATTGCTCTTTACAACTACCTGAAGGCAGGTTGTAGTGAGGTGGGGATTAGTCTGTTCTCCCTAGTGGCAAGTGATAGGACAAGGGGAAATGGACTTAAATTGTGCCAGGGGAGGTTCAATTGGATATTAGGAAAAGTTTCTTTACTGACAGGGTTGTCAGGCATTGGAACAGCCTGCCCAGGGAGGTGGTTGAGTCACCATCCCTGGAGGTGTTTAAGAGATGGGTAGATGTTGCATTGAGGAACATGGTTTAGTAGTGTTGATAGGGCTAGGAAAAGGTTGGAACCTATGATCTTGAAGGTCTATTCCAGCCGAAAATATTCTATGATTCTATGAAAATATGTGTTTTCTCCGTTAATGAATTTAGCTTCTTCGGTGAAGTACTTAAAATCCATAATTTGTCTGAAGAAAACTTAGTAACCCCCCAAGAGATACTCCTGCAAAATGTTGTTTACTTATACTGTGATAGCATTCCTCACCAAAGCAAACACTGCACCTCTGCAGCAAATGCTTTAGGGATCTGTATTTGTTCTTTCAGGAAACATCTGTGTCAATACACCTCAGTGAAGGTGTTCTCTAAGACAGAAATCCATCACCATGTTCTTGATTTATTATTATATACTGTTGTGTTGTTCAAATAATCCCCAAATTTTATCCTAATCCCTGAAGATCTATATAGATTTTGTTTGCTTGGATAGTTTTATAAGGATGAAAGCAGCATTTCTGAAACACTATAGTTAGTATTGCTGTAGTTAAAGCCAAAAACATTGGAGTTTGGTCTCTGGCATTTGTAAAAGTTAGTTTATAATCAGGATATCTTATGTGTTCTTAGAGGGCAAAATGGTACATTTACGAAAACAGAACTTCTAAGGAAATAAACCTATGGAATCTAAACTTAAAATGCAAACGCATAAAAGATTTTGTCCTTGAAATACGAAAGCTTGTTTTCAATTCTTCAAATATTTTCGCAAGCAATAGTGTGTATATACAAGCTTTGTGATATAAATTGCCTGGTTATTAAACATGTTAGAGCTCTTCTTCTGCTCCTAGCACACTCACACACACAGAGACATATGTGATATTCATGTTAACAGTTTATTTCTTGGAGGAAAGAAACCAGTGTACTCTCAGTTCAGTTATCCTGAAGTTTGCCTCAGGTTATTTTAGGTTTTATGTTTAATATTGCAGGGATTTTATGGATGTACCAAAACACCATCATTTTTATTTTTAAAATACCTTTTTTTTTTTTTTTCTCCAAAGAGATCAAATCCAGATCGGACATTATCATACTCTGTTTCAGTTCACTGCCACCATATGTAAGTGTGTCAAGGTTGTAATATAAAAAGTATCTGGCTCCAGGGCTGGTTTCACTCGTTTTGGAATACTGATTTTATAATACGCCATTTCCTTCCTCTGTATTCAGTGGAACAAGTTTTCTGAGGCACAGGTCAGATCTTCAAAGGCAAATAGGCACCCAAAACCTATTTAAGGATATTCCACTGATTTGAAGTGAGGTGCCTGCCTGCCTCATCCCCTTTGAAGCGGGGGCATTCCCCAAACCATAGCTAGCAACAGGTTAAACAGACACTAGGGCACCCTCTCAACAATCTCACGACTACTTGTCCCCTCGTCTTACTGCTAGGCCACTAACGTAAGACACGGGCAGGACATGCGCTTCTTTAGGTGGGACTCAATGCAAACAGAGCTATCCTCAGATTGTTCCAATTCATGCTGTGGATGAGATTGAAAGACCTGATGGATCTTTTGCCCTTGGATTGCTTGCGTTTCTGTGATCTTACTGCATACACACATGCAGTGAGCTTGCTCCACAGATGGTCTGCATACGTGTACCTCTGGTATGGACATCTGATGCTTCTGGGGTGCACCAGACTGGCTGAGCAGGAGCAAAGGGGCTGAACAGCACGTAGGCAGCAGCGTTGATAATATCCAGAAGTACTATGCTTTCTGTGTCTTCTCTATCAATGTGCAATGTTTGAAGCTGCCTCAAAGTATCAGATCTACTGTGTTGGTGTGTGGTGATAACAGCACGTGTCTCCAGCAGAATTTATCTGCTGCAGCACAGTAGCCACAGCTGCCAAGTCTGGAGGGGTGCCAGTACACTTGGAGCTATTGTACTGAACCTTCAACCAAAGCTGCTGTATGCCCAGAAAGTCAACCAAACACAGCAAAATCCTCAAAACTAAACTAAATCTCCGAGAGAGAAAAAGAGGACATGTGTTGGAAAACTCATCTGTATGGCATTTTGATTTCCAGCTCCAGAGGAACATCACCTTGCTTGGCTGTCCTATGGGCTCTGGATATTTTATTTGAACTTTTGCTTTCTGATAGTTCAATGTTCTCAGACTTCTTGGGATCTGTGTGGACAATGGCAGATTTAGGTCAAAATTTACAGTGACAGAATAACCGTTTCAGCTCTGTACATGTTTGTTAGGAAAACCAGTTTTGAAGGGGCCGATCAGGCCAGGACTATACTACAAAGCCTTGATGTTTTAGCTGTTTTAAAAGGAGCATATGACTGGAGGAAGAGGAAAACATACAATGAGTACAGTACGTGTGTACAAAATTTAAATTGTCAAGCCATCACGACACAGACTGGGTATGTTTGGTTGTATGACAGGTCCTGACAAAAAACAGGTAATAAGAGACAGGGAAGAAGCCTGGCTGAAGTTTCCCAAAGGTTTACCCTTAGTCTGAAGAGCTGCATCATTAGAATCAGAGAATCAGAGAACCAGAGAATGGTAGGAGTTGGAAAGGACCAACGAAGATCATTGAGTCCAACCACTGTGCTAGAGCAGGATCACCCAGGGCAGGACACTAACTTAAGGTAGGAGAAAACAGAGCACCCATATACGTAGCTTATAGTCTAAAACTTGTTTTAAAGGGTATTAATCTGTGTGATCCAAAGTACAGTTTTGGATTTCTGGCATTTGCCAGTGGGAAAGATTATGTCAGAAAAAAAAATCACACCACAATTTTCCTGCTACTCATATTTTCTTCCTTAATTCATCACCAACCACTCTCTATGCCTATCTCCTTGGTAAGTTCTCATGTTCTACACAGTCAGAGCAGATACTGCTGCAGTATTTGTGGCCAAGGTGTCTTTTTCCTAACTATATACATGAAAAGCAAGTCTCTGGATCCCCAGAAATTTTCCTCCCCCTTGCCCTGGATCTGAGGAAGATGCAAGTCTTTGGACCCATGCTGGGAAGCCCCAGGGAGACATAGACTGGGGACAGGGCTGATCCAGATGTCTCACAGGCTTGTAAACAGGGAGAAGGGGTGAAAGGAAGACAGATGAGCTCTCCCCAAGGATGGAAGAATTGAGCAGATATTCAAGCAAAACCTCACAAGCAATTTCTTCCAGCTAATCTCTGCCATAATTTTTCCCACAGCACAACTAATCTGGTACATCATTCCCATGAGACAGAAGGCAGTTTTATCGCTGCTCACTTCTCAGAGGTCTGATGCTTGCTTTTAATCATATAGTGTATGCTGACATCTGGTGGCATTCAGTAACCAAATCTTCATTAAACAAATAAGTTTCGGATTTGAGGAGTCTGTGTTCTTATATTCCCTTACTTGGGTCCAGAAACAGGATTCCTCTCAGACAACTTCAGACTGGGGATTAGTCCAAAGCATACATATGGGATTTGTCATGGCCCTGGATCTCTCGCAAGGCACTTGCATGGGCACTGACCTGCAGATAAGGAAGGGGTTGTCAGCCAAGGGACCTGACTCTGTTCAAACACAGTCCAGCACCAAATGGAGCAAATAGCATCTTACCCTTCCCCATTACGAGCACAGAGAATCACTGCACTAAAAAGGAGTGATGTAAATCTACCATGGACTTTTGCAGGAACAGACCCCCTGCAAAGTCCTAGGTGTTAACCCTTCTCCTGTAATTTATTTTATCTTTATTTCAAAAAGGAGAAAAAGAAGCAAAGTGGCGTGTACGAGTAGTGAGTGAGATGTACCAAAACCTTGTTTCATGGCAAGTGAGAATAAGTAGCATGGAGTCAGCTGTCGTGGTTTAAAAGATATCCATGATGTGGCTGTTGCATTAAAATTTGGATTAAAATCATGTTTAAATTTCATTTCCTGCTTTTGATTAGTTTTAAGAGCAGTTGATGGTCTTGTGATTTGAAGATTTTGCATTTTAAATTTTGTGTACATGGTCTGGAATTTTATGTGAAATTGTGGGTTTGATCTTTGACCTGTGTTTACTCCAGTCCTGATTTGCCACTAATTTGATAGCAAGCCATACGGGCCTACTGTAAACAAGCTGCTCACTTTACATAGCTATGTTTGGCTCCTAAATGAAGAAGTATGTATGGAATATAGTTTGGGTACTGTAGCCTCCTAAAGAAATAATAAAAACCACATCACTTCTTAACTGTCCAGGTAACATTTACATTTGGTGAAAAAAAGTTGCATGCCTAATGGAGAGAGAAAATGCAATTCTTATCCATCTTAAGTTTGCTTGTTCAAAATTGTTCTTTAAAGTATTTGAGAGCTCAGACTATGTCCTTTGAAGTCAGTGGGAACTTTGCCATTGATCTTAAAAGGATAAGGATTAAGTCTAAATTGGTAGGGTCTAAAAGGCAAACATGAAAATGTCCAAAGTCTACAAATCTCTCACTGATCCACCATCCAGAAAGGAATACAAAAGCCTTCTTCAAGGTCTGTAATGCACATCTTGATGCCAGGACTGCTGGTTTTTTGTACATTTGTAGACTTCAAGATGGAAAGCAACTTCCAGCAGGACTGTAATTGATGTCATATGGAGTAGTACATACTTGAACCATGGACTTGTAAAGCTGCTGGGGGAAGGGAAATGAAAGCTGCTTGTAAAAATCAACAGACCGTCTGTACACATCTTCCACAAGTTGTCCTGTACTAGCACTACAGGGTATACCCTGCCTGCAACCCACCCCAGGCAGATTCTCCAGCTCACAGGTTCAGGCCTTCAGGTACGGCCTGACACAACAGGAACTGACTCAACAAAAGTCTACTTGTAGGCATTTAACTAAGAAACACATCCAACCAACCTGCACAAGCTTAGCACATTTTACACTTGTCTGGCACTAGCAGCCATGTCCTCTGAGCAGCAGGTAAAAGTAAGGTCTTCAACTTTCTCCTCTATCACCTAGCCGGGACCATTCAGCAGTGAACTTCCCATCACCTGGGCTCTGTCCTCACTATAGAGAGCAGATAGTGGTTGAGACACCTAGGTACCCTGGAAGAAGGGCTATTTTCCTATTTGGCAGAAGAGGAAACCACAACCTCCTTAATTTTCTGGCTTAGAGAGTCTTGCTAACTGTGACCAGAGCGAAGTCATCAAGAGCGTGGACTCTTCTCAGCTAAGAATGTGATTCCATCTACAGTGATGAAGTGTGAGCTCAGAGAAGTGATGGGACATGGACAAACACGAAAGACCCCCTTGTTTCCTCTTCAGACACCCAAGTGCGTTAAGTATCTGAAATGAAGTGGCCCTGGTGCTGGCTCAAGCTATCCACAGATGACTTCAGGAGGCTAATGCAGTTAGAGGAAGGAAATTGCATAATTATTCTGTTGGTTTATGTGGTCCCAGTATCAGACAAACCAGGGTTCAGAAGACATGTGAATCAAGCACCATCCCACATCAGCTGAACCTGAGGTTGACAAAGCACCCACTGCATTCTCCAAAGCCCTTGTGACCGAAGAGAGGAACATATCTTCTCTTAACTGAGCTCCTTGCCTGGTCAAAAAACATCAGATAGAAATGCAGAATCAAAGCAAGGGAATCAATGCAATTAAACTCCACAGTAGTTTCTTGAGTCTCCATTGCTTAGAAGTAACCCAAGCTGTTAAGATCGTGATGGTAACCACTAGTTTCTTGAGTCTCCATTGGTCAGAAGTAACCCAAGCTGTTAAGAGTGTGATGGTAACCACTAGAGAAGATGGATATAATTTCTCAGGCTGCATAGCCCCTTCTCTTCTACACTAAAATGACCGGCAATAGAATGGGAGGAGTTAAAGATTGCCACCTTGCAGATTATTCAGTTTAACCAAATTTGAGGTTTTCTAGAAGATCAATTCAAGCAGCATCTACTCCACCTTCACAGGTGCTGCCTCCCACTGTGTGCTTCTCAGAGGGAGCAAGATGTTACTCACAGGGAGAATGAGTCCTGTCCTGATTCTGATGTGCATCAGCTGCCACAACCAGACACAAACTTGTACTTGTGTTGCCTTTGCCCAGGTGTAAAGACAAACAGAGCCAACAGTAGCAAGTCAGGTCACCTTTCTGAAGATACTTACCCTGAGGTATTTTTTGAGCTACCCCAGATTCCCCACAGTACATCAAGGACGGCAACTCAAAATACACATGCAGGGAATCATATATGATGTATTCTGAACATGTTCCAGTGATGTGACCCTGGCTCTTGGGCCAGATCTCCACTGTGCTGTTTTGCTAATGTATTGTGATGTCCACTGAGAACACTGTATATATTTTCATGGGTTTGAAGTGGCTCTGTTCCGTTCTTCTGGCTCACCTGTCAAAGGACACCCCTGCTTTGAGATAGAGCTTGACTTTGGGCACAATCTTGCAGCACAGTGAGTACCAATGAAAACTGGAAAGAATGTTCTCAGTCAAAACATCCTGCGGATCCCATCTTCTGCTTCCATTTCATGGGATATTTCCATAGAATATTTTAAGCATCAGTCCCAATAGCTTTAATACTTTTATGCCAATCACCTCAGCATCACTTCCAGTCTGAAAACAGCAATGTACAAATATAGGAACATTTGCACATACTGGTTGGTTTTTCTAATGGAGGGTGGTGACTGAGCAGAAATAGTTTCTAAAAAGCTGTTTACTTTCGTAGTAAGTCTGGTTTACAACACAAAGAAAGGTTAAATTCGTCTTAATAACTATTGACTCTTATACAAGCAAGACAATATGAGATTTTTAGTAAAGGATGCCATAAGGGCCCCTGGTGTGTTTAGACAGAGTGGCCATGTCAGGACCTAGTGTGAAACAGCAATCCATCACTGCTAGATCAACTTCAAAAGCAATTCAACAAGGGCTCCACATAGACAACATTACAAAAAACCTGTTCCAATGGCTTTCTCATGCAAGAGAAAACCAGAGTCGTATTTGTATTTTAGGCTGTGAACCAACAAGAATGAAGCAAAGCAACAGCAACGGTCCTCAAGAGATGTTTCCGGCTGCTCCTCTCCTCCCACTCCCCTCAACACTCCTTTTCAATCCCTCAAGTTCGTGAATTTTTGGCAGAGAACCATACTGCAGAGGTCATTGGCAGGCTGGTGGCAATCACTGCAGCTTTCGGCTACCAAAGACAGCTTCCCCAGCTCAGGGAAGCATTGTCCTCTTTGCTCCCCATTTTGAGCTGCACCAGAGGTGACTGGGGGGGAAGGAGGCAGAAGAAAGGGAGAACTTTCCTCAGCCCAGAAACCTTCGACACTCGCTGCTTTTCCTCTTCGCCTCAGGATACGCTATCCAACAAGTGCAAATTGAGGATAAGAAGAACATTAGCCTGGTATTTCTGATAAAATGATCCACCTTGAAGTAGCTGATGTTGACAAATTGACAGCAGACTTCCAGTTTAGTGCTGGAGTTAGAAGAATGGGTCCATTCACACTTCCCTCTGAGCCATTGTTTCAACTCTCTCTAGAACGGGCAAATATCACTGCAAGTAGTTTACACTCCAGTTCCAGTTTAAAGGGGTTTATTTTGCAACCATAACCCAAATTGCCCAGAAATTTTTTTCTTTTTTTTTTTTTTTCAATGTAAGCTGAGGCTCTGGAGAATAATTACACAACATTTCAGAAATAGTCTGCGGCAGTTTACACAGCCATGAAATATTGGAACTGTTATTTTTTTCCAGTGTAGCTATGTATACAGGACTGCAGATAACTTCAGTATTTACAGAGGAATCATTTGAGCTGCAATCACAGAAACTGGTATTTCAAGTTAGGCCACACATATGAACAAAACGTTTCTTGTTATAAGGCAAAGTTTTGTATTTAAAGGTGTTGTATCATCATCTAATGGAAGCACTACCTTACCACTTCGGCCATTCCTATACCACCTTCTGGCTGTATTTAAATTACACCCTTGTGGCTAATGCAGGCATTGGTTATGTAGTCAACTAGGAAAGTATTAATTTAACTTCAGTCTCTTTCCTGCAATTCTGTGTTCCTTCCATTTGCGAACAAGTTAATCATACTGAGGAGGTGTATCCTCATTTCTCATCAACTTCGCTGCTGCACATTTCTATTGGGTATTGTACATTCTTGCTTGCTGGAAGCTCAGTCTTCATCCTACTCTCCTGCAAGCTGACCGGTCCTGTCCTGTCCTGTCCTCTCCAGCTGACCAACAGGATAAACTAATACAACAGCAATACGAGCCAGCAGTGTGCCTAGGTGGCCAAGAAGGCCAACGGCATGTTAGCTTGTGTTAGAAACAGTGTGGCAAGCAGGACCAGGGAGGTGATTGTTCCTCTGTACTCTGAGGCCGCACCTGGAGTACTGTGTTCAATTTTGGGCCTCTCTACACAAGAAAGACATCGAGGTGCTGGAGCAGGTCCAGAAAAGAACAACTAAGCTGGTGAAGGGCCTGGAGAACAAGTCTTACGAGGAGCAGCTCAGGGAACTGGGGCTATTTAGTTTGAAGAAAAGAAGGCTGAGGGGAAACCTTATCACTCTCTATAACTACCTGAAAGGATGTTATAGAGAGGTAGATGCTGGTCTCTTCACACAAGTAACTAGTGACAGAACAAGAGGGAATGGCCTCAAGCTGCACCAGGGGACATTTAAACTGAACATTAGGAAATCAATTTTTCACTGAAAGCGTTGTCAGGCATTGAAATAGGCTGCCCAGGGAGATGCTTGAGTCACCATCCCTGAATGTGTTTAAAAGCCATATAGATGTGGTGCTTGGGGGTATGGCTTAGTGGAGGACTAGGCAGAGTAGGCTTAATGGTTGGACTTTATGATCTTTAGGGTCTTTTCCAACTTGTGTGATTCTGCATAAATGGTGCTATGATTCTATAATTCTAACCCAGTACTTCCAAGGTACAGTAAGTATGAGGTCTCCGGATTGAGGACAGTTACCTTGTCCAGAACCTGAAGATTTAGTGGCTTAAAGCTTTCTTTCTGTCTTTCTCTAGAAGCCTGTTTCTGCCTCCCATTTATCTCTGCTAAGCTCCTACCTTGCTAGCTCCCGCTCTCCCTTTTAAGGAGTTTTGTTTAGTTCTTGTGTTCCCCAGGAAAGCATAAGGGACCAAATCAAAGCTAACAGAATGAATGAATGAAGCCCCAGCCTTGGAATAAACCCATTGTGTGAAAATCTCTGTACAGAAACTACTCAAGAAATAGTTACAAGTGAAAAATCTGTGTCAGAAGTAAGAATTTATTCAAGTGACTACATGCATATGGGAACAACAATTTCCAGCTCTTGCAACCTTGCAGTGAGAAATTAATAACTTACCATTAAATTTAGGCACTGATTTGAAGGAGTTAAATTCCCAGGCTGCCTTTTCAGAGCTGGGTGGGGCATTGGGGAAGTCAGAGGGAGGAAAAAAACCCTACACCTGAATGCCCTGGGAAGGAGCAGCAAAACCTTCTGTCAAGCTCCCCTTCCTCTCCTATACAAAAACTACAAATACTCCCCAGGTGAGGGTGTGCCGGTGCCCTGCTGCAGCTTCAGCACTCAGCTGCACACACCTGTGTCTGCAGTGACCCACCGAGCAGTATTTCCTGCTCCAGGAAGGGAGTGCCACGTCTTGGTCCTGCTCACCTTTCCTCACGGTCAGCCAGCTCCACTAGCATGGCCAGTGGCAGGGTCTGAGGGCAGGAACATGGGCGGCGTCCTTGTTTCAGAGCGGGCATCCTGGAATGTATCCTCTGGGGGACCAGGGGCAGGGAGCGGGCCCCTCTCTGGCCCGTGGTACAGCACACACAAGGTAAGCGCCCGCCGTGCAGCATTGTCAAGAAGTTAAAGTGTGTTTGTCCATATGGCTGAGTAGTGTAATACCTTTGTGATGGCATTACATTTCTGTGGTTTGGTTTGGTTTTTAATTGGGGTTATTGTTGTGCCAGGTCCCTGATCAGGCTAATTGGTGGCAGCTGTTGGCATGTGAGTAGAAGAGGGGATGCATGGTTGTGGGGAATAAACAGGGTAGAGGTAGGACTTCTCCTTGGCATCAATGTGGATGTAGTTTGGTTGATGCTGCTTGAGGAACTGCACCTCTGAAATCAGTGGCACAGGCTGTGCTCCCACAGCCTTCCCTGTCCCAGCACTGCATTGTGTGTCATGGGACATGGGCATGTTTAATGATGCAGTAAAATCTGATGTACTTAGTTACCTGAAGTATTTCCTGACAAACTAATATTACTGTAATATGTAAGAAGCTACCACACATGAACTTTGTCTGCTCAATTGAAAGTGTATGTAATTGCCTCAGTTTAAGCCTTCTTAAAATTTTCCTCAGTATTTCTCAGAGGCTTAATTATATTTCATTTATTTCCAATGTTGTTTATGGACAAAAGCATTTTGCAAAATTAGTTGAGATTTCATTATTCACAATATTGATTCAGAGAAAACAGCTGGGTGAGAATAGTCAGTGAAATCTTGGATGTAATACTGCTTCCATAAATCAGCATTTCATAGAATCATAGAATGGCTTAGGTTGGAAGGGACCTTAGAGATCATCTAATCCAACCTCCCTGCCATGGACAAGGATGTGCCTCAGTTAGACCAGGTTGGTCAAAGCCTTATCCAACCTGGCCTGGCCTTGAACACCTCCAGGGAGGATTCATCCACAACTTCCGTGGGCAATCCGTTCCAGAGCCTTGCCACCCTCGTACTGAAGAATTTCTTCCTAAGATCCAATCTAAAACTATTCTCCTTCAGCTTAAAACCATTTTCCCTTGTCCTATTGCTGGATACTCTTGTGAAAAGTCCCTTTCCAGCCTTCCTGTAGGTACCCTTCAGGTATTCAAAGGCAGTTATGAGGTCCTCCTGGAGTCTTCTTCAGGCTGAACAATCCCAGCTCCCTCAGCCTATCCTCGTAGCAAAGGTGCTTCAGCCCTTGGATCATCTTTGTGGCCTTCTTCTGAACTCCTTCCAACAGATCTATGGCCCTCTTATGGGCCAGACACCAGTATTAGAAGTGAGGTCTCACAAGGGCAGAGTAAAAGGGGAGAATCACCTCTCTTGATCTGCTGGCCACATGGCTGTTGTTTGTAGTCACTGTGTGGAGTTGTTCAAGTGCAGAAGCTGAACTGGAGATGGAAATTCACTTAACTTCTGCTGCTTTTTCCCCTTTTGCCTATCTCTTAATAAACTCAGAGTTACTACTGGCTGCCCAGACATTCACCTCAAGAGACTGTTGTATTTCATGGGTTGTGGTAATAAATCATTTAGGCTCTATATTTGAGGTTTAAAATGTTGACAGCTCCTTCAGATGAATCTGTGGCCTCTTGTCCTGTGACAATATATCACAGCCTGTCACAGGCCATATGTGCAGGTGGTGCAGCCAGGAAACTTGATCCTTTGTACGGTCTAATCATCTGGTGGTGGTGGCTGCTATCAGGTGCGATGAGAAATCCCACGGAATAAGCACATCATTGTGAGGTGTTTCTATGTTGCCTTCTATCATATACGTGAAATCTAGATTTCATGTGAAATGCCACAGTTAAGGTTTTTAGCTCGTTCTTTTCAAGGAGAGAGTCTTCAGTGCTTCTGTTTGTTGCACCTTGCTAAGGGCTCGAGATCTAGTCCCATTGAGCCACAGCAAGGTGAGGACCTCGTTTGTTCATGGTTTCTTCCAGCAACAGCAGCACAGTCCCTGCTGAAACTTCTGCTGCCATGCAGGCTGCTGCCCCTGTGCTATGAAGGATCCAGTACAGGAGGACAGAGGAGCTGCCACCATGGACAGGAAGATTATTTCTCCATTCCCCTTGGCTGAGCAAGCACCCCAGAAACAGCAAGGGCCTCTTCAGCTGACAGTGCCACCAGAGAACAATTGTCACAGCACCTTCTATCAACAGTCACCAGGATATTTTGAGCACTTTCACAATGAAATTTCCAACCGTAATTTTCAAGCAGAGAAGGCTCTAGAGCAAGCCACGGTATCCGTGGAAGTGTGGGTGGAAGCCAAAAGGAGAGCATGGCCACAGTACACATTGGTTTCAAACAGGGCAGCTTTCCTCTGAGAGGAGCAGCCACTAGATATTTTTAGGCCATTAAAGGTGAAGGCAAACCCACATGTTTTTTTGTCAAGTGTTTTGTATGGGTTTTTATGCCATTTTCTCAGTCTCTGTAGTCTTCATGATGCAAACTGCTCCCTAATGGACTGTAGATCCTTAACAGTTCCAGGTTAATCAGTAAACCATTTGCTGAGCATGGGCAGAGTAAGGAAAAATGTGCTTACCCAGTTCTCTGCTGCTTTATTTGTCTGTGAAAACTATGGTGAAAAAGCTTTTCCTCTTCCCCTCCCAGCTCCTTATTCTAAAACTGTTCACTGAAAGCAAACAAGGCTGTCAAAACACTAACTCTGTTTTGTTGTGGTGTTCTTTACCTGTCAGATTTTAGAGTTCATACAGCTTCAGTTTCCTTTTTCTTATGGGGGAGAAAATGCATACTGTTTTATTAGGTGGGAAATGTGTGTTATTTTCAGCCATTACAAGCCAAAAGTTAGCAAGAGGACTTTGTTCAGCCTTTCAGGTACACCTTTGTTGAATCAGTCATCAGGAATCCAAAAGTCAAACCTTATAACGAAGAAGCATTGTGAACAGTTGTTGACAGTGCCGATGGACACTCTTCTCATGTTGTTCTGCTGTTGGGAATCCAGTAGCATATCATGGCTTAGGCCTCATTTAATTAGGCTCTGCTAGAAACGGATGTGTGGGTTTAGGTCTTATATGCAGGACTGTCATCTGAGCCAGCTTTGCACCCAAGCTTTCAGGGTTTGCAGCTTTCCAAGCCAGCCTGAGGAGGGACCTGCTGATCTGGCTTCCACCAGGCACTACTCTGGGTCCTAGAGCAGCCTAATTTCCTAACGCTGTGTCAATCACAGGCCTCTATTACTCTGCTTCAATTTTTCCTGCCAAGGCTGGAAGGAGTCAGGTGCCAGTGGCAAATTCCACTACAGCCCAGCACAGTGTTGGGCAGTAGGCAAAGCAAATCAACACAGGTCTGTGTTTTGAGCTCGGGGCACACAGGCCCAAAGCAAATACTGTTAATGGGAGAGCTCATTCTCCATCTATTCTAGATACTTGTATCTCTTCAACCTTGCTGGCAGAGCTGCTTGAATGAGAGCCTGATGGCCAAGGGAAGCTGGTGAGCAAAGCCATTTATCTAGGCTGACAACTCACAGTTCACTTTGACTGAAGCAGTCTTGATGGGTCCTCCTAGACAGCTCAGCCAGGACAATGGAAACTGTTCTCGCACGATTGGAGCTGTGCTGAGCACCAGCTATAGCTCTACTGAATGCCTATTCCCTGATTCTCACTGGACTATTTTTCCCAAATCTGTTTTCAATGCTTCCCTTCCCAACAGCTGCTGTGGTAAAATGAGTTTTCAGTTTTTCTGAGGACATTAAAGAACATGTGCATGTGATTTTTTATTTTTTTTTTTATTATTTTTTTTAATTCTATTTATTTAATGATTAAGATGACAGTGCCTTTAACAGGAACTTTGTAATTACGCAAATCTGTTTTAAGGGGTTTGAGAGTGTTAATTTGGAAATTTCTGGGCAATAAGGAACATTACAATTCTTGTCATCTGTCAGAAAGTGGGATGCAGAAGATAAATGCAAAGAAACAAGTTATACATATCCTACCTAGTGCAGAAATTAGTTTTGATTTGGACTGCTTCAAAATGGCATTTTACAGAAAGATTGGGGGCATAGCACAGACTGTCTGATGTCCAGCTCAGCTACTAACTATATGACTTAAAACATAGGTACCGTTCCTCAGTACAGTGATTGAGAGCAGCAAAATCAGATTTAGTCTGGAGCCAGCAGAGCAGGGTGAGTGCTCCTTTTCTCTTAGTTGGTGCTGAGTAGGAAAGACCAGGCACAGGATGAGTCTGAATCCTTTACTCTGCTTTGGCAGTATCTGTCTCAGTGCAGTCCTTTGCCCTCTCTGCCCCTAACTTCTAAACTACTCTGCAAATAATGGGCTTTAAATTAAATTCACTATGACTACTCAGATTTGTGTCTCACAGCCTTGCCTGGGAGTTAAACGGTGATGTATGGCAAAAGTCTGGCTGCTCACGGAAAGACCTGTCTGCTTCTGAGATTTCTTGAGGTCATGGTGTAGATCTAGGACATCACTGCCACCCAAAGGGGTGGTGTTACTGCAGTCTTGAATCTATGTTTCTGTTGCTTCATTTGCCCTAGTTCTCATTTGGCTCTTTGAGGCATTTTGTCTGGCTAAATCCACAAGAAAATACATGTTGATAATTTTTTATTATTTTTTTTTTAAATAAAAGTTACCCTTCTCATAAAATCTCACCCATAACACTGGATAGCCTTACTATTTTGTGACCCAAAAAAGACTCTATCGCTCTTTGAAGCTGAAGTATGATCTTTCTTTCCCAGCGCTCTTGAAGTCTGCTTTGGGCATTGCCAGAAAAGACGTCTGATCTTATCTTTGCGTGTTTCCAACAGTCTGCTGGATCTGATTAACTCCTGTTTGAGGGAATCAAAAGAATTCAAATGACTCAAGTAGAAATTTGACCAAACTCAAACCCCAAAATTTTAGAAAGGTGAGCAAACAGCAGATTGTGCACTTCAGTCATAAGGGAGGTGAGGACCTTTGGCTAAACCTAGTAACTGGAGGCTGTGACTATTCCATTTGGAGTTCTGGTGACATGTATACACTGTTACGCTCAGATTTATGATGTCAACATGGATTGTCCCAGAAGAATGGCATTTGTCAATGTGAACAGTTGGGAGATACACTTTTCATTCTGTGACTAATATGGACTTTGAAACGTACTGACAGCAGTTTCAAAAGACCAACAGTTGGTGTGCGAATCAGCACCAGGCCTGGAGCAGAGATCTTAAGAAATACGGCAGTGATATTTGCGGTGTGCTCAAAAGTAAATAGTTGATATCAAAGTAAACAGATGTGCGCTGCTTAAATTGAGGTTATACCAGCATAACTGCTCCATGATGTCTGTGGATGATTTACATCATCTAGACTAGAAGCTTTGGTCTTGTTTGGTGATATGTACTGTTTTGTCCATAACGAGGAAATGAAGGGAGATTATGGAACTGTGATAGAGAGAAATCGTGGGATTGTTGGAGTTTAACTCTTAGATGAGGCAAGCAGTGACTCTCTGTCTATATTTCCCTTTGTATCCTGCTGTGTTCTGCAGAAACAACCCTATGACGCAAAGACCTGTGGTGAATGCAAGGTCTTGACTATGATGAGTGCGGGATTTGGAGGAAATCCCTCCACACGTAGTAGTAATTACTCACGGGAAAGTAAATGCTGGCTCCGTAGACATGGCTTTTCGTACTGGTTGAGGTGAAGTAGCAACGTAGAACTACATATCCTCTCGCGGAGAAGCCTAGCTCTTCCTGACGTTTAGCTTCATGGGACCTAAAATCACCACCAGAATCTTAACTAACATGTCCAGAGATTTAGCTGTCATCCTGCTCAAAACAAAGTCACTTTGCCAATTGATATGAATTGTACTTGAAGCTTTCCTCTTCAGCAGTCAAGGATGTCTCAATTGGAAAGAGGTTCCTGTGAAAACCCACCAAAATATTGGATTTATGTACATAACAGGCTTGTAGCCAGATAATTAACTCCCAGTTAAAACCTGGATTATTTTTGGAAGGCTCCAATTTGGGAGTAAATAGGTCATGACTCCATTTACTTTGCTTTATGACTCTAACCTACTATTTCTTAATGTTTTAATTCCATCTTTATGGGAGTTTTGTTGTGGGTTTGGTTGGTGGTGTTTTTTTTTTCTTCTGCTTTGGAATTGTCACAATGTTCTTGTATTTATTGACTTCAATCACTTTAATCTCTTTCCTTTGTTTCTCTCTCTTTCAGTGACAATCTTTTGCTCCCTGCAGTGACTAAAGTACTATGAACGTTATCATTCAGTGTCTATGTTACCATGCAGCAAAGACTCAGTCATCCTATCAAGATGACAGAGAGTAAAGCTTGTAGTGTCTGTAAAAGCTTCAGTCAAACAAATAATAGCAACTATCTTCTGATCAAGACTCTAGCTCCATCTCTTGTCTACTGTACTGGTTTTGGCCAGCGTTAGTTTTCTTCACAGTAACTATATGGTGCTATGTTTTGAATTTGTGGTGAAAAAACATGTCAATAACATGAGGATGTTTCATTTGTTACTGAACAGTGCTTGCACAGCATTGAGATCTTATTTGTTTCTCAGATCACTCCATGTGAGAAAGTTGGCTTACTTGCTGGGGAAGCACAAGCTGTTGGGCGGGGACACAGCTGGGACAGCTGACCACAACCGACCAAAGGGGTATCCCATACCATACAACACCATGCACAGCAGTAAAAGCTGGGGGAGGAAAGAGAAAGGAGGGACTTCTGGTGTTGGTGTCTTCCCAAGTAACTATTATGCCTGAAGGAGGCCTGCTTTCCCAGAAATGGCTGAACACCCGCCTACCAATGGGAAGTAGCAAACTGATTCCTCAACTTGCTTTGCCTGCGCATGCAGCTTTTGTATGAGTTTTTGTGCTTTCACCCTTCTGGGTCTCCTCCCATCTTGCTCGGGGGAGTGAGTGAGTGGTTCTGTGGCACTGAGCTGCTGGCCAGAGTTAAACTACAACTATAGATCACAGGCTGCCAGGACAAACTAAAGAGCAATGTGTGGTTTACAAAACCATAGAGTAGCATCTGACCCATTGACAGGGTGGTCAGTTCACCTTCATTTTTTTTAATTCCTGAGAGGGAAGACAGACTTTATCTTCATGATCTCATCTCTATAGTAACCCCTGTCAAGAAGAAATTTTCTAACCCTTATATTCTTTATTAACGCTAAAATGCCAGAAAAAGAAGACAACAAATTTTACATGGAAAAAATTCACACAAGGTACAGTTGCTGTACCCAAAGGCAGGGAAAAAAACTTGCCACCTTGTTACCTCTAAGTGCAACAGAGAATATTAAGAGGTGAAAAAGGTACCTAGAAGGGATCATCCAGCTAAACCGATTGCTGTTTTCTGCAGCAGAAGGCAACTAAGTAGTAGAAGTTTTGGACTGTCGTGAACTAGACACCTACTCCTTATGTCACCACTCACCAGGAATTGCAAAATGGTAACTGGTATTTTAAACTAGATTACAGTTTGTAGTAAAAGGTTAAAATGCACAACTGTAATGTGTCACAGGGAGACATCTGGGAAAATGTGAGCCCATTGCCTGTATCTCATGCTCCTGAAAGAAATTTGCATCTGAAATATTTTCATTTAAGAGTTTATTCATTATTCTCAGACTTGCATCTTAGTTTTGACCAGAAGTATCTGCAAATTAAAAGCATCCCATTGTGCTTGTGTGTGTATGCACCCATATTACATCACTAGATTGGTATGTGAATATTTTAGAGAGTGCAAGATCTCTTGTTTTTAAATCATCACTGATAATCGCTAGCAGTTCTTTATATTCAAAAGAATCGTGTTGCTAACCAGAAGGTTTTGCCTTCTGGAGTTTGGGGGTTCTTTTTGTTTGTTGTTTTGGTTTTTTTTCTCTTGTTTGTTTTCCTGTGGTTGTTTTTTGCATCTGGAACTATCTGTAAGTGATTAATACTCTGTAGAAATGAAACCAGGAGAGCCAAGTATGTGAGGTGCAGAAAGGAAAGCAAGGAACTAATGCACAGCACCCCTCCTGTGCAGGAAAAGCACACTGGAAAGGCCTTTGGGCTGCTGATTACTTGATTGTGTATCAAGTAATTATTTTAACAGATGGATCAAACTTTGCTTTAAATGGTTCTCCTTCCCTGTTGTTACTCCTGTTCGAAGCTGTTCTGAAATGCTATTGGTTTGAAAGTGTCCTCATTTCCAGCCTGTGTTTACACCTGGCCCGCACGTGCAACACAAGCATTCAACAACTGAGCACGTTTGCTCAGGTTGTGATGCGGAGACATGTTTTCTGTGCACATCAAAGGAAGAGTTAGTTACAGCTACAGAGTTAAATGAGATAGGATGGGAGACTCGTCTGCCTCTGTTGGAAAGTGATGCTGGGGAGGTACGTGTTGAAGAGACATGTTGTTCCTCTCACGAGCTTCTCTCAGCTTGTTAAGGGAGATTTTTATATAGAAGTTCTTTTAAGGTTTTGGTAAATAATGTATTAAGCTAGCTATATTTTGGTCAGGGGTTTGTGCATTTGATTTCAGTGGAATCAGAAATAACTCCAGCAAGACTTCTACTACAATAACAAGAGGGAATGAGCTGTGCTTGGTTTGGGGACGTGCTTGGTTTGGGGACATGCTTGTGTGCGCATGCAGAGCAAGCATTCTCTTCAACGGTATTCTCTGTGTCTTCTCATGCAACCTACTGTAACCCTTAACAGTGTTATTGATTCAGTTCAGACAGCTCCTATTGAACTTTTCTGTATTTCTGAGCACAGAAGAGCTAGCTCCGTCTCGCAGGGCATGAACTGTTACACTTCAGGTCCTCATGAGCCTCTTGTCCTCTCCTTGGTGCTCATTTAGGCGTCCAGAGAGCTATGTGAAGCAGAAAGAGGAGCAGCACAGCCAAAAAGGCTGTGCCTGGGCAGCAATAGAGGAGTATCCCAGAGCCAACCGGCCATTTTGTAGAGGAAGCTGGTCAGCCGATGCTGGCTTGCTTCCTTGTTTCTCCTGAGTGACCTAGAAACTGTCAAAAGTTTATAATCCTATTCTTGCAGTTCCTAGTATGTAATTTCTATAGTTGCCATGGGGATGTTATGTGATGGCCCTTAAGAAAATCTTTCTGTTAAGATGCTATCAACTATGATTGAAATTTTTAGAGCCTCTGTTATTTGCAATCTGACAGTATTAAAAACATGTTCACCTACAGAATCCGTGCAAAAATCCTTTTTCCCCCTTGCCCATTCTAGTATATAGTTTATTTCACAATTCATACTCTTCATCTCAGTTTGTTATCCATTATGGACATTTTAATTATAATGGTCGGTCTGATGAATATAAATAAGATCTCATGAAAATAGTTAAATCATGGAGATCAATAGAGGGGTCCCACTTCTGTAGTTGCTTTATCTTATCAAGTTCCCACAGCTTTTCAAAACTTAGTGGGCTCTCCTTCCAGCCTCTAAAGTTTGTTTCTTTTCTGGAAAAAGATATGTTTTAAATTTGTGAGCTAATGAAAGGTAAAACCTAGTAAAGTCAAGGATTCTGTAATATTGATGAGATAGGAGCTTTATCTACTGTGGTCTGGAATCCGGTCTGGTGACCTTTGTAAAACATACAAACTCTCTTGTCTTCATTCATGTTTGTCCTGACTTAGTTACCAAGTTTCTTCTCTCCTCCTGCTCCTAACAAAAATAGTGCAAAATGTTTTAACTCTCCCCTTCTCATATATTAAACTGTCCTTTTTATTTTATGTCACAATGAGCAAATCAAATGTATTTTCATTGCACGTACCAACACTGGCAACCGCCATTTTGCTCTTATTCCAGCTGCCCTTCAGTGCTTCAGATGGGCCTGAACCCGTATGGGAGTATATGAATGGCGTTATGAAAACCATTGAAATTAGGACTTTGTTTTCTTTATACATCTGTAAAGCACAGAGTACCGCCAGGGATCTGTGAAGAATAACAGCTAAATGATGTTTTCTAATTCCACATGGTGGCTCTGAAAAAATATGGTTTTTGTTAAGGACTCTGAATTCCTCTTGCTCAGAGGTAACTCAAAATTAGAAGTTTAGAAGGCATTTCTTCCCCCTTCCACCCACTTTTTTTTTAAGATCCACTAGGATCTGACAAAATCCTAACTACTGGAAAAGATGTGTAGTTTTTTGAAGCAGAATATGTCATTAAATTTGTTTGGAAAACCTATAGATCACAAATAAATGCAGAAATAAAGAAATATAAGAGGAACAATTTAACTAGCCTTGATGACTGAGCCAACAACATATATCTGAAGTTTGGGGGTTTTTCTGCTCTTCAGTTCAATTTATGGGCATAGCAAGTTTCCATAAACAATGGCTGTATATCTTTTAGTCAATGCAAATTAAGTTAATCTTTCTAAGCTTTCATTTCACAGGCCTGGCTACTGTAGTTTAAAGTACATTAGGAAAACATACATGCAATATGGATATGGCATCTCACTATATAACTGAGTCTTCAATGCAGATTTTAGTTATCAAGGGATAAATTTATTAAAATCAGTGCCGAAGATACAGATTTCAGCCTGTCTTTCATTTGCCATAAACCCCTTGCTTTACTTTGACACTAAAAAGAGACCTTGCATGTAAAGTAGTCTTTTAAAACAGTGCCAGGGCGATGTGAAAAGGTGCTAGGGTAAATAAGCAGCAGGTTCTGCATGAGTGCTCAAAGTGGGGCTGTATGCAGCACTATGCCGTACTGCCACTCATGTATTTTGAATATGGGGTCCAACATGTGGAACAGACTAAAGTGGCCTGTGTGTTTAGACAGATGTCTTGGTGATGAAGGGACTTGTACTTTATGGCAAGAGTTTTGAATATTAAGGTTTTTTCTTGTAGAAGTCCTTAGTTGACTGAAGTAGCACCATGGTTCTGAAGTTGTGTCTGCAACAGAATTCCCTCGTGGAGGTTTGTCTCAAGACTTACGTGTGGGAAGCCCTAGAGTGCTCTGGATGATATAACAACTGGAGACTCTGTTCAGAGATTATCATGTTTATTACTTATAAAATTGGCTGTTCCACCAGACTTCTAACCTCCAAAGGAGGCTGAATGGCAGACACAGCACAAATAATGAAGCCTTTTACATGACAAGATGGGAACAGAAGAGTTGTGGTGGCCTTCGGGGCAGTAGAGCAGTCATTTTTGTTTGATAGAGTGATCTCTTTTCTGTTGCAGTTTATCTTTAATTCATGCTTGGTTTTATTAGCCTGAGGGATGGTATCCTATTTTTCTCTTCTACATTGAGCGCTGCTTTATATGATAGCTCTTGTGCATCAGACGTTGCCTACTGATTCAAAATACACTTCTAATTTTCCTCTTTACTACTTTTTTATTCCCTCTTGTTTTCTTTAATATTGTCGTATCTGAGTATGAACCTGTACAAGACAGTTTTGCCATGCTACAGCTGCATGGCGTTACTGTACTTTCATCTCATCTCCCTGAATGGTTCCATGTGATATTTGACCTCTTAGGGCATCATGCTCTGCTTTTAATCTTTAGGGCTCTGTCTAGCTCATGGTTTGGAAGTATGGTGCTACCACCATATTAACCAGAGCTCATTAACACATGTCAGTCAGGAGCAGGCAGCGCAGTATATATGCCAACAACAATGCTCAGGTGAAACATGTGGTCGTTACAATAAAATGATGATAAGATTTGAGCCCAGATTGATGAATTTGCCTTGACCATACGCAGGTATTATTTTTCCTCGTGCACAGGCATAGGAGATTGCTTAAGTTAGGCAGAAGGGGATGTGTCACCAACAACTTAGCGTGTGCTTGTCAGGGCACCCATGGTCCTGCCAGTCCCTGCCCACTCCCAGGGCTCTCCCACCCTGCCCATGGCCCAAGACCCCATTTCAGCCTTTGCTCCAGCAATGCCACAGCAGGGCTGATCTCCAGCTCCCTGCCCAGCCAGGGGTCTGCTAAGCAAGGCCCAAATTCCAGCCCAGCCTCAGTTGAGGAAAATACTGATCTCAGTATTTCACAGGGAAGTCCTGAGACAATGATCATGCATATCTCAGTATTTCCCAGAAAATGAGAAGACCCAGGATTTTGACCTGTTTTCTGTTCCTGGCAATTTCTGCAACATGTAATAAGAGGGTTCACTTTTGGGAGACTGTTCCTGTTCAGACACAGGGTGGTCATGCCAAGATGTTAGAAATCCCAGTATGAGGATATCTGAGCCAAGCTCACAGGTACCTGATGAAGCAACCACAGTGGTATGAAAACAGTCACTATTCTGGAGAGGGCAACAGTGATGCAGGACATTGGAAAACTTCCTGTCGGAGTCCCTGTCCATGCAGTGTGTAAAGCTACCGAAAGGGTATTCAGTTCACAGTCTCTGGAGGCAGGTACTCAGGCCATCATCAGTACCCATACGTTGATCTGATTTTGCACATTTTTGTCAGATGACAGATGGAACAATTAGCGTCATCCTCTGCCCGCTAGCTTCATGCAAGTTTTACCTCCAGAACTGGATGGAGACCCTTCTTTGGGCTGGATTAAGACATGTTTCCTCCCTGGGGTGCTGGTTGCCTCCTTAGTCCTGCGCAGTGTCTTTGACCAGCCGGCTGAAAGCTTAGAGTAGGGAGCTGCAAGGAGTTATCCAGAGTTGCAGCTATAAGGGTAGGATCAGCTGCTGAAATGAAAAGAACCCCAGAGAGACTGGGTTCTCTGCTGCTAGTGGTGTGGATGTGTTATAACTACTGATGTGAAAGCAATAAAATGATGCGATAAATGAGGTGACAGTTTCTGTTTTCTATTCCCTGCTGCCTCCTTTTCCTTAAATCCTTCATGAGGAGGCTGACAAGGCCATTTGTCCACCCTCTCACAAAGGAGCATGTTATTACTCCAAAAGAACAAGTTTTTGAGAGCAGGAAAACAATTTTGATTTAACTGCTGTTGTGTTGAAGCTGCTGTGTGTGCAGAATGATGAGAGGAGTGACCACCTGTGACGTGGTCAAACTTTATGCAAGGTCAGTACTCGGGATTTGATGCTACAGAATCAAAGCCTCAGAAAGGAAAACCTATGCCTTCTATTCCTTCAGGGCCTTGAGTGGGGACTATCTGACAGCATTTCCCCAGCAGGGCTGCTCATCTCCATGTATTTGGTAGTGCCTGATGGCAGCAGAGACATCTGGGCAAAGGTGTGCTGAGATGGCTTGTCATATGCTCCTTACTGCTCCCAGTGAGGAGTGTTCCCAGAGCATGGTAACTGCACGGTGCAGGAAAGCCCAGGACAGACTGCTGGCGCATCCACTGGAGGATACTGGGGTGCGAGGAAAGTATGCAAGATGAGAAGGACTGCCAGTGGCCAGGCACCAGAGGACAGGGGCAGAAGTCTTGAGTAATGCTTCTCATTGAACGTTTCTCATACACAGGCTGTGGCACTAATGTTGCTGTCACAGCCTCTGTGCTAAGTATGACAAAGGGATCCCTCTCACCTCTTGCATTCCCCTCTCTGCATCCCCTTGCACCTGTCAGTTGTGTCTCGGTGATGCTCGGCAGTCAGCCAACAGTTTGATGCCGAGCAGTTCTCTTGTCTACTTCTCCTTCTGAGTCTAAGCCACTACAGAAATGCACAGACTGGAGACTATTTGATTCAGCTGTGTCTGTTAGATAAGAATATTATCATCCATTTATAATAGGGCTGTTTCTTGTGGGGATGCTCTTTCCCAGTCTGGGCGTTATCTAGCCACAACGATAATAACCCCCTCCAAGAGCTTGCTGGACCACATATTGCTCTTCATAAATATTGAGGGGCTCTGTGGCTGATAGACACTACCTGTTCATAGGTGCCCAGGGACCTGCTTGGAGAAGAGTCATGCAAGCTGAGGCTGTGAGCACTGAGTTGGATGCTGCTTTATAGATTGCAAGCAATAATTACACTGGCTTATGTTACCATGACCTTGTTCATAAAAACTCACTGATAGTAGGTTTGTCTTCTCCACAAGTTAATGGGTCTCCTCACGGCGCTATACCAGTGACCTCAAAAGAGTCTTGAATACGCTTATGACAATGTACAAAGTTTTACAGCGTTTTAAAAGTAGGCAGATAGTTCTACCATGTACCTGTTGTTTGAGCTTGCTGAAATGGCATGTTTAAACGGCTGCTTGAATGTGTTTTGATTACTCAGCTTCATAGGAAACTTGCAAATCTTACTGAAAATTGGACAGGCTGACTAGAAAAGAATTTGATGAAATAGCACAACACGTTAAAGAAACTGTCAGGAGACCTGTGTTCCCGGCTGCCCTGTCAAATAGTAGATATGTTAGCATGTAAGATAATTGTGTTCTAGTATGAATGGTTTGACTGGTGTTGAGTTTCCTTCTGGATTATGTAACAAAACAGGTCCTTTTTTTGCAAAAGAAGAATACCTGTGTGTCATGTTCAACTAAGAGGTTAGAGTTTTCTTTCATGAGATTTAAAAAGGTGTTCTACTGAAAGACAACAGAACCACCTCCTGCACTGGGATGTCCTTTCCATGCCCAGCTGTTTACTTAAGCCAATATCAACCATGCAGAGATATCTTTTTTTTTTTGTCCATTTACTCAGTGACTGAAAAATGCAATAATTTGGTTTTGATTGGATTGCAATGTGCTGTCAGAAACCCACTGTTACATTGTTCTTCTTAAACTAATAAGTATTTTTGTTTTCCTTTTGTTTTGTGATCTTGCAGACTCAATTCTTGGGAGTTTTACTTGCTGCTGCTTCAAATTTTCTGATTAGTGTCTCTCTGAATATACAGGTATGAAATTATTTCTCTCTATTGCTTATACTTAGCAAGAAACATGATACAATTTGTTTTTATCGTGACACTCAAAATACAAAATTTGCTGCATTTAATAAACATAACCTCTTTTTAACTGTAGTTTAACAGTGCCCTGATGTAGATGTTGGTAGTATGATAGTTCTTGACCTGTTCTGTGCTATGGTTCACATATGGGAGGACAATAAATATTCATAACTTCTCCTCCTCATAATGTACCATGAGGAAATACCAGCTGTGACCTGCTTGCAGTCCCACTGGACATCACATGAATCTGTCTTAGAGTGTCTACACCTAAACTGACCACAAGGTCTTAGGTGCTGCTTAATGAAGTGATTAGTGATTAGTGTAATAAATCAAGACATAAAGGGTTTTTTTGCAATATTTGGCTCCAAAACAACTTTGTCCACTTTAGTTTTCCTTCTGCAATTAGGAAGAAATAATCTGAGTAAATATTGTTTTAAATAATCAAAGTAATGGTGTGTGTCAATCTTACAACTATGACAAAAAGACGTAGAATGAGATTTATAAAATTCTTTCTGTATTAATAACTAGAATAGTTATTATTAATAACTCAGTAGAAAGCTGAATAATTCGTTGTAATCTTTATCTTGTAGATTTCATGATATTTTCAGGTCTTCTAACAAAATTTTTTAAAGCACAGAAGACATTGTGCAACTTGTCCGGAAAAAGCATTTTTGCTGGCTTGTATTTGATGCGTTGACTCGTATAAATCTACTTCTTGCTTTTTCTGTAAAGGATGAAACAGAAAGTTGTGGAATATGAGATTTTTCTAGTCATAATAACCCATTTTATTAGTGCCAGAAGGTTCCTCAATGACTCCCTTCTGTTTTAAGTGTCTCTAATTGGAGAATCCCATAGAAAGAAATCTATTTAGCCAGACTTGGCAGACAGGTTGACATGACTGCTTCTGCCTCAATATGAGTTCTAACCTGCTGATGAGTACTAGAATAGACTGTTTCAATGGAAAAATCCTTTGCTGGTGAAGTGGAAATTCAGTCTAGCCCATGATAATGAGGTAGTTCAGACTTCACATCTTTTGTTTGTTGAGGGCACTGAGTGCCAAAGTGGATGTGTTTCCAAGGGTTGTAGTGAGGCATGCAGACAGACTTCTACGGACTTGTAGTCATTAGCAGCATTTACTGGACTTGCACTGTCTTCCAGCTTTTTAAACACTGTTTAGAAAAAGCCAATAGCTCTCTACATTTCCATGTAATAGTTTCAACTGAAATTTTTATGTATCCTTTAAAATGTGTTTTTCTCCATTTAGTAATCATATATTATGAATATGAATAATGACTCTCAACATTTATTTTTGCACTCATAGTAAATGGACAGGCCAAAATTCATTGTTCTCTCTCCCTTTCCCACCATGCAGTCAGTTATCTTCCCTATTTTCCCTCTAGCTGGTTGTCCACTAAAGAGAAGCCCACCATTTGCAATGTATTTCAGATGGATGATAAACAGTCTCCACTTAAATAACATCCACACACATTACTATGCAAAGAAGGCAGACATCTGGAGAAAGAAGGCTGTAGGGAAGCCACTGAGCTCACTTTCCTCTCTTCATCGCAGATGTTTTCAATCACACTGTGCTCTCAAGAGTTATTCCTACAAGAATCTGGGGAGAAAATAGAGCTCAGGATTCAGTTAAGAACTTGTTCTATTTGGTTTTCAGCAGAAACGTGGGTTCTTGATTTGAATGTTGTTTTGTATAATTTTGCTTTGATCTTAATTGGATTTTTTTTTTCCTTTTTTAATAAAAATGGAACAAGCAAAATCCTGAATGTTACTATAAATTGCTGGTCTGTGGCTTAGCGAAGTTTTCTTTCCCTATGCTTCTTTACTCCTTGGAGGGCTAATCTTCTTCCTAGGGTTTCATTCCCTGAACATGTTCCACAACATTAAGCTGCAATAATGTGCTGCATCCTCTCAACAAGAGGAACGACTGAAACACTGGTGTATCACAGACTATTTAGCTCGCACTCTGTAGCGTAGCCTACAGAGTAGAATGGGAGTATGAGGAAAATTGTTTACAACTTCCCTGGGGTTTGGCAAGGACAATTCCAAAATCAAATATTAAATGATAGAAAAAAAAATCTATTTTACCACCATTTATACTACAATAACCGTATCGTTTAGTTTCCCGCTTTTTTGATCTATGTCCAGAGAGGCTGGTGAGGAATCTGAGAAAGGGTATAATATTCTGCAGAAGTAATGTGGTAAACATTACATCCTTCCCAGTCATGACACCATTCTGATGGAGAATGTATGGGCTCTGTTTCAGAAGACCAGTGTGATCAAAGTCAAATTATCTTGCAATATACAGGTTCTAGATGTGCAGCCAGAGTGAACACAATTACAATATGTGTTAATGAGACCTTCTCCACATAACAAGAAGTGTTGGTGAAATATTACTTGAGTATATATTATACCTGTTGATACCAGTATAACTGATTTTCCTTCTGAAAATAATGCTTTACCTGAAGTCTTCTAAGATCAAGTAGGAGTTTGTAGCCAGATCCTGAATTCTACCTAATTAATTTAGAGTCCTTCCAATAGCAGATGTCCTTTAAGTGCTACCTTTTTAATTTTCAAATTGTATTTCTGGTGAGGATATGTACCAGAGAACAGGAACACCATGTTGTCTGGTCCCCTTCTCCCAGTTCATTGCCACAGTTCTGATTCTGTCCCACCTCCTGCCTTTAAGTGTTTCCAAATTCACAACACAACTGCTGAGCTTTGCTTTGAGCAAAGAGCAGAGGTGTGCAGTAATAGCTAGTATGCCCTACTAGTATTCACTTAATATTTTTCAGGTTTATTCAGAGGTCAGATTTTTCACTCATTTCCAGCATGACTAAGAAAACAGACATCTCAAACAGCACTGAGTTAACACAAAGTAGTGTGTCTTCAACAACAAGCTGAAAGTCATGTTTAAAAAGAAAACCTTGATGCACCTAGAATTTGAAGTTGGCAGCCTGCTTGATCATTCCACTTGTGTCAGACATAAGAACACAATGGAAGTCTTTCTTTTCATGCAGATTCCTAATAATTAATTTTCTAGAAATGCGTTCATCTCCGACTTGCTTGCCAAACAGAGCCAAAGCCCTACTACACGAGCAAGTTATGGTGGTGTGGGATTACCCTCCTGGGGCTTGGAGAGGTGGGCAATTTCACAGCCTATGGATTCGCCCCCATTGCCCTCGTCGCTCCACTGGGATGCATCTCTGTCATAGGTGAGATGGTTTGACGTTTGTTGCTCAGGTACACACTTTAATAGAATTCTTGTTTGTGACTAGAGGAATAATACTACAGGAGATTCAGCAGGAATATGGGGGGGAAATGTTAATGTTATGGTTTGAAAAGAAATTATTCGTGATCTGACAGTATAACACAAACCCGCTACTTAACTCGGAGAATCTTCTAATATCTTTCTTTTTCCATAGTTTTGGTTTTTGTGTCACACTGTGCTCTGCTAGTTCCTGCCAGTTTGTCACCCTGTGCTGCACTAGCGTTGCCAGCTCTTCAAGCCCCTGAAGTATGGAGATGACATCCTGCTTACTGCACAGAGCTGTGGTCTGATCCTGATCCCTATGACAGGTCTTCTCTGTTACAGCCACACCAAGCTCTTTCTGCTGCCTGTCCCCTGCCCATCACTGATTCATGTTGATATTGGCAAACTTTCTTGACTTCCTGCAGTATGTGACAAAATGGGCCTAGAAATTTCCTGAAATGTTTGGTTTGCTCATGAATGTTATCAAAGTTGTTAGTTTGTTCCTTCATGTACCTATTAACTGGACTTCAGCAGAAATCCTATCTTTAGGATTCATTCAATATGATCTCACTCTTCAAGTGTTGGATTTTTTTTTTTCTAATGAAGGTATTGAGAGGTATGAGATGTCTGTTTCTTTAATAAAGAAACATACACTTAAAAACATGTTATCATGTTGTCCTAATGCAAAGCAGAGTGGCCAGGGCAATAGTGTACAGAGGCTGTGAAAACTGGAATATAGGCTGCAGCTGCATCCCTTAATCGAGCCACTTCATACATATAGTCAAAAAGATATCTCAGCCCTGTGCGCGCTGGAGCTCATTTGTTTGCTGTTGACAAGTGATAACATTTCATGGTCTGTCTCTAGCTACACATCTTCTGCTTGGAAGTGGCATTGTAGTGAGCGATTCTGTATGGGAGGGTAGAAAAGATTAATCATCTTCCCAGTGGACTGCCTGGCTGTAGTGGAAGAAGGCGGCTGACACTATGTGGGTGCAATTTAGCAAAGAGATAGTAGAGGAAGGAAGCTATAGGCAATTTACTGCAACCTTTAATGTTAAACTATTGCAGAATTTTGGAGAAATATACATAAAGCCAGAGTAGTTCACCATTGTAAGAAAGATTTCTCAAAGACAGGAATGAGATATTGCCAGAGTTGTAAATCAATATGACATATCCTAGTGTGATTTTGATGACAGTAGTTATATCCTTAACAACTATACACATTTCTAGGTGTCTCTGAACAGAAAGGGACATTGTCCAATCTAAGTTGTTGCTCAAAGTGAATAAAATGCAAATATAGAAAACTAGAAAGAAGTAGTGAAAAGGAGTGGGAAAGGGGAAAAGTTCCATTGTTTATTAAACTATTGCAAAGAAGAGATCACTTTTTAGGGTTGATTTTTATCTGGGCAAATTCCTTCTTTACCTTTGCAATATGTGAAGAAATGTTGCATCTGTTTCCTCCATTCTCCCTTGTTACAATACCCTTGGTATTGTAAAAAATACCAAGAAATCATTTTTCTAAGTGTTACATCTTATCAAAATTTTCAACCTTTTTTTTTTTTTTTTTAAACCGACCCAAAATGCTTATCCTGGAAGACTCCATAGAGCATTTAATATCTTATATTCCGTTCCCATATATCAGCTGACAGTATCCATTTCATAGCTCAAACAATAGAGATATCTGAAATTTTATTTAGTCTATCAAACATTCCCTTAAGGAAGGGAAAGTAAAAATTGTATAGACAGCCAATTACAACAGTAACTTCCCAATAATACTTCCTACTACTAGGTACATTCCTGTCTTCTGAAATTAAAGCCAGAGAGCATATATACTTTTAATTTTAGAAGAATTCGTTATTTAAGGCAATGACAAACCGACCAAGACAAATATGCATCTTCTGCTAACAACCAGGCAAAGGATAGTTTAGGTCTTCCAGCATAAAAGATCAAGAAATATTTTCCTCATTAAGTTGTGACCTCTTTTAGATGGTGGGGGGTGGACCTGCACAGTCTAGCTGGCCATAGTTTTTGGAATACTATTGAATGTGTGTGTGTCTTAAGTTTATTTTTGAAATTAATAAGTCAAGCACTTTCTACAAACTCCAAATGTGTATCTGAACCCTAAGCCCACCTTTTTCTAAGTTGGGTACGAATACATCCCACATGGTGAGACTTGAATCTCACTGACATTGGGTGCTCAGTACGGTGTACTGAGGGGAAATGTGTTCTGCAGTATGCCCGGTCATTTCAGGGCGTTCTCTGAAGATCCCTGTCACTTTGGATCTGCATGGAAAGTTTTCTTGTTTGGAAACTAGGGTTTTGGAGGAGAATAAGGCAGATTGGAGTTTCTGCTGAGAATGGATTTGGACTGTATCCATAATGTATCTCCAGACCTCTGAGATAGGAAGCATGCTGGGTCTTAAAATAGACAGGCCCAACATCTATTATGTTCTGCTCCCACATTTAACTACATCCAACTGAATTTTGCTCTTAACCCGGTATCAATTAAGTAGTAAAAAGTCTGTGCCTCATTCTGTTGAACTGGGTGCTTCTGATGGCTGATTTTGGAAAGAATCCAGCACCACAGAACATGAATTGGCATGGCACCAGTAGATGTTAAATTTTTTTTCTTAGAATTAAGCTACAAAGACTATATATTTCTTCTTACACAGTGGAAGTATTTCTGTGTGGTTGCAATGATGCAAGCTCTACATCTGTTCAGTGTTTTAAATAGTTTGAGAAGACAGTAGATGTTTTCTTCAAGAGAAGAAATTGGTAAATTTTTAAAGTAAAAGTGGAGAAGTAATGCATGTTTGATGTGATCATTAAAAAGCTTTTTATACTTAAAAATTAAAAATCATATTTTACATGTAGCTCGGGTAATTTTAGGCTACTGTGTTTTATAGCTCATTGCCTTGTTTTTGCCTGCAGAAATAACTTGGGGGTGGGGAATGAGGAGAGGCCAGTGGTATCAGAAATCACTTCTACAGTTTTCATCATTCTGTAGAGAGTTGTTTTATACTTAACTCACTTAAATTGACATTGTTGAGATCCCTTTGCATTTTTATATGCTCCTTCAAAACAGCCGTGGGGTAAGAAATCACTTTAGGCTTTGAAAAATGTTTTCCCTGATGGTGCTTTAGGAAACAGATTCTCAGATATTCTTCTAGAAATTGATTTCTTCCACTTACTATAAGTAGTGTCTTTGTAGCCTAAGAACCTGGGATTTTGAGAACTCTTTTACTAATGAGAACTGAGAAATACTCAGCAGACTATTATTTTAAAATACTTAATTTGTACTTGTCTAGAAGATGCCATAAAAAGATTTTTCAGGGTTCTTCCTTCTCTCTACAGTGTGTATGTTCTGTAATGCAATTTCCATCATTAAGCCCACCTTAATGGTCTCTCTTTTGAGCAACTCCTCTGGTATTTGGCTTGCTTTTTATTAGGATATTAGCATTAAGGATGGGGGGAAATGTTTCATGTTTTGTCCACCACTTTTCCAGTACTAATATATAATCATGTTAGAAATGTTACACATTCAAGTGCACAGAATAGCTATCAAGAGACTACACACTGACTGACTAAATTCTGTAATACCTTTCTGTGTATTCAGTGCACCATTAAGACTTATCATAAACTAAGAATAGGTTTGAGTAGACTATTAGCTGTGGTGAATTTGTTCCCACATGTCTTGGGCAGAGCTAGCTCTCTGTTTAACTCTGGCTATGAATACAGATGTTCTTCAAGTTTCTCCAAATTTATTTTAATCCTCCCTGACACAGAGCTCTGACTGTGAAGGTAACTCAGGTCCCACTAGATCTAAATGCATCCATTCTCCTCGTACCTGGATCCTCTCCCCTGTCTACCCCAAAATGACCCACAGTACATCTGCAGGCTGGTTTTCCTTGAGCAAGACACTATGTTTGAGATACAGACAGGATAAAATGAAGGAGGTTTTATGCCAGTAGTATTAGGACAGTATTAGGACAGATTCTCAGTCAAGCATGAATTGTCTATATGCAGACTCCACCATGGAGATGCTGCTACACCAGCTGTGATTTTTCTGTCAGTGCCTGTAGAGTGCACATGGATTTGCTTGTCCCCATGCCTTATGCTACGGGCATTAGGGACCATCTCTTCTTCCTGTCCTCCTGTAACTCCCAGTAGCCATTTGCATGAGAGAGATATATTTTAGTCTGTTCCAAAGCTGTGAATACAGCTCCTTTCTCCAAACCAGCTCCTTTTTTTCTGAACGTGCTTAATAAAAATGCTTGGGCACTTTTTTTTGGTCATTTTTCGACACCGTCCTTCAACTAAACCACATTTCTCTTGTAACTGGCAACCCTATCAGTTTATCCTTTTTTCTTGTCCCCCTCTTAGTGTGCAGCCTCTGGATCCTCTGTGGAAATACTGGTACTTGCCCAGAAACACCTGCTTCCCACGCTCTGTGTGGTGAAAAGAGACTAGACTGCAAGATTTAAGCAAATGATTTACTTCAACTCACATGTTTAAATTGTAAGGTCCAAGCAAACCATCTATTTGAAATCTAATACACCACTAATACATATTTTTATGGATACAACGGAAGAATGCACTATTACAGCTTAAAAGTAAAAATACACTACAACAAACTAGAAAGCATGCTAAATATTATACGTGTGTGTGTGTGTGTTAATCACCTCCGTTTACAAACTTACAGCACGCTAAATATTTGCTTACTCTTCCAGGTAAGGGCTCCCAATGTTTGAAAAAGTTACCTTGGCCCATGTGCTGATCACAGACTTTTATCCCCTGGTTTATGTGGCTAATTATAGAGTCTGAATACACCAGGTTGTTGGCTGAAACCCTCAAGATGGTTATGGCAAAACTATGCCTGATTGGATCATGCCAGCTGAATACATAAAAGCTGTTGGGTCTCTTTTTCCTTACTTTCTCAGGAAGCCGAATAGTGGTTTGAATTGAGACTCAGGGCACAGCATTTGTTGAGGAGTTTCAAAGCTTAGCTCAGGTTTCAGTTCTTTGTATGGCACAGCTTTGGCCTGAGGCTTATGGACAACTCCAGGCTGAGCTATCTGTACAACTCCCCATGTGTCATCTCCGCACGGATAAGGCCATAGATAGGCAATCCAAGCCTGAGTCACTTGCACAACCCCTCACGAGTCAGGTGCATGCACTAGATGTTACTGAAACTTGCTTATGAACTAAGAGCCAGAAAATCCATTCACTCTGCCCCCTTAACCTCCTGCTCCTTTGAGCTGCAGTGACCGGCTGTGCTACCTGCCTCACCATCTCTCTAGTCTTCCAGACTGCTTAACAGACCATAATAGTTTGAATCTGGGGATGCATTAAAACATCTCCAAGTGCTCCTGTGCTGGGATAGTCCTGAATCTCTTCCACTTGGAAGGCAGACTGAGTGTCTGTGTATATAAAGTGACTTTAAAGTCACATCTGAAAAGGTAACTGGCATCCTCACAACTTGACCACTGCTCAACAGATCCAGTGTAAAATCAACTGGATGAGCTTAAACTGCTTCATTAGATGGAGGCAAACTCTTAAGTTGCAGAAAACAGCCTAACAGCTTGGTCTCGAAGTGAAATGTTTTTCTTTTTGCACAAACTGCGAGATGCGCTAACGCTAAACAACAGTGTTTGAATCAGGGCTAATACTCCTCCTTTGGTGTTTCATCCAGACTATCAGCGAAATGAGTACAAAAGTATTCTGCAGAGTGGGTGGTTTTAAATGCCTTTACCTGACAATCTGTTAAGCTTAAAAGAACAAACACTTGAGGCAAACACTAAATTTTGTGGGTTTATTGGAAAGCTATTGGATGAGACAGAAGCAGTAAAAGCAGTCTATGCATTTGTGAGGAGAGTACTAATCTATTTAAAATAGTACATGAAGCTCATTTAAGAATGGAAAAGAGGAAAAGGAGGGATATACTAATCTTTGAAGTTATGAACAATTCCAAAAGAACTGACAATGAAAAGAGGGGTTAAAAGATGAGATTCATAAAAAGCCTCAGTACCAGAAAAGCAACTTAATAATGAGATATACTTGTTTGTGAAGCAGTTTAGGGTAGGAAAAATAAGTGATGGACGCTCTTTCATTTGAGGTTTTTAAAGCTTGGATTGGACAAAATACAGGAAATACACTCTAGAGATGGGTATATATTTTCTGTCTTTAACTTTTCCTGTTCTGTATTATCCAGTTCTTAAAGAAACAAACAAGAAACAACCCTAACTGCAAATTTCATGTCTAGGAGGCAGGGGAGTTGTTTTGTGTGTTGGGTTCTCACCATTCAGTGTCTGACAGTGGCAGAACCCACATATCACACTACTCTTTATTTCTGTTTGTGCTGAAGAAACCTACATATGGAGATAATTGTAAACGATCACTCTCCTAAGAGAATGAGCAGCTGACTGAGCTATATGTAGCACCATTACAACTCTCCCTGAAGGCACTTAATTACGTATCATACAGAAAATGGACATTTTCTACCATTTAAAAAAAAAATTTGAATGATGCCCTGATACTCATTCAATAATGTAAATGTATATCCATTCAATATAAAGTGAATATATATTCATTCAATAATGAATATATAACAGCCTGGTTTGTGCTGATATATGAGATGTTGTTTCAACATAACAATTAAGCTCTTAAACCTTTTTTTCTGATTTTCTGCCCAATTAATTATATTTATCATGATTTTGATGTAGTGCCAAGTCATAGTATTTTCCATTTGAAATACTAACCGTATTTCTAGGCTAAAGAGTTTCATGAGCCTTCAGAAAGCCCTTGTTATATAGATACAGATATTTATTAGGACCTATTTACTTCTCAATTTGTGAGTATTAATATAAACATAATGTAATCAGGGCATGAAATAAACTCAAGGATTTCATTAGAATGTGTTGGTTCTGTAATGTTTAATCCTTAACAGACCATCTCCCACATTTTCTGTCCTCCTGAGACAGAAGGATCTGAGTCTAGTTTTGAAAGTTTTACTTTGCTATCTTTTTTTAGTAATTATTAATGTTCTGAGTCACCCAAAAGTATACAAGTCTTTTCAGGTGACTTACAGGCTGACAGTTCAGGCTTAGAGTTGTGCATGTGCTGTATTGCCAAGCCCAGCCGTTCAAAACCAGTAAGGCTTCAGGACAATGATAAATTTCTTGTTTGGTTGCCAAGCTTTTGCCAGCTCACATTTTGATTTATTTTTTGGTCTGTATTGTTGTATTCTATTGCTGACCGACACTTTTTTTTCTAAAAAAAAAGTCTATTCCTCACTCTGACATAGATTTCATTCTCGATAACTGTCTATAGCTTGTTTAAAACAAACAGCCAATCATAAAAGCCCAACAGAAAACCACACAAAACATACAAACAAATGAATAGTTGCAAAGACGCATTAAATACTTTTCAGCACAGCAATTGCCCAAGTTCTGAGGTCTATTCATCCACAGAGTTGAACATAATGTTCAGTGATTTTCTTTTTCCCGCATCAATACAATGGTGGAAGAAGAGGAGGCACACAGCTTCTGTGACAGAGGGGAAACAAGAGGACCTTGGCATGGGAAAGAGAACATTGAGGGTGGGTGGTAGGAAGTTAGACTCATGCTGTGTTGATGGGGTGAAATCAGGGTGACAGAGAATCAGGCTAGGGGGAAAATGATGTGTAACATCGCTGGTAGTGAGGAGGAGAGTTGAGAAGGTGGGAAGCACCTTGCTTGTGATCTGAGGGATGGTGGGAAAAGAGCAGAGAATCTGGGGAGTTGAACATAGGGGTTTCAGCAGGGCTGCATTTAGAAGATAAATTTGGGATGCAGGAAGGCCGTTAACTTGTATATCTGGTAGGCTTAGCTGTGGCCTCTGGATGCCCACTTACTCTTCTGGCAAGGGTTTAGAGGGTCCTAGGATAACTCAGGTTGGAAGGGACCTCAAAAAGTCCCTAAACCAACCTCCTGCTCACAGCAGGGTCAGCTTGGAGGCCACCAGGCAGAGAGGAGGTGGTGGGAGGAATGTCTTGGTGATCTGACGTATTGTCTTAAAACTGCCTTTTCTGGAGGAGCTAATGTCTTAAGCAGCTAAATGCACCTGAGACTGTGAGCTGGAGGCCAGTGGATTTGGGGAGGAGTTGTAGGGCATCTATGAGAGCTGTGCATTTCTCACTGGGCTCCTGGGATACACCTTGATGCCTGCAGCTTACCTTGGTGGCCAGGGAAAGCTACAAAGCCAGCAGAGGGCATAACAAGCAAATGCCAGCCTGTGCTCTTGGGGCTTGCAGGCTCCCTTCATACCCCTCCTTCTCTGACCCATCATTTCTAGAGAGCCACTGTCTGTGTCAAGATGATCTGCCCTTGGTTTCTTTGATTTCACCTGGTTCAAACCCACTCTATGAATTGAATATCATAGAAGACTATTTAAAAGTCAAGTTTATGGCGCAAAAAATTAACAAAATTGAAATGAAGTTAAGATATTGTGTTAGCCAGTGTGTAGTAAACAACAAGGTGTTCTCTTGGCTGTGCTACCATAACTTGCTTAAAATTCAGCCCTGAAGGTAACAGCCGGAGTTTACCAGGTTTCTGATCAGTCTTGTATGTCCTCTGGCATCTCATCAGGTCTATGTAGCTGTTCTCTGCTTCTTCACTTCTATGTACTCCATTTGCTTTTCTTCATATGGCTTATCCACAGGGACAGTCATCTTTAGTGTTTCAAGTCTCTCTCAGGTCTCGCTCTCCCCACCTTGGTCTGGCACCTTTCCTCCTACTTCAGTTTTTCCTCCGATCCCAGGTGGCCTGATATATTCTCTTACAACATCTATTTTTAGATTCATCTGCATATTACACATCATAAAGAATGTTAATTATGCGTACATTCTATTAAGCCTGTGATCTCTTGTGCTTTACCAACTATCTCTGGCGAAAGAGCTTGCTGCATTTGAATGCATTATTAAAGTGGATGACAGGCTGAGTGACAAGTTTCGTTATCTGACTGAGTTCTAGTGCCTCCCTGCGCCCACTGCCAGCCTCGGAGACTGTGATCCCCTCAAGCTGCTATTTCTCATCTCCAGAGGAGTAGTCAGTAGAATTTGGATCATAGCTCATCTCATCCTAGATTGGATGCTAACATGGGACTTGAACCCTAGATTGCATTTACTAGATCACCGCTGAAAGGAGAGAACCCAGACAATGGGGTACTCAAAAAAAAAAAAATAAATCCCTGAGGCATCTGTTCATTAAGCAACAGGACTTTGCTGTGACAGTGACTGCTAAGGTAAGTAGAGAGAAGTGAGGTTTGGGAGAGCTGTGACAGCAGGAGAATAGAGCAGTAATTAATTCCTGCACTATCTTGGATTGCTTCTGTTTCTTTCCTGGCTTTTGTCCTCTCTCTTTTCTAAGCCTGGGTAGTTTTGCTGTTACCAGTGTTGCCTGGATACCAGTGTCTTTTCTCCAGCAAAGTTGTTGCTGAAACATTGAATAAAAAAACCTGTGTCAGGCAGCTTACTTTCAGCATGACATTTTCAGTTGAAGATTCTTTTATGGCATTTATTTGATCTCCATCACTCTTGATACTATTTAAATTCATGACTTGTGCTATATCTGATTTTCTCCTAACTGGATAACGCAGAAATGGTGCTGAGCACCAGTTCTCTGTTTACCTCTTGGCATGAACCTCTCTAGATTCATCTAGAGTATGTCTACTAGCTAACTACAAATTAAATTTTCAATTGGAACAATAGAGATAATAAGGCAAAAATGATTGCAAAAAGGTTCAACTGTTATTTCAAGAATAAACCAAGAATTTCACTCTGTAGGCAGGAATAGAGCTCTTGCAACAGCAGCCCATAATTGACATTCAATGTGTTCCTTCACTGTCCTCCTGGGGCACAGTCTTTCTTTGAGTTTTCTAAACAAATCTAATGTTACTGATGCACCTCTCCCAAAGGCCTTTCCTCACCTCTTTATATAGGAGTTATTCATCCTCTTTTTCATCTTCTTAGAGGTAGATGCTCTCATGTTGTGTGCCAGAATACAGCCATCTCTCCTAGGCGGCCAGCAGTCTCGTACCTCTTAAGTCCAAGCGCCATCTTCCCTCTCAAGCACATGTTCACGCTGAGCTGCTTACCAGAAATCCTGGCCTGATCACTCCTGCTGCTCACCAACCCACTGCTGCCCATCCTGAAGAGGCAGGGCTCGAGAGATGCAAGAGGTGAACAAGGGAAAGATTTTCCTGGGGAACAGGGAGTCATTTCCAGGGCTCACTTCCATTTTTCTGCTTTTGTCATTCATTACAAGTCATTCTAGAAGACAGTGGGCAGTGCTCCTGTATGGTACATACATTGGTTTTTCCACCTGCTTTTTTTGCAGACGTCATGACTGCTCTCTTAGTTCATACTAAATACTATGCCATTGCAGTGGCTGCCTCTCTTCCTCTTACTTGTACTGTTGCTACTTTACTTGTAAGTCTCTGATACACTGAAACCTGGAGAAGCAGAATCCTATCCTTCTGTGAGGAAATTTGCCTTGAGTAAGTCCATGTAGCAAGCTGGTAGCAAAATGAGGAGTGAAGCAGTAACACTGATCAGTGTCCAACTTTTCTGACACTTCCACACATGACTGAATCAGAGCAGTTTAAGCAGCATCTGCGTGGGAGATAGATAGGAAGAATATTGCATCTCTTCAACCGTGTAAGAGCCTGCTGGGTACTTTAAAATTTTACGAAAACTGAGGGTTGTTTGATTGCTGGAATGAACTCCTGGCTGGTTATATCATGGTATGGTGCAACAATAACAGCCATGAGATATATTTAAACTTGGCTCAGGGCAACTTTTTGCTATAGTACTTGATATTCTAACAAATATAAAAGATGTCTTTATATTTCTCTTCTAGGTAGTGCATTTATTTCTGTCTTATTCCTAAAGACGACCATCAGGGCTGCTGATATATTAGGTAAGTGTTTGCTAATATGGACATGTGTGTCACCATATGCTTAGCAAGCTGTAACTCTCATGCAGGCCCCCACCTTCACACTCCCACTTTTCCGGAGCAAATGTTTCGAGGCAGGTACTTTCAGAATTGGGAAAGCTTACGGAAAGAGAGAGAGAATCTTCAATGCATGTAGAAAAGACTACATTCTCAGATTCTCTGATATTTTAACCATAACTCATTCCTTATGCATCCTTATTGCTCAGGTTTATTTTCATAGTCATTTTCATTTTGCTTCTGAGGTGTATAAGTACAACACAATTTAAATAAAAACAATTAAATTATTTATTTATACAAATATAAGATTTTTCTTACTGCATAGATATTGAATGAAATTTCAAGCTCAATTAAAAGCAAAAATTTCCGTTTTGATACTAAATTTATCACCTCAAAGAGCAAGTAATCACATTGTGAAGTGTTTTGTTGGGAAATAGACTTCACTGTCAAAGCTTGTCGACTTCTTGTCTGTGTCCAAGGTATTTTTGCATGTCAAAACTGCCCAGTTTGAACACAGTAACAGTGAAAGACAAGCATATTTCATGGTCTGGGCTTTACACCAAGCCATCTTGGCTGGGACAGTGCACCTGATGTTGTTACAGCACACCTGGTGTTTCTGTGGCATTCCCAGAATCTAGGCTTGATTGTCCATACTGTAACAAGAACATCCCAGCTGTTCTCATGAATGTTTTGGAACAATCTGTTCAGTATTGTTCCAGGAATACTATGTAATATTTATTTAGGTTTGGGAGCCAAGTTTGCCAGCTCAGCTGCTACATCCAAAATCACCCCTCCTTTGACTGGTCATGTTTCCCTTATGGCCTTATACATTGTGTGTTGCTTTAACTAGTGTTCAGCAATGATTTATTTTATTTCTGTGAGTCTGACTTTGCAAGAAGGATTTAACAATGTTGCTACATTCCATAGGAATGAGCTGTATGATGGGAAATATGGTGATGTTTTTGCAAGCACATAAATATAGAACAGCTCTGCTTTTCCAAAGGAACTGTGTGTGATAGCAGTGCCAGCAAAGCCCTCCGGATGTGCTTTGTTTTGTATTCCTGACTCTTGTATTCCACATGATTTATAGTTTTGCCAAGAATTTTAAAGATTACTTGAAAAAAAAATAAAATTATTCACTAATACCTTCCTTAATCCAATACAGTTTATGAGCACAGGATCAGCTCACTTCTATCTTGATACCTCTGTGAACATCTGTGTTTGTCAGCTGGCTGTCCACAAGGCAGAACTTCCAGTTTTTTATTAAAAGCACAATCACGTGAGTTCGACCTTGAAAAGGGGCCCTGTCAACCTAATGGCTGAACAGTCTTCCGTAAATCAATCTTTTATAAAACAGGTCATAGGTCTGCAAATACAACAGGGAACAGCCAAAATGTTGACTTCATGACAGCTTCACAAAAGCGTTGAACTGGAACGTATGTGCTATGCTTATTTGCAGGGCAGGTCCGTAGCTGGTGCAGATCTCTGTTGTCACGCTGACTTTGGGAGAGTTTTGTTTATTTCCACTGGTTAATGATCTAGATGTTTGCCTCAGTAAGCAACTTGTCCTTTCAGTTTAGGATAAGTTTGTGCCACCTGCTTTATGCCTCTGAGAAATACAAAGGATCAATTCTCCTTTGTCATGCACTTGGTATTAGAATCGAGAGTATTTGACAATGCATTGCTGAGTTGGAACCCTAATTCCTGAGCCTTTACTGACAGCATTTTCCATATTTCCGAAATCGTTTGAGTCTTAAATAAAAATTACACTAGGTAAGACCACAAATGCAAAGCAACCCAATTACTTAAGTCTACATCTGATTAAATGGACTTATATTTTCTTCTAGGAACTATTTCCAAATCAGCTGGAAAGCAAGGATGATCATGATTACCAAATATTATATTACCAAAATTATGTGTCCTTTTCTTCAAAGGAGGAACACTGACTGCAACAGGGACATACTTGTTGGTGACACTTGCTCCAAATGTGCCCCAAGAGCTCACAGCAAGACAAGTGCAGAATTACTTAGTGAGCTGGCCTTCTTTGATTTATTCAGTGAGTATCTGGTTCGTACTATTCCCTAAATCAGAAAAAAATTGGATTATTTGGAGTTTTTTGCAGTATTATGAAGTAGTGGCAGAAAAAATCACTCCTGTGATATTTCGTAAGAGAGAGGTGGGTCATCACATCAGTCCCCAATTTGAAAATATGCTGCACCAAAAGATGTCTTTTGAGCTACATGCCAGGGAAAGTCACAGCTGTACAGGATTAACAAGAATGGATAGATTTTTGTATTTGGTGGGCTTGAAGAAAACCTAAATATTGGCACTACTTATTTCCTGTATATATGTTCATGCCACACTGTCTGCTTGTACATCTAAGTTACAGTGTTTTCCTGAAATGTGATAGACTTGTGCTTTTAAAAATCAGGCTATGTATGATCTTAGTCCTGCTTTTTTTCTTTCATATCACTCTGGTTTTATCCCCCTGTTGTTAAACTTGGCCAAAAAGAGCTTTGTATGAAGTTAAGATGTGGAGAGGCAGCCTTCTTCACTGATTAACCTACTCAGGTTAATCTGAACCTGAGCTTGAATTCAAATACAAAAATGTCGTTTTGATTAAAGTATCTGTATGCAAACTTCAAATACCATACTACTTCTTTGATGTATTTAATTAGCATCAGAAAGAAGACCAGAGTAAGTAGGAGGAATTTCTCTCTCTCTTTTCCTCTGGAATGCTGAAAATTTGTTCCTCTAGTTGAATATAAAAGATGCAGTACAGGAGCTTCAGAAGCAGTTACTTTTTTTCCCAGTAAAGCGACTCACTTGGTTTACACTATTAGTGTCCAGGCTTTTCTCAGTGGGAAGCTCAGTTAGAAAGCCACTGAGTAGACAGTTTAATGAACTTAATCTTTTAGCTAACCTGCAGACTTTACATATATCTAAGTATCCATAAGCCTACTAAATAAGCAGAAAGTACATGCTACCACAAAAAATGTTGATTCTCTTGCTTGGTTTGTTGTGCATTTTAAAAGCTCCTTAAAGATGGTGATATAGCTCAATGGAAGAAATTAATGATCATGCTGCATAAAACACAACATGAACTTTCAGTTAGGCAGTAGAGAGGTTTTTGAAGGTAACGCCCAAGAGTTTGGGGATACTCAGTTAAGGGTAGCTTCAATCTCAGCAAGAGCTTCAACAAATCCATGTAATCGGCAGAGGGAGAGGGACTTCTTTCAGAGGGAGTTCAGAACAGGCGTCTTGGTGCTCAGTGGAGGGCCCTCTCTCCTTCTACTGAATATCCCCTTCTACCATGCAGTTCCTCCTATAGACACTAAATCAGACCAGCATTTTTGGCACTTATTTTAAATTGCTGACACCCATTTTGGTTGAAGAGGTGGATAGAGAGAACTCCCATCCACACCCAGCAACACCAGAAATTTCTGTGCCATATGTTGTTCACATTTTCTTAAAGCCAAGAGATAGCTGGAAAAGGGCTTTCCCCCATCTTAGGACTTTTTTGACTTTGTTTCAGGAAAAGTTAAGAAGTTGGTTATGTAGGAAGACTGTGCTGTATTCTTCTTAAGAGACACTATGAGGAGGTGGTAGGCAACCCCTGAACTCTACTTCCCCTCTTCTCTCTTTTCCCTGCCTCAGCAAGTATCTTGTTGACTCGACAAAATATCAAGATTTATTTATTCCTTCTGCTCTCTGGATTGATCTGATTTGAGTCTCCTTTGCCCAAAGAAGAGGAAGAAGTGAAAGGCTCCACAGGAGACTGAGATATCAGCCTGATTATCCTGGTGCGCTGCTGGAAGTTCAGGCAAACTCTGCTGTAAACATTCTCTTTGGGCAGGGAACTAGCTATTCATAATTGTAAGTTGCCTGGCACGAGCTGCCTGTTGAGATATATAAAAGCGCAGCAGAAGTTGCAGAGTTTCCAGGATAAGTATATAGTGAGGAGAAAGTACAGCAGTATAATGCAGTCCAACAGTCTTTCTAAAAGTAGCCCCGAAGTGTCATCTGCTGAGAAATACAAAGCCCCAGTGGTACAGAATGTTCCATGTAGGTGATAAATCATTCCCATGTGTCACTCCACTGACATCAGAGGAGTTTTGCAGAAATAGCCTCTAGTTCCCACAAGAGATAACTTTGAGTCACCTTCTGAGACTTCATAGTAGCATAATCATTTCTGAGAAAGAATGACTATCCTAGCTTGGTGGGATTTTTTGCTTATGTGCACTTTGAGTCAGTACAGAAGACATCAATTATAGATGAGGTTCTTAGGTTTTCCTAAACAAAAGTGTAGTGATTATTGCATGCACTATGTTTAATCTCTGTAAAGCATTCTTCATAAATTTCTTCAAAGCATTTCTGCTTTTCCTTCAAAGTGCCTAGAAGACTATCCTAGTTCACTGGTTGCTGTACATCCCAGGAAAACAATTGAAACAGAGGATGTAGTATTTTGTTCTGGTGCATTCTGGTAACAATTAGAAACATGGAAAACATCATGGTTATAAAATAATGTTGATGAGTTATGGGCTTGAGGAGACTTCAGTAGGTTAGTTATAACAGCAAAATTGATTGTAAGCAAGCTAAGTTCCTTTAATTCCTCTAAACAGAATATGTGAAGCTGATATAATCTACAATCTATATCAGCTGATATAATCTAGGCACTTCCCATTCTTGGCTTCTGTGTTTAACTACCACCGATATCAACTATGACAGTGAGCACTATTTCATGTAATTCTCAAGAGACCACCACAGGCAGGGTCCCTGTCTGCCTCAGGTGATTTTAGGAGCCATACATTCTGCTTGTAGCATGACTTAATGGTGATGGTCTCTCCCTTGTCCTGCGATTAAAGGTGACCTGTTGGTGGGTCACCAAGCAGCAGAGAATCATGGAAGAATAGTTTGGGTGCTGGACAGCACGACGTGAGAACTAATCATTTGAATTTTGTTTGTAGTGTTCTAAACTTGACAGAACTGAGTAAACTTAAATAGCAGCCCTGAAAAGCAAACATCAGCTTTCTCCTCAGGTTCAGTCACAGAACTGCCATCTGTGACCCTACACCACTGCTGTTCCTGGGGCTTCCCCAGGAGATAGAAGCATCCAAGCACCCAGCTAGGTGAACCCCTTCCAGGGACTCTTTTACATCATTTTGATGGTTTTGCTTGGCTGCTCCCTTTCAGAAGTGAGTGTTCTTGGTGGGTTTGTTAACTTTTAAACAGGAAAAGATCACAGTGGATCTATACAATAGCTTGCAAGAGCCCAACTATTGATGTCTCAAACCTTGTGTAGTGATAAGATCTGAACTGAGACTAATCAAGACCTGCCTGGAGGGAAGAGATGTCGATGACCCTCAGTGGCTCTGTCCACCCTTCCCTGGTTCCCTGCAGGTAAGTTAACCATAGGAAGAAGTAAGTTTTGTGTAGATGGGATGATGTCTCTGAGTTAATTTCTTCTTCTAACCACTGCGACTGTGCCAAGGGAAGGTCTATAGCAGACAGCACACTAGAAGGAGCTCATGCAAATTAGCACTGCCTCTCTACACTTCCTATGTAAATTGGGGATGACACCCCTATCCTGAGTGTATAAAGAGACAGTAAAATATTGATCTGTGTGCACCTGCCATTGAAGAACTCAAGATTGGACTGATCCCATGAGACATCACTGGACCCAAGGGTGGGGGTATCTTTCTCTCTCCCTCTTCCCCTGTCTTTTCCTTTCTTCCTCTTGCTCCTCACTTTTCCTTTCCTCTTCTTAATACCTAGTTATGCCTTAAAGTAATTGGTAAGAAAATAATTCCTATGCCAAAACACCTTTAGCAGCACTCTTTGCTGATTGTTGTCAGGGAAAACCAATGAATTGTTTTGTATTGTTCCTCCAAGTCATTGTTGTGACTCTCTTGCCTCTGCAGCCCTGCTCTGTAGGGATATCCTCTTTTGGGGATCATAATGATTCAGCTCCCTCGTCGTCCACCAAGTGGAACGAGACGTTGCTTTAGCAAGAAAAGAGCTGATAATGGGATGAGGACCAACAGAGTACTGAGGGACAGATGCAGCAATAATGACCTGGTTCAGTCAAGGTCACTCTGGGGATTGGAGTGAGGTGGATGAGGGAATAGAATCCCAGAGCTGGTGTGATGGAGTGGTTTGAGCCAGTGACTATTCCTGGGCTTGTTTTTGCATGGTTGTTCTTGCATAGTTTGCAATCCAAGTGACAGGGCCTCCATCGGCATTGTGTTTAAAGTTGTCTAGGAGATAGATAGAAAATGAATCAATATCTGAGGTATAGCTGGCCACCTACTGCAGAGCTGTCTCATGGGTTTCTGCACACTCTGTAGCAATCTGTCCAAGGGTCTGGGAGAGGTGATGGATGCTCAGGCTTACATTTCAGGGGGAAGCAGATCTCAATGCTCTGTTACCTGGTACCATGGCCCCATCCCAGTCACACCATCGTATGTGCCGGTCCTGAAAGGTTGTGTCATGGAAGAGGATACAGAGGACATCTCTGGAACTTCTTTCTTAGCCTGGATAACTTTCCATGTGGGAACTATTTATTTAGTACAGCTTGCTTCTATTCTGTTAGCAATTGTTCATTGTCAAAACAGCAACTGAAGCTAGTTGGAGGCTGTTGTAGCTACAGCCTGATAATGCAATATTCCGTGCTGGCCCTAGGTTGTGTTTGACAGTGACACAAAGAGCAAAGCTACTACCTTTTACTTCTCCTCTCAAGTTCACTCAAAACCCTGTCCCTGTTCCGCAGAGAGGCCAAGATGAACTCACATGTCTGTATATCTTAACATGACTTCTGTCTTGGTTCTTGGTTTAGACATACCCAGTGTTACAGTATTGAATAAAGGAGAGGCTGGACAAGTCATTTACTATTAGACTGAGGCAAAAGTGTCTTATCCACTAGCTGGTGGCCCAGTTTTCAGCACTGAGTGCACGCCTGTTGGGGAGAGATGTCAATGGAGGGAGATGAGACCAGCACTTCACAAGAGACTACAAAGATTTTTAAAGAAGGGTTAGTCCAGGAATGCTTTCTTAAAACAAACAGCAAAATGCTTAATTTTGTTCAACACATTTACAAAAACAAAAAGCCTCAAAGTCTTTTTGTTTGTTTGTTTTTTAAATCTTGTAAGAAACATTTGACATTTTTAAAAGAAAGGTGGTATAAAGTCCAAATTTATGTTTTTAATGTTCTGAAATGCAATTGTCTCTTGTTAGTCTTTGGGAGAAAGGGATCAGCATGAAGGCAAATAAAAAATGAATTAAAGAAAAATTATGTTCTGTTCATATTTTTGAACACTATTAAACTGGGGGAGGTGTGAGTACGGTAAAGAATTTTAGTAACTGAATGTAGCTGCTGACTCCTTTCCTGCTGCAGTCACTCTCCAAAATGAGAAACTGGCTACGTTACATTATATAACTGCAGCCAGTAACTCTTCAGTCTCTTTAGAAATTTCATCAGCACAACACCAACGTATTTTTGAGTCTGGTGCTGTCTTATGTCAACTGTTGGTTTAAAAGTAGAGTGACATTATAAATCATAAAATAGTATGTTGGTGACAAAACCAAGGAAATAAACATGAGGCTTTTCTATCACTTGTTTTGTTGGCAAAAAAATTACGATAATCACATTTAGTAATCCCAATAATCCCATTTTCTGTCTTATTTCTGCCATTTGGTTACTTTTCAACACACAGTAATAAACTTCTGTTTCTTCATGTTGTCCCAAAGGCTACTAGGCTTCTGAGCACACCTTAGTACAGAGGTCCATCATCCCTGGTTTCATAAGCCTTCTGGTCTTCACAGAAGCTTTTTGGCTCTTGCATTTGCTGTGTTCTTTTAGGCATAGAGAGGTATTTGGACAATGTGGGTAGAAGGGAGAATACCCATGATTTTGAGATGACAAAAGGCAGAGTTACTAAGGGAATCTGCAGAGACACATTAAGAGCAAGTCAGTAAATTTCACTGTCTGTCATTTAGATGTCAGATGCTAATGAAGGAGCAAGGTTGGAACATATACAGTGTGGGCAAAGCTGCTTCAGCAGCTGCAGATGTCCTGCAGTGTGGTCTGCTAGTGTGTCATTGAGTTTTTCAAGGTAAACTCGTGATGGGCATCTGTGATTTGAGAACCGCCAAATGAAATAAATGTTTTCCTCACGCTGTATGGCAGAAAATTTGAACAAAAAGACTGTGTTTGGGGGGATTTTTTTTTAGTAGGACTGGGAAGAATGGCAAAGAGGGTAGGAAAAATAAGTTCTCATGACACAAAGAGTGACGCTAGGAATACCACACCTAGAAGGAGAGGCTGCTGTTCCTCCAGGTAAGTGCTTTACTCCATAGGAATTATAAACAGAATTTCTGTAAGAATTATTACCAATAAACATTGGTGCCTTTGCTGTCACATTAAAAAAAGTCTTCTCAACTCTATCAATGACAAAATATAGTTAGAAGTGCAAATAGAAATCAGAAATTATCAAAGTTTAACTTTTGCTGTAATAGGAAAGAAATTGCTATTGTTTGATAGCTCAGTCAACTGGAAATAAGGTTAGTATTTAGCAGAAGATATTAAGTGATTCCCATTTGAACTGTTAGAGAAGAGAAAATGCCTGTGATATCTCAAAGACTTTGAAGCATTTATTGCTTAGTTTCACAGTTCTAACTTTCTTCTCTTTTATTTTCAGATCTTAGAAATTATAATATTCTGCATTCTCCTCTATTTTTACAAAAGAATGGCTGTGAAACACATCATAATTTTGTTAATGATGGTAGCACTACTGGGTAAGAACATATTATTCACTTCAATGTTCCTGTCTGTTACTTGATAATTCCTTGTCACTCCGTTTTCTCACCTAGTTTAGATTAGGGCAATTTCAAAGTAGTGTGCCAAAGGGTTATCATCAAAACATTTCACATGAGTCTTACTGTGATCTCTTTTTGAAAACAAAAGCTGATTATGAAACAGTCTCTATGTTTATTGCTGGGACAGTTTCTTTTTAAAGATTCCCTAAAATTAATAAAGCTGCATGCTATGACATTCTGCAGTTTTTCTAAATAACACATTAGCTTTAGATCCTGGGGAAGCAAACTGAAACTTTGTTTTGGAGAGTCCTGAAAGCCTTAGGTCTAACTGTTTGACTGCTCTTGGTTTGGAAGGCTGAAGTGTGAGTCCAGCCATCCCTCAGCTCCTAGCACAGGGCCTAGGAGCTTTGGCAGAGCTTATCGGGGCTGCTCTGCAGCTTCCAACCCTGTCATGAGTAGTGTGAAGCATTGTCCACTCCCGAGTGATGAATCTCAGGGGCAGATCCAGCCTCCTTGTCACGTAGCTGGAAGCCTGAAGATCCCCAGATGGACTTTTATATCTGACTTCTGCGGTTCTGGGCAGATCTACCATGATGGCTGCCCCAAGCAAGGTCAACACCTGGCTCCAGAAGACCTGGGCCATTGGACTGTGTAGCCCTGTGTGCTTATTTTGCCATGGAGCCTGCCAACCCTGATGCCACCAAAGGGATGCATGGAGCTGCTGAACAGCAACAGAGCTGCAAACCCGTGCCCCAGCAGGCACTAACTGCAGTTCAGTGGTCATGCTGCAATCTACGAAAAATATAGTTTCAGCTGCTGGCTGCTGAAGTTTTGGTGAGCATATGCAGCTTGAGGACAGGTGTGGCATTATTTCTACTCTATTAAAAAGGACACAAACAAACAAATCCTGGTTCATGGGAAATTTTGAAATACTGACATTTCCCTCAAGCAGGAAATCCAGAGCTGTAGTTGGCTTTGGTACCTGCAGCTTCTCCCGCTGCCCTCTGACCACGCACTGTCCCCAAAGGGCCTGCTTATGGGAGGGGTAGGGGAGGGCTGGGGTTTCAGGGGCAGCTCATGGAAGGTTGTTTCTACCAGTTCTCATGTCTGCACAGATACATTCCTGGTGGAGGATTCATAGAGGTGTAAATTACATGTAGAAAGGTTTCTTTAAAGAGACGGCAGCCTTTGTGTTTCACTGGATACCAGAGCTACTTTCATTAGGAAGAAAATAGAGGGGTGATCACAAAATCTGCAAACGTTTTGCTTAATACAATCCTGCAAGTTCATTTGATGAGAATTATCTTACTTCGTGTATATACTGGGAGTTATCAAATGTTTTGGGGGATATATCTCAGATTGAAGTGGGTTTTCTGAGTTTCCTGTCATAACAACTGGAAAGTGACATCATTTGTCACACTAGCCTCTCAGGGAGTCATTCTATCAGAGATAGGAAAACCATTTCCTAGGTTTTGAAACTTATTCCAAAACTACTTTAATTAAAAAAATCATTCTGCTGTTCAAAAAGCACAAACCAACCAACCAAAGAAACCCTGATGCTTTCTCTTCTGGTTTGTTAAAATTATAAGGGGTGGTAACTGACAATTCTCACTACTATGTTTTACCTATAAGTGTTCCATTAAAATAATAACTCCGCCATATTAGAGTGCAAATCTCAATTTTCATGTAGGCTGCTTGTTTGGGCTGGGGTGTATTTTTAACTTTTAATGATACTATTAGCAGCACTGCAGGCCAGCATAGGTCCTCCTCTGCTCAGTTTTACTGCTGTGTTTGTTAAACCGCTCCACCTATTTCCATTAACAGAGTAAGAAGTGAAGTACTTGGTGGAAAGGTTGTCATGAAACACTAAATTTCATGACGGTGAGCAGGAGCATCCCAAGATGTCTACAACTCTTAAACTCCCCCTGAACTTTGGGATTTTCTTATGAAAAATGCTAGCAGTTAAAACCACAGGCCTGAATTTGTTCTCCTTCCCCTATTTTTTTCTCCCAACCTTTGACCTGAACAGTGCAGCTTCTTCTTGCCAATCAGAATTTTGCAGTTATGGGAGGATGAATCAGACCATTGAAATCCAACACTCCTTAGCTCTGAAAGAGGGTGGAACTGGATCCCAGCTGGGGGACGCTGCTCCTGACGATTAATTACCTTTCTTCAAAGGTCATCTCTGCACCCTGAGTCTCATCATTTTTAGTTTCTTTTGAATTTGTTACATTTTATTTGCAGTAATCACAGCCTGCTTGGGTTAGCTTGAACAACTCAAGAGCGCACTCCAAAAGAAAATCTAAAGTAACTCTTAGCTGACTTGCCAGCCCCTTTTCTAGAATATGTATATTGTGAGAGGTCTCTGAACTGGTGACACGTACTAAAACCATTGCCTGCTGTCTGAGATTTGTTTGTGGTGATGCAAAGACAATGACTACTGTACTACTGAAATACTCTATTCTGTGGGCTAAATCCACTGAATGATCTTAAGAGCCTAGCCTCTGAAATGAAATGCACACCCCCTGCGTTGGTTGTCTGCTCTCTGTACATAACCTGTGGGGACAGTTAAGTGCTTCAAGATGTGATCCCAGAAGTCAACTTTGGCCAGCCTTGGCCAGCTCCCATCTCAACAGAGAAATCCTGAAGGCAAGGAGTTATTTTAGGCCACCAGTGTCAAATGTAGGCTGCTATTAGGAGGTGTCCCAGTTGCTTTGAACAGACAATGAGACCTCTCAGACCTCTCCTGAATAATGCAACATGGGCTCCAATTTAGCAGCTGGAGCTAAATAAAGTACATCTGGAAGATGTGGAGGCTTTTGTACCATCTCTAACTGGTAGTCCAGTGTTTAGGACATATGCCCAGTAGTGGGAAATGGATTCAGTTCTTTCCTCATCCTGAGCTCAGCCTTTCTCTCACTCTCTCTCTCTCTCTCTCTCTCTCTCTCTCTCTCTCTCTAACACACGCACACACGCACATGCACAGGCCTTAACTTGCAAATTTTATCTGACTCTGACCTCAGCTGCCCTGTTGAAAGTGGGGAATATCTAGGTAGATGCAGAGTTGCAGACCTCGATGCTACAAGAATTTAAAAGCAAAACACAAAGCACATGAGGGGCTAAGGCCGCTCTGTGTTTAGACAGTAGCTTAGTGAGTGTTTATAAAATCACATGCTTGATTTTAAGTGCCCATAATCCTACTTCAGTGTATTTTCAGATGATCAGACCTGTGGCTCTGACCTGGCACCTTGTCCTCTCTCACTGATGCTTTGAGGTCACTGCTGTGAATCCTGCACTTTACTAATCTCTCACTTTCCTTTTCAGGATCACTGACTGTCATTGCTGTAAAGGCTGTGGCCAGCATGATAACACTTTCTGCAAAGGGGAAAATGCAGCTAACTTATCCCGTTTTCTATATCATGATGGTTTTAATGGTGACTTCTTGTGCTTTCCAAGTCAAGTAAGTAACATTCTACCTATCTCCTAACCTTCGTACACATTTTATCAATTGGTTTAATTCAGTACTGATATTGACACCAGCTACAATTTGCATTTAAAGGCAACAAATTCCTGGCAGAACCTTGACAGATGCAATAATTGCCTATAGTTGATTGTATTGTTTATTTAGGTTTTATTTCTCAGAATCAAATTGATTATTATAGATGCTACCTCCTATTATTATCACCTTACAGAAAATCTTCTCCAATTTACTTCTAGTTTTGGCACAGATCTTGAATGTATTACATGACATTTATATTCATGTAAATTGGAAGGAGGGAGTTACTTTTAGAAACCTTCATTGCTGAATAAACAAATGGCCATATTTATCCTCATTATGCCTCTCTTTTCCCCGGTTTACATCACTAGTGAGACCAAAGAAGAGAGCTTATTGCCGCTTTCTCCCTGTCTCTGTTAATCCGCATGTTGTGCTTTGCTACCCTGAATGGCTGTCCCTTTTTCTGAAATAGTTAACTTTTGCTGCACAGGTGACATGCAAATTTTCCTTGCTGACCTCTGACCTGTTAAAGGATTGTTTTATGCTGACTTTGCAGCATGGTAAAATGTGGGTTGCAGCTGAACAGAGAGTCTATTCCCTTTATGGCGGTCACTCTGCTTCAGATGCTGCTAGCATCATTCAGTAATCTCATCTAGACTGCTCCAGTGTGAGCCTGAATGCTTGCTTGCATTATTATTTTCTGGTAGAGGAGCTAACTCAGCTGTCTTGTGGTAAAACATACCATTCTCCTGTGGAATCAAAAAGTCCATGCATTATTATGCAGTGACTCTCCATGGTTGACTCAGGATCTCCCCTGTAACAGATTATAGAGTCATTTACATCCAGCTTGTCTTCCCTGGGAAAACACCTCAGGGCATTTAAAATAGGAAATAAAAGCTTGGTAAATAGGAAACTGCTGAATTAATGCCTTCTTGCCAATTTTTTTCTTTCTTTCTTTTTCTGGATCAAAATTAAACCAGAAATGAAACATGTCCATTTCATTCCCTGAGCTCAGTGTCTTTTTCCCTCTTCTCTCTTGGACACATTTTCTAATGCAGACAGTGCTGTCAGTCTAAATTTTTCATTCTGTTTGTTTCTTATTTTATTTGACTGTCTTGTGTTAGCTCAGAAAAGCCTGTGCTGGAATATCCTCCTGGATTCAATGCTGGGCCTTGGTATCACTGTTTTAGGCCTGGTGACCAAGTTTGTTCCAAATGGGAGAAAATAATGAGGTGTTTTCAATGACTTCAAAATCCTAACTATCCTGTGGATATGTAGGATTTCTTTATTTTTAAAGCACCATGGGGACTGTTCAACAGTTGCTAAAATAACCATGCAATTACTTTAATGGCTAAACCAGATTCAAGCTTGGATTTTTACTGTGCACATGTACTGTAGCAGTGAAATGTTTAAGTGCGGTTCATTTTATACATTTTGAATCCACTCCTCTGCAGCCTTCTGATTTTTCTCTTTTGGTCTAAAATGCACCGTTAACGTAACAGAGTATCTATCTATCTGCCATATCCCAGAGTTCACACTCATGATTCATCACCCTGTGGGTAATTGTTGATAGTGGTGACGGTCTCCATGTAAGTGGGTTAATTGCTTTGTCTTTTCCATCTGCTAATGCCGGCTGCGCAGGCTGCTCCAAAGTCAATGTCTCAGTTCTGCAGGTTTGTGTGCTCCTGTGGTCCTGCACGGTCTTGCTCATGATTCTGGTGAGGGTTTCTTTTGCCTTTCTGAGGAGCACAGCAGAGAATTTCCAACCCAAGAAGCACAGGCTTGGAGCTGCTTTCCTGGACTTTCACAGGAGGATAGAGTGTGTCTGGGGTATGATTGAATGGATAAACCTACAAATACATGGTTTAGCCAAGTTGGATTGAGTAGTAGCAGCAATGTGGACTTCAGCAAAGTAAAATGGTTCCTATGAGAACTCACGTGTTCGTGTCCATGCTGGACATAAACCCTTACACAACCTGTTTAAATTAGAGCAACTTGTCCCAGTGCTCACTGGCAGCACTACTTCCAAGAACTGATGCAGGCCATAAGCAGTAATACCCTAGCATTCCTCCCTTATCTATGGCAGACAAAATTTTTTCAACTGTGCTTCAAAGGACTTTCCAATGACAGTCTATGGCCAGAAGAATCTATGCCAACCTTCTTGCTTTCACTTATTTGTACTCTGCATCGTCAAAACCAGAAGGTAAACTCAATACACATATGCATCTGTTCAAGGCTACTTGCTATTATGGTAAGAACTGGTCACTTTTCTTGTTAAACTGATATAAAGTGGCTTAACCTGACTTAAAGTGCAATAAATATCCTGTAAGTGTAAGGTACAATAACATTTGTCTTCCAGGTTCTTGAATCAAGCAATGCATCTGTACAAAGTGACAGCAGTTGTGCCCATTAATTTTGTGTTCTTCACTACCAGTGCCATCATTTCAGGTTTGTTTCTAGCCTTCTGCCTCCACAGAACTATTTTCTAAACATCAGGTTTTCAAGAACTACTGCCTGTGAGCAGGAACACTAACCAGTCATATTTGTCCTTACAAAAAGTTTTTCCTAAGTCGGTGGCAAGTGTTTATGTTCTCAAAAACGAATAAGTTCACAAGTTTTGAAGCAAAATAAAAATAACCGAATTCTAGCATTTCCAGAATTGATATGTACTATTTACTGTGCCTTGGTGGCTTACTAGAAGTACCTGCATTTATCTTATCCTCATCTTGACATCCAGTAAATGCATTTACCATGTGCACACCAGCTTCTCCATATTTGAACTGGTAGAGTAATTTTTAAAGCCTAGCAAACTACTCAAATGACAACCAGCTGTGTTTCATAGTAGTTAGTATATATTTTATTTCAGAAGGTGGAATTCTAGGTTAAGTGAAGGAAATAAAATGACTCCAAAGACTTTTTAAGCATTTAACATTTTATTCTGGGTGAGAACTTTGAACTCAGTGTTGTTAAAAAGGGGCTGCAAATCTTGGAAATGGTGCACAGTTTAGGAACATGAGTAGGGAGGACGACTAAGATGCTGTATCAGCAATGAGCCAAAATGATCATGTTGTTGGAACATTTATGACTCATTTTAACACACACTGGGGGTTTCCTGTCATTGCTATGCAGGAGTTTCTCATGCAGAGCTGTCATTAATGAGAAAGGGAGTTAGCTTCATGCACAGATTGCCTCAGCACCTGTGTTAGAAGAAACCTACACTTTGTGACTGAGAGGAGACTTGTGCCAAAAGGGGGTTGCGTTCTTGTGACCATATGGGGAATTTGGCCTCATGTCTCCTTAAGAGATCAAGTACCTATTCGGGAATGACTTAATAACTTTGAGACTGGATACACATGCATTTGCATCAGATTAGTTAAACCAGTGTAGGGTTTGGAAAAACAACCTCTGCTGAATCTCGCTAGGGTGCTCATAGAAGGTGCCTCATCTCATGACTCCCCAGTTACAGCTTTTGAAGACAGCTGTTCTACTTCACAACCTGATGTTTCTAGGCAAAACTATGCTCATCAGTGGTTTAAAGCTAATATACTTGGCCATGAACTGGGGCAGCTGAGATCCAGATATACATCTGGTTCTGTCACCTCCACTGCAGAGGTGCTAATTCCTGGAAAAGGGGTGACCAGAAAGAGCTAGTGATACCTTTAGCTGGAAAGATTTGGCAAACTTGCCTACTGGAGCCCTTAGCTTGGTGTAAAGATCACGGACAGAACTAGCTATTGAAAATGTGTTGCCAGTTGGAGTTACGATATCCACATGATCTATTGGAGTGGCTTATCCAAATCCAAGAAGAAACTGTTGGCTGTATTGGTATGACTCTGCCTGTGAAGGAGATGTTGCATTTTACCTGAATGAAAACTGTTGCTGATGACATAAAAAAATGCCTGCACCTGTGCAGGTAGGAACACAGCACGTGCTCCAACCTGTTAGACTAATCTTTTTCAGTCCCAGGCAGTATCTTGAGAAGGCCTAGGTAATGCAATATGGGCGCATAAAGTGAACCCATCACAATGTGTATTAATTTGGGATTTTTTTGCTCCATTTGAGCATGACACTGCTCCTGACCCTCCCAACTGTAATTCATATCACTTGGAAGCTAGTCAAGATCTGCAATGCTTTTTTCTGCCACATTCCAGGGGTCATATTTTATCGGGAATTCCACAGTGCAGCTTTGCTGAGCGTGTTCATGTTTCTGTTCGGGTAAGTGTATGAGCCTAAAATCTGCACTAATGTTTGTACTGCATCAGTATTGCCTTGCAGGATCCATGCTTTTCTCAGTAAGAAGAAACCCGTCTTGTTATTAAAGTATTATGGCATAGCCATTATAGTAGGATGAAAAAAACATTAAAGGAAAGATTGATGTCTGCGCTTTGGGAGTTTGGAGGCCTGGTTTTGAATCCAAGTATGTAAAAATGTGAGACACTTATGAACTGCTAACCTCCTGATGGAATGAAAAAACAGCAGCATGTGTTACCCCAGTAGGAAGGAGAAATCACCACTCTTCATCAAAGATCATGTTATAGGGGGTACTTTTACAACTGTGAGAAATCTTCTCCCACATTCCTTTCACTTGCCTATCTATCTGGCTGGTCTTTGGTGTCACTAGATGTGGGCAATTATACAAGTCGATTGCCTACAAGGCAGTACTATAATATCTCTCCCCCATCTTCCTGTGCCAAGAAAGACACAGCACACCTGTGGAAAAGTTCAGAACATGCTAAGAAGGTGTTAATAAATGTTTGAAAAGAGGCCTAGGCATTGTGAGAGCAGAAACCTGCTGGCTACCAGCATCGTAACAACCCTGGGGACAGGTGACAGTTACTTGATAATGGATGTGAAATGGTTAAAAACACTTCCTAGAACTGTTGGAAGTATCTTTCCACAATGCTGTCAAATAAATGGGGCTGATAGCTACAGACAGCTGCGTCCTCTATAGCTGTAGTAGAGTAGGTGCACACAACTGCTATCTTGTCTGACTGCAGGAAAAGTGACAAAAAATGGAGATAAGCAAATTCAATTGTGTATTTGGCAGGCAGGAATTAGTGGTTGTGTGTCCAACACAGAGCGGATAGATTTATCCAAGCATAGCAGTTTTTCATTGCTCTGGCTTACTGCTTGCCCCTGAGACACACAGCCAAAGGAGAAAAATAGCAGAGATGTTGTCTGCAGATAGACTGTTAACGAAATGGCAAATGCTAGAATGCTAGCCTAGAAGCTCAGTGAAGATTTGCGCAGGGATTCAAAAGTTGTGGTCTCACACTCATAGGCATTTGATTAGGTGTATATTGCTGAAAGTACAATTTTGAAACTGAAAATAAAGCTTCAGGAGGCTAAAACTAGACTGCAAGGGAGCCCAAGATGAGTTTATAGAGCTGTGAGGAAGAAAAGTTTCTTTATAAACTGAGCAGCTTGAGTTTGGAAGTCCTTGAAAAGGAAATGTGGGAAAAAATTCTCATCTCAGATGCAGTGAACTGTTTCTAATGATACTGTGTCACTCTTACTTTGCAGGTGTCTCCTGTCTTTCCTTGGTGTATTTGTAATTGTAAGGAATCAAAAAGAGAAGCATTTAGAAACTCCTTTTATCGACTGTGGACGTATTCCTGGTAAGCAGGACTTTTTTTTCTGTCTCTGTTTAAAAGTGAGATATCAGATAATGGGGTGACGTAGCTGAGCTGAGTCACAAATGTGCTCTAGTCGTGTTTAATAAATACACTGTTCCCTTAATTTCTATTCCTGTTCCCAAAAGATTTTTCACATAATTTTTCAGACATTTTCCAAGCTATTGTTACAACCGGTTAAATGAAAACAATGATTATTGGGGCAAAGAATGTTTAAATGATGGATTGGTGAGGGATTTGTTTTATTAAAATTCTTCACAGAGTTGTTGTTTTTTCCTGCTCTTACCCCATTTCCTTAGGACAAAAAACGACAGGCAAAATACAACCAGATTCTCACAGTTCATGCTATGGTACTTTGAATAATGAAGAAAACTCAGTGAAAAGTCAGAGCTGAAAGAAGAAAGCACTTCACATGTCAATTAACAGGAGGAACACCACTGAAACAAGGATCAGTACGACTTTCGTGTTGGACATATTCAAGTACTTGATATTGAAATCCCACTTAATGTATCTCATGATTGTCTCAAATGTCTTCTGAAGATAAAGGAAACCTTGAGAAAAACTAAGTTAACTACGAATGCAATGGAACATTCTCCTAGCATCAAAGCCTCTCGGGGATATTTTTAGAGTATTAATTTTCTCAAAATGCAAATAGGTACAGAACAGGATTATAAAAATTTCCATTTGAAACCTCTCAGATCTGTGTAGATGCTTAAAGACAAAGGTGGGAAATGAGAATTTTCGTAAGTAAATTCAAAGTATTCTGCTCTGTGTTGAATATCTTTAAAAATTTGATCCTTACTGTAGTCAAAACTGTGGACATATATACAGTATACACAAGGACACATGAAGTATCTTATATTATGTGTGGAGGGAAAAATCCTGATTATCTTCTTCCATCAGATTCTCTTATTTTCCAAGGAAATAAAATACTTATGTGAGAAGGGGAAAGGAAGAGAACATTCACCATAAGCATAGGCGTGTGTGCACAGGCACATATTTGAGGTGCCCAGACAAAGGAGAGCTGGGGAAACGCACTTGACATTTTACATTCCCCCAGGAGAGTCCTGTGCACTGGGCTGGACTGGGCTGGGCTATACTATCTCTTAGTATAGTCTAGCCTGAGGTTTAGCCTCTGTTTTCAGGAAAACAAGGTTTTAGTCAAGAAAGTGCTAAGTTCTCCAGAGGAAATAGGATGGCCATGCTCCCTCCCTTGATAGGTCTTGGAAAAATAGTCCTAAAAAACAAAAATAGGGCAACACTTGCCTTCTTCCTAAACCAATGGTTACCCTGCATGAGGGAAGGCTGGAAAAAAAACAGGATCACGAAGGGTCACATCCACGATACAATTTTTCCTTAATTAAATGGTAGTGTCTCCACACCAATTTGGAGACCCAGCAGCGATGGGAACCATGACAATACAGGCTCAGTGTTCAGATCTAGGAGGTCTCGGTTCCTCAGTTCCAGCGTCATGGCAAGAAAGCTTTTTCTGGGTGTTCATCATAGGTCCACTTACCCCTGTCTGGTAACACGGATTTACCTCAGCCGGCACAGTAGAGGTCAGACACCTCCTCTGCAGAAACAAGTGAAAGTGCTCTTGAAAACTGTGTCTCAGACAAGATACTTGTTTTAGATTTTAATTAATCTGCACTAATGAATAGGGGATATGGGCCGTGTGTATTTTTTTTCAGTTGGGTGTGAGGAAATGAGATGTCTCTTTTTTTCACAAATAATTGATTTTTTCATTTTAAAATTGGTAAAGATGAAGATTCATAAGACAGTTTCATTTCAAACCCTATAAAGTGCACAGAGTTGCAGTTTTTCTTAAACAGTAATGTCCAGGGAGCGGGGAGCCTGTGAAGCTGTTTTCCAAAGTGGATCTTTTCCAGTTGGCATAGGACAAGCCTGCACCTTACTTGTACCAGCTGCCTGGCTGTGACCTTCCTTTCCCCTCTTACAGCTTGAGTTCAAGTTTCTAAAGCTTAAAGTATTTTTTAAAAGCACATTCTTTTCATATGCTTTCTCCAGGGAGTAAGAACATGCCTCTATCTTTCTTTTGCATGTCAAATTTAAGCCGCTTTCTAAGTCTCAAGCAAGAGTGTGTGCTGGAAATAGGAGGCCTACAAGTTTTCATTCTGTGATCTGGGAAACAAATGGGTGAAAGGATCTGGTTTTGTTTCTGTTTTCAAATGATTGGCCTTGGGCATCTTTCCAAACTCTGTTTCCATGACTCAGGAGGGCTGGAGGAGGCAATAAGGGTTACTAGGTATATGATGTTCTCTTTAAAGCAAGAAATCAAACGTAAAATTCCGTGGCAGAAGTTATTTATTTTAAACTACTGTATTTCTTCTTGAACAACATTTTTTTTTTCTTCCTATGGACTTATAGAAAGATTATAAGGATTAAAATGTTTTCTGTAAAGTCAAATGTAATTGAAAATAATTTATGGAGCAAAACACTGGTAGTAATTATGTTCAAGTAAAAGTTGTGATTTGACATGATTTTTGAGATGTGAGCACAACCCGACTAATTAATATATTACAAGATTGGAAAAACTCAATGATGAGAATTCGTTACTGCTCTGCCAAGAAAGGGAGATGATTTGTTTCAAGAATCAGTTTCTAATCAATGTCATTTTCAGATTCTACTTGTGATATTTAGGTTGCAAACACCACAGACAAATGCCTCCTAAAAGAAAAGCTCTTTCACTGGAATACAAAAATTCTCTGGAGCCCTTCTATTTATAATGAGCTCTTTCCTTGCAATGTTTTTCCTGACATCAAAAATGTGGGCCAGATATAAGCTGCAAAACTTGCACCTGCAGAGTGAACTTTCTTGAACAGATCCTCCTGAGGATCTGAGAAAATCACACCATGGGAAGGCGTGGTAGGCAGGCAGCAGCTCACATAGTCCCCCAGGCTCCAGCTTGGGATTTTTGACAGACCAGAACCAGCAGGACTCGTTTAGCGCTTATTCCACTGCCTGTCACGCTGCAGTCAGAGATGAAGTATTAACTGGCCACAGGCCTGGAAATGGGAGCTCTGGAGTAGAGTGAGGCTGCTGATTTTTGCCATAAAATATCAGGATGCATTTACCAAATGGTTTCAGCTGGCAAAAAAAAAAATAAATTTTGGACTGAATGTGTATTTCTGTCCATGGTAGGGGCCTGGCATTCACCTGGTAGGCTTATTGCCACTACTCCTCACTATAACCCCAAGCTAGGGGCTTGAGTTTCTGCTCTTTGAAGCTGTGGTCTCAGTTACCTGGCAAGCTGCTCTGATGGTTCAGTGTTGCTAAAAGTCTCGCCTTCTTTCCCGGTTGTGAGAACCTACATGGTCTGTGGCTCTCTATGAGCCAGTTCAGCTCACTGAACCTGCAGAGATCATCTGCTTTCTTCTCCTTGCTGAGTTGGCTCTCTGACTCTGTCAATCCTAAACAGGTCAAATTCTGCCCTTCAGAAATCCAAGGTGGCAGTTCTACTGACTTGACATCCTTACTTCCCCAAGAACTGAAAACTCTATCATTTCATGATCACTATAGTCAAGATGGCCTCCAACTTTCACATCACCCGCCACTCTTTCTCTGTTCATGAGCAGCAGGTCTAGTAGAGAGCCTTCCCTAGCTGGCTCCCTCACCAGCTGTGTCAGGAAGTTATCTCCCGCGCACTCCCGGAACCTCCTAGACTCAGGAAGTTCCAGGCATACCACAACAGACCCTAAAGAGTTAAGTGGTTGCTGAGTGTGTTTCTTAATTAATCTAAATCCTAGTTTTGCAGTTAGGCCCGTAAAGTTTGTCCAAGCTGTTGAGGGAGAGAATGCATTTAATGATAGGAATCTGCACTAGAATTTTGATTGCTAATGGAACCAGGCATCGGTGCCAGGGGAATTTGTGTCAGTTCACAAGGTAATGATGGGGAAGATAGTGCTCAGCAGAAGAATCAGAAATGTGTCATGGTGGCAGGAGAGTTTTTCATGAAAACAGAGGAATGACTCCAGGGGACCACAGTGGTCTCCCGGATTCCTTGTTGACAGTGTCAACAAGATGTTTGTGACAGTTTTCAAAGTAGAGCTACTGCAAAGGAATAATTAAACAGGTGATTCTAACACTGACTGTTTTACATGAAGTCAATGTGTCACTGTAGTCCATGGCACTAATACCTTAAACATGAGAAGTGGCTAGTGGCCATCGATAAAAGAGCCTATTTCTGTACTTCGCTAGATCACATTGGGAAAAATAGAAACAATTGATTTAAGCCTCCAGAACAAACACGTGCTTGCCAATTCTCCAGTTGGAGATTTCCACTCTTGGAATAGGCATTGCCTTGCCTAGATGAGTTCTTTGGAGCCTGCTGCCAGGTCTTTTGCCAGAATCATTAAACGCATTGAAAGAACAGCTATGTCATTTGTCTTCTATTTGATAGCTGGTGGCATAAATCCAGAGCAACGTGAACACACGATCAGGACATTTCTCTCTATTTGAAAAAAAATTTAAATGTTTATCTTGAGTTTTGATAGCATGGGTACTAAGCCCAGAGCTTTATGCTGTCTAATGTCCACAGAGACAGAAGTAAGAGAAAGTTTGTGTGGCACAAGGGCCGCTAATTAGGCAGCTCTTACCTGTCACTGAAGGTTACTGCTGGTAATACATTTGATGGTAATAGAGTACAACAGCAAAGTACTGGAGCTTCTATTCAGTTTTCCATGAACAGCTGTTCTGTGTTTTCCACAGAAAGGGAAAGGAGCTGAGGAATATGATTTACTATTACTAAGCATCACAGTTATCCATGTGTTTATTTTTTCCAGACAGCCTTTAACAGTTAACTAACAAACAGGCATGTCCTGACAATACTGACTGGATGCTGGGCGCATGGATGTGCTGCAGGATTCCACGTAGCAGTGTGAATAACAACAGGCTGCTGATCTGAGAAGGCAGCTCAACGTCGCCTGGCGTCCTGCACAGCTCTAGGCAGCTTCAGACAATTTCCTCCAAGCACTTCTGTGTGAACCCTTTGGCCCATCTACAGAAGAAGGCACCCGGTCCTCTGCTAAGAGTCAAAGTAGAGGATCCACCAATGCCATTAGTAATTTGTACTAGTAATGAGTCATTGTTTGCTTTTGAACTGTGCCTCCTGTCTATTTTAACTTGTCTGGATTTAGCTTGCAGTTATTTGTCTTTTGCCAGTGATTTAAAGCACTTGGTAAGTCCCTCTAGTAATGTAGAGTAAGATGATTTGGACATTTCACTAAGCCAAACAGATCGACCTTTTAAGCCTCTCACCATCAGACATTTCTGTCAGTCCTCAGATTGTTTTCTCTGGTTGTTTTCTGCTCTTTGGCCATTTTTTTGGTGTCTGCAATTGGCTAAATACAGAGTAAAAATCAGATCCTAACACTGAAGAAGTAGCACAGAACTGGACCAGATCCAGCGTGCCGTGATTGGGTGCCCAGCTTCCTCTCTTCCCACAGCTGCAGCCCTGGCACCTCTCCCAGGAGGTGCCTATGCTTTCTGTTTTGACACTGTAATTTAATAGTGGCTGTTTTCCATGTCCAGAGATGCAGCAGCCTCAATTAGTTTCAGCAATTTAACTTCTGACTCATTGCTGTGTTTGGTAATGGTCCAAAGAGTAGATATCCCTGCTTAGAGGTCCCTGGGAGGCCCAGTACAGCAGAAGACCCAAAATCCTCTGACCCGCTGTAGCAAACAACCTCACAGAGCTGCCCTTTCTCCAGCACCTGAGGGATTTTGGAGAGCTGAGCCTGGATTTGAGAGTGACTCATTCGGTGACTGTTTACAGTGCAGTAAGTAAATGGGCTCTGGGAGGGATGCCTGGATACGGGGAGACCCAGCCCAGGTCAGTTGGTCTCTCCTCAAGGATGATGACGATGCGCCAGAGAGGAAAGTTGCTAATATTTGTCATATACAAAAAAAAGGTTTCTTCTCCATCTGCCCCTTGAGGCTCACAGCCTCATGGTCTTTTGGAAGCAGCAATTTGGGCATCTCCTCTCCGAGAGGATGCAAGCACCTGCTGAAATAGAATGGGGTATCCAAACCCCAAAGAACAGCAGGATAACCATGCCTGACTTGGCCTCTTTAGCTCATTCAGGTCATCGGCTATTCACTCGGACTGTGTGCATCTCCGCTCTGAGCTTCCCAAGACTCCCCCACGGGGTCCTGCTTCTGGGTGGACCCTGTGCTTCTGCTGCTTCTCCCTGCACAAAGGACGAGTCTCCCCCAGCCCTTTTGGGGATCTAGGTTTTGAAGCGCATTTGTGTTGGAGAGAACGTTGTGGTGCATTTACAATCCAAAGTCCCATATCCACAGAGCAGACAGAGCTATATTGCTGGTACTTTTGCATTGTGAATAGTTTGAATTCAGTGCTTTGAGGCATGTAGGCTGCTTTTTCTTAGTAACTTCAAATGAACAGATCAGTAATGTCAACTCAATTATCCTGAGGTAATTTGTGGTGGAATTCTTCATTGCAAAAAAAAAAAAAAAAGAGAAAAAAAAGGCTGCTTTTAATAGAGAAGTCTTTGCAAATAAAAGGCCATGCTGAAGCACTTTGAGTGTGATTACACTGACTCACATTTTTAATGGATTTTTTTTTTTATCTCAAAAATGGCTTTTTTCCAAACAAAGTCCTACAAGACCTCATATAACAAACAAGGGTTACTGCTCTTTTCCACACATAACATGAAAAATATCCCTGAGTGGAGCGAACTGCAGCCCATCTGCTGTAGTTTGGCCCGGTGCACGGCACAGCTCCCTGACCATTACGTATGGCTCCTGGTAAAGCAAACCACCTGCTTCCTGCACGAGGTCCCGCCTTAAGCCTCCCCAGTGCTTCTCCAAGGAGGAAACCCATCCAAACCACTGACGAGGGATGACAACCTTGGCATTCCCTTTTGCTGAATTTGTTCTTATGCCATTTGTTGTTCGCTCAAGTGCTCTGTGGACTTTAGTCTTCTTTTCCATCCAGACTAGAAAAATGCAGGCTGTGCCAGAGATAAATAGACTCTGACTTTCCTGTTTATTGTGCTCCCTTGCTCTCCAGCTGCAGTCAGCAAAGTTTTCGTTTGGGAACCCAAAAGGGCACCCTTGAAAGAGAAGGAAAAGGAAGGAGATGAGTCTTAGGGCAATTTTGCCAAGGAGTGATCTGAATGTCAGCCCTCTCTTCCTTGATTCAGGCTCTGATGCTGCAGCTGCTTAATTGACTGAGCATTGCATGAATCCCACTTATGTCAAACAAGTACTCACATGAAGTCCAGAAGTACTTCCCAGACACTTTACCTAGGCACTTACAGCCCAGAAAAACTTCAGTTTTGCAAAGACTGTGCTGAGTAAAAAAAAAATGGCATTTCCCCCAGCTGCTTGTTACCATTCTTCCACAGCTCTGCCAGCTGAAGGGGCTGGGGCCAACGCCATTACACAGCGTGTGCTGGGCATCTTCGCCTTGCCTTCTCTGTCAATTAAGGGAGACCTCCACTAATCTCCCTGTGACTGTGCAAAGCAGATTAGAGCTCACTAACATAACCCCACCCACCAGCTACACTGGGAGGGTGCCATGCAGCCCTGGGCCGAGGAGGTGGGCATGGCTCCAAAGGATGAAACACTTTACAAAACAAACGGCTTTTTATGGCCCAAGTAAGTTCAGAGTACGCACTGCTCCGTGGTACCTCTTAGTGGTCAAAACACTAATGTGAAGCTTAAAAGTCCAAGGTGAAATCCTTTCCCAGTCCGAACTGAAGACCATTAGCTGTGTCTTCAGGAACTGGAAGAACAGGGCTATTAGGGGATGAGGACTTCTCAGCTGTGACCCTGCTGCTGCAGTATGGAGGGTGCTACGGTGGTACTTTGTATGGCTGTCAGGAAAAGAGGCTTCGTTCCTTCTGCTTTTGTTTTGCTAAGAAATAAACAGTTTTCACTACTTTTTTTCTCTGGAGTTAAACCATACAGTTAAATCAAGTGTTTATAAATAACCACCAGCAGCACTCTGAGGTAAACATCTCATATGAAAAATTTCAGCTTAGATGGTAGAAATTTGGCAGCGTTTTATGATGAACTCAAAATGGGATCTTACAGCAGAGAGATGATGTTGTGCTGCCAGCTGTGCCTGAAAGCAGGACATTTGTCTTCTTGCAATAGTGTTATTAGGAGGAAAAAGTGTTTGCGGATTTGTCTGGTTAACTGGATACTTGTGTGGCATAGATTATATCTCACTGGTACCAGCCCTACGTGTTGGTTAGTGTGCAATGTGCTGTGCCACTTGGTGCTCAGAATTAATCTCTATTTTATTTCTTAGAGACTGAAGTTGTGCAACATGCAGTAAATATTATCAGAACTGGAAAAAAAACCCCAAATTATTTGCTCTGCTTAAGTAAGTCTTTTAATGCAAATTTAAAATCACAGCTTTAAATGTGTCATCATTAACTGTTGGTGAAAGCAAATCGTAGCTTAAAAATGTATCGTGTCTGACTGGCCAAACCTCAAGCCTGTGTTAATTTGTTTTGTTATGCTACATGGTGACTTTAAACGCACCAAGCCAGGGGCAGAGCTAGACCGCAGTTAGGGCCGTATGAAACAGGCTACAATGTGCAACACAAGCTGCAATAAAGCATTGGTTAAGAGGATCTCAACATCAACCTACAAGAACATACTTGCGTTAAAAAATGACAGGAACAGTCCAAACTGTTTCAGTAAACATTGATGCTCACAGATTGCTTCCCTTCAACTGCTTAATAACCAGCAACCAAACTGCTGGGGTGAGCTGGGGAGTTAATGGGAGGCCCTTCCCTGAAGCCTGAGCTTACAACAGACTATGTGCCAGCACAAGTAAGAGACTTTCCTCTGTGCTCCCGAGTACAGCAATGGTTTGGTTCTTATTTCAAAGAATCAAATTCAGATGAAGTAGGTCATGAGTAGCCATAAAACTTGGCCTTCTAATATTTGGAAAAACCACTCTTGTTAACTCTTCCCCATTCCTTCCATTTGCCTTTCACAACAGGACTGACTTTGGGGCGTTTCTATGTTCCCTATGATAGAAGAGGCACTAGAGTTGTCAGTGGTCGGGATACCGGTTTCAGTCCTCTGCACACATGTGTGTTTGGCATCGTCTGCCTAGCGGCTCCTTCTGAATCCTTTTGAGTCAGTTCCACATGCAGAGTTTGCTGGGTACTCGGTGGTGTCTGGGTAGGGCCAATGGGTGTGACTGCAGTACAAATAATTCACTCCGATAAAAGTAGTGTGAATGCAAGAATAAATAGGCTTAATGTATGCGGAATTACAAAGTTTCCAGCAAGCTCTGGTAGAAACAAGCTCTAGAACAAGACTTTAACAAACTTCACAGGAGAAACAACAGGAGCAAGCAACCTAACTAGTCTTAAATGGAGTATGCAAAATATATGATCTGTTTGTCTGCAATGGCAGGGGAATCTCTGATGTGGGGGTCACTCCCTGTCTTACACTCCATACTCTGATGTAGCTGTTGTTACATTCAATCTTGGCTTCCTGCAGCAAAAAAGGTGCAAAGTGAACTGCATAGAGCAGAAAGCACCTCCTTTTGTATAGCAGAACTGTGAGGAAGGGAAACGGCTTGTATTTGAGCCAGGACTACACAGTAGCCAAGATATAGCAACTTAATCTAGTTGAAGATGTCTCTGCTCACTACAGGGAGGTTGGACTAGATGACCTTAAAGATCCCTTCCAACCCAGTGCATTCCATGATTCTATATTCCAGGAGCAATATTTATACTGGAAAAGCCAATCCACCCTACTGCAACAGTGGTAATAAGGGCTTCAGCAGCATCTAAGTGATGTCCAGGAGACAAAAGGAGTGGAGTAAAATAATACAAAACTGCTGGGCTTTATTACTAGCACTGTTGCATCTAGTATGCATGATTAATACGTATTAAGCACCTAGTGGAAGATGGAAGTCTGATGCAGCAATCTGTCATTGACTCTAAAGAGTACAGACAATGCATGAGGCAGGTATTTTGTGTATTTCCAAATAAATAAAATAGAGGACATCCATCTCCAAGGGAGTGTTTCTCCATGCTTTTATTTCAAAGATCCCCAGAATTTTTGGAGGACTAAGCTGCAGGCTGCTCAAGCAGTCTTAATGCAGTGGTCTTACGAACAATCAGCTAACAATTGTGCTGCCTTTTGAAAGTTGTGACAACTCTGTGGTGAGTTGGGCAGTTTTGGGATGGGGGAGATAGTGGGGAGAGTTGCTCAGTGGAGAGAGTGATCTCACAAAACATTCTCTGCAGTCTTTCAGGCCACGAGTGGTCCCCAGAGCACAGGTTGAGAAATACCCTCCCACAGACACAATAACATCTGAGAGCAGACTGGAGTGTTCCCTAAAGCTGCTGAGTTCATGAGGGATAGCTCAGCGAGCAGGGGGTGGTTAGACCTCTCCATTGTTATTCACAGCTCTAACTTACAGCGAAATAGAAAATATCACTCTAATTGTTGTCATAGCAAAGGAAATGTTTAAACCTCAATGCAAATGAAACTCATGCTGTCCTACAAGCATGTGCGGAAAGCCTGAGATGTAAGAGCTCCTGGGTATTCCCATAAACTAGAGGCTAAAATCAGAGCTGATACATTCAACACCTTGTATGCTCTGATTGAAGTCAGTGATGATCAAACCATGCAAGAACTGAGAGTAAGAGCATCCCTAGGAAAAAATGTGAGTGGGCTCTAGAAGATACAGACAGTAAATGTATGGACCCCTGATTACTGGCATTAGCTCTGAAAATGGATAATGCAGAAGTACGTCAAAGGAAAAAATAGGCGAATTAAATTTTTGTTATAGTCTGTTTAAGATAACGGAATTCCTCTGAGTAGCACGCTCATCATCATGAATGTCAACATTTCCAAAGGCAACTTGCATTAAGTCTCAAAAAGTCAACCATCAACACCCACGTGGTTTAGAGTCTACACAGTAAAATCAATAACAAAAACAGTAAGTGTAATAACCACTTCTGTTCTCTCTCCCCACCCCTTTCTTCCTTTATATAAAAGTGTGTGTGTGTATGTAAAAGAGACATAAATTTAGCAAAGAGCAGGACATTCTTGTCTCTACAGTTATCATGCATTGATGACTCAAAAAATTTATAATTCTGGAAAAAATAAGAAGTGTTCCTTCTCCCATATCATCCCCCTACAGGAAGATCTTCCTTTTTTTTCTGCTCAAATCATCACTTAAAACACTTTAGGACTAAAATAATGACTAAATCTAAACATTTGCATTTGGAGCAAGCACTTTCTAGCAGGTTTGAGTGGTCAACTGTGGAGATCATTCGGTTTCTATGAAAACGTTTGCAAAGAAAAATTGCATTGTTATAAGTGATTTCAGTTTTTTTCCAAAGATTACTTTCATGATAGTGTTACACAATAAACCCCTAATAGCTGGGTTACAGGCCAGCTTCACAAGACAAGCAGACTAGCAACACAAGACAGGCAGTAAATAAATTGGCCTGGCCAAGGAAAGCTTTCCTAAGATAACTAAAGCTGCTTCACGTCTGCACTATGAGAAAGCCAGCTTTCAAAATTTTTATCTTCGAGATAAATACAGGTTCCGAGTTTGAGTTTGAAAAGCAGCTGAAAAATAGTTGGCCCCAGTAAGTAGCTGATGCACAGCTGGGGGTAGGTGGGCCAGGCTGTGAGCACCACACAGGTAGGACCAGGGACAGCGGGTCATCTTGTACCAGGACAAAATTGGCAGGGACCTCCTTCCTCTAATTTTTGCTCAGCTTCACATCTCAGAAAGGCACATTCTCCTGGTCTCAGAGGTGTATACTTTGCCAGTTATCTCACAGTCCCTCCTCACATGAGGCTTCCCATTAACCCACCTCATCATCTTTAGCCTCTCAGATTATTTTTCCCTTTCAGTCTCTCCATCCTTTGGCACTCATGGATCACCATGTGGCATCACTGAATAACCTCTTCAGCATCTCCTGCAGACCACCCCACTGTTTGGGTATCTGGAATATCCCTTTTTTGGCAACATGTCCTTCTCCTGTTGCTTCTCTTCGTGTTGGTTTCATGTAAGCTATTGAGGCAATGGTTTATATGAAAACCTTGGGTGAGAACAAAGGTAGACATAGTAAAAAGGCTTTGATTGTAACCTCACATTCAGTCCCTGACTTTAGGAAACTGCTGCCTCTTGGTTCCAGGTTTCCCAGCAACACAGCTGCTTGCAACTCAGTGATTTTGTTTATTTTGGAAGATTTCCTTCATGAGAAGAAAGGAAGCAAAGTTCAGCTATTACCACATGAGCGGGAAGTGAAGAAAAAACTCCTCTTGTTACAAAAATATACCTAGATGTTTTCCCTGCCTTTTCCCACTCTCCAAGGAAGACTTCAAAGCAAAAGGCAGTCTCAGGCAGTGACATTTGTTATGGATATACATTCGTGGAGCACAGCACAGGGCTGGATCCAAGAGGAAATTTTTTTTGTTGACTTTATGATTACAAGGATTTGGAAATCACCTAACGAGCATGTGGGGTACGGTGTTACTGTCTCACTCACTCATTAAACCTGCACCTGCTTTTCTGTGCACCAAATAGCCACGTGCAAGACTGTCGTTTTCAGAAATAAACGGCCTGAGGAAGCAAAGGGTCTGAGGAGAAGCACAAATCCCATGCCCAGGGTGAGCTTTTGTAGATCACAAAACTGTACAGTAGCGCTCTCCCCTAAAAGCCTCAGCCTGGCACATTTGGCCAATTCATCGGCTGCAGGTCAGAGCTTTACCAAAGCTTGTGGTCCAGCTCCTGCTTACTGTGTAAGTCCTTCTGCTAGTGCCACCTGCAGATGGTGGCAAAAAGTTGGGCTACAAAAAAATGCAGTGTGCTATGCAAATGCAAACAAGTTGGACATCTAACCAGAGAATACGGTTACAGTGGAATCATAGTTTTGAAGAGCCATTTCTCTAAGAACTAGGGAGTGATAGAGCCCAATAAACAGTAGGATCTAGTAAATGCTGGCCATCTCTTCAGAGAAATCTGCACAGAAGAGTGAGATCTTTCAACATGGATCATCTTTTATTTATGTCTCTTACTTTCTTTTAGCTAAGAGAGGCATCTCTTTGTAGTAAATAAATACCTGATGTGTCTTCACTGGATGTTGTGCTACTAAATGGCTTTGTAGCCAGGAGATGGCACAGAAGCCCCTGACCTCTTGCAGGGCCTCTGAGCTACTGCATCAGCTGTATCAGGAATAGACTGTAGCATCCAAGAAGAAAACATTAAAATACTGTATTTGTGAAAAAAAGTGTTAAGAAAAAGTTTCAGACTCAGTGGGAAGAGTTTTTGAGGTTGATATCCTTTAACACTGAAGCACTGCTTATTGAGGTTTAGTCCCAGCTGGGAGCTGAGCACCACATGGCTGCAAGCTCAAACACACCTTGGAATGGGAAGGAGAATTGGGAGAAATAGGCAAAATTTTGTAGGCTGAGATAAGGACAATTTAATAGAACAGTGCAAGGGAAGAAGAAACAAGAGTAATAACAATAAAGGTAATGAAACAGCAGACAAAGTTGAGTTCTACAAAATGCATTGAGCTGCCTGAACCTGCACCAGGGCCTTGTGCCAGACACTCATTTGCTCTGCCCAGTTCATCTCCCCTTATATAGTGGGCATGATGTCGGCATGCTATCAAATATCCCCTGGGCTGGTTGAGCTCTATCCTGGCTGTGGTTCCTTCCAACTGCTTGTGAAAATTAACCCTATCCTAGCTGAACCCAGGACACTACTAAACTTCTAAAGACATGTAGTAACAGCTAACACCAGCAATTCATCCCCACCATTATCCTATCTCTGGGCACAACCAGGCAGTGCCAGAGCAAAGGGCAGGAGCACCGCTATTTGGTAACTGCACATCTGGTGAAAGTGTTGATGGTCTCATCGAGAGTCAAGGCTTCTAGGAACACATTCTTTTAGGATGAACGCAGCATTACCTCATTGAAACAGAAAAAAGGGGGTATGATGTGCCACTAAATTGTAAGGGTAAACACTAGCACAATGTCTCCATGTGCTTACTGTTGACAAGTCAATATTCCATTAAAGCCAAATTTAAGCCCTGAACACACTGAACACATGAGTAACCTTGCACACATCTGAAGTTAAGAGGCTGCCTTGTTTGTTGGACGATGAGCAGCTAAGGCTTAGGCAGATTCATTACAGCTACAGCAGTTCTGCGGCACTTGCACAGACAGAGAAGAAAAAGGTGAAGCTGGTAATTTCAGCAGCACGGTAGAGATCTGTAGCAATACGGGAAAAGGCAAAAATGGATAGTGGCAAATAGTGGGGAAAAGGTCATGAGAAAAAAAGCATTAGGGAAGTAAATTGTATTAGCAGAAAAACAGGGCATGGCTACCTACCATTTGGCAAAGTTACAGAAACGTTAGCCTTTGGAAATGCTATTAGTTCATCGCTGTTGGAAAGTTGGCTAGAAAGGCAACACTCAGGACGGACTCAGTTCTAGAGTTTCTGCTGCGCTCAGCACAGCAGCACTTGAACACACCTCCCCTCTTGGAGGCATGTTCATAAGGAACAGTCACTTAATACTGTGTTATTCCTAATATTTTGCTACCCTAGGCAACCAACCACTGACTCCGCTCGCAATGACACAGCCTGGAAGAACTAGGTAGTCTAGAATCAGTTTGCTGCTCCGGTTGACTTTGATTTTATGATCTTAACACTTGTCATTCTAGTAAAGAACAAAACATTCACTGTTCCCAGGGTATGTAATGCTACTGGGAAGCCATAAATTTTATTTCAGTGCTTTATTTCTCTCATGAGGGGATGTTGTTCATATGTGCTGTCACAGTTGGGGGTTCCTCTTTCTTTTCTTTTTGGTTGCTTGTCCCTTCAGTAAGTTGGAACACACTCAGAAGCACAACAGCTTTTGTTTCTGTCAATGATGGATGTTAAGTGAGAGTTTTGGTCTGGTTTCCTTGGGCCAGGAATTGTTTCACATGATTTTTTTTCTGCTGGAGGAGCTGGCGCTCCTTGCTCCTCCTCGATCCCTCGCCAAGCTCTGCCAATCACTACTTCTCTTCCTTCAGCATCCAGCTTGAATTTTAAGTGGCAGGAAATAGAGATTGATGGTTTTATTCTTTAGAAGGAAGGAATCAATTCAGAGTGCATGCTGGCGCCCAAAAGAGACTTAGAGAAAAAAAGTGTCCTGCAAGTTTATCCAAGAATATTTCAAGGCTCGAAAACGGAAATAGAAAATTTATTTTAAATATTTGTAATTTTAATTTAAATTAATATTCTAATTTATTGGAAAACCATGCTCCTATAGAGTTTTCTATAAGGTATATTGTTTCATATTTGGGAAAAATACATCTGGATGTTTAAAGGCTCAGAAAAAATATCTGGTTTTTATTATTCCCTCTTGTATTTTCTACTCGAAAAAAAATTTACCGTGACGAAAACCGAAGGTACATATAGAAAAATGTCCAGTTAATTAATGGGTGCCTCCTGCAGTATATGAAAGAAGATTGGTGATACATTAAAGGAAAGAAATTTTAATGATGGCAATCACACTTCAAAGGAAAATCTTTTAAGGGTTGTCTATAATTCTACATTATGGGATAAAAGTATACCCCCGACTGTGAGGTTAGAAACCCTGTTCAGCTCCTGTTTGAGAAGAAGACTCATACTTCAGTCAGGTTAGCTGAAGCTTTTTGTATTTTTCAGTACTCAGTGGTCTTAACTTTTTGAGGACTGAAAAGGAGGAAACAGATACTGCAGCTTGTATGTTTTTCTCCAACTTTAGGTCCCTCTGGACTAATTTATATTCTTGAAAATACGCAAATTAATTTTGCAAACAGATCTGGATAAGAATCAATTTTCAATGGTCATCAATTTAATGACCTTGTAGATAGAAGAGGTGACCTCTCTTGCTTCTTAATAAACTCTGAAACCTAGCTGACATGTGGAGTTCACAGTTTTCAATGGTGAAAGGGACATTAACTGTTTTGCAGAGGATTTTTTGTTCCCATTCCTGAAGACCACATGAAGCCTGGCTACTGTCCTGGGACTTCTAGTTCAAGTTATTGTCTTTATAGTCCCTGGAGTTAACCTAATAGCCTGGGATCTTGGCTGTAGAAACAATTTAGAGAAAAATTAATTTATGTTGTATTTCCTGCATATTTTTGATAGCTGCTTGGCCAGACTAACAGCATCCCTCCTTGTACTGTGGGACAGTAATCTTTCAGCTTTTGATGGCCTTCTACAGAAGGAAATCTGAACAAAAACTACATAGTATTTCAAAATGAAGGCCAAGATTTACCCAGAGTAGGACCAAAGTAAGATTTAAAACACAAATGTAGCGTAAATGTGGCCTTTCCCTCTTCAGTGGTCTCTACTGCATTTCAACAGGAAAGTTGTCAAAAAATAAACTGTTCCACACTAAACAGCAAGGGCACCCACTACAAACTTATGAGGGGAACTCAGTAGAAGACCTCGTGGAAAGATCTGATGAGAACCAGAGTATGCGCTACAAATTCAAACCCTGCACAAGCTGAGGTTCCCTTTGGGGTGCTACCCAGCCATACATTGATGGTTTGAAATACTTAGCTGTTAAAAACTAAGCATTTTAAATACTGAAAAAGTATTACTTGAGACACATGCTAATGCCGTGGCCTTATCTAACTTTTCATTTGCTGTGTTTCAATGTACACATCAAATGTCTATGCTACAGTGTGTATGCTATAGAAAATACTCCCAAGGCTACAGCATTAAAATTTTAAAAAACTGAAGTGCCTTAAAATCATACAAAATTAAGTAGAAAAAAAAACAACAAAATAGCAAATGGATAACTGCTATTGATTACACAGGAGACTTCAAGAATTAGGCTTAGTGCCCATCCAGAGAAGCAGCCAAAACTTTGTGTTGCTGGTGTAACCGTTTCTTCACTGTCCTGTACGAGTAGAGGTCTTGGAAAAAACTCCAGGTGGGAACTGAACCCACCTTTCTAGCCCTGGAAGGGATGGATGTGTGAGGCACCGCAGAAGATAGTATTTGGTACATCTTTCTGCCTTCTTTAAAAGTGTGAATGACAGATCATCTTCCCCAAACACTATTTTGCTGCAGTTTCCTTCTATGCTCTATAGTACAGGGAGGCCTTTTCTAGGACTTCCATTTTTCTGATACCATGTTTTACTGCATCTGCAGACAACTTTCGCTAAGAAAAGGGAACTGAACGTGAGGCATTTTTTTATGAGTTAAAATACAGAATGATATTCAAATTACCTTTCTAAATAAAGAGAAAACTCAAGTTTCAAACCATAGCTCTTTTACAAGGAGAGATTAAAAATACCTCTAGGGTTTGGAGGTTTTGATCTTAAAGCTGTGTCAAGTCTCTTCTGCTCCTCAGGCAATCAAAGAAAATTATTTGCGTCAAGGGGACAATTTAAAAAGCAGTAAAACTAGCCTTCTGCATGCCTACTAACAGGAGTTTTTTTTTTTATTTTTTTTCTTTATTTTTTTATATCAAATGAACCCAAAATGCCAGGATCAGGTTCTTTGACTCATCCTTCCTTCTCTAACTCTAAAGGGCTCTAGAGCTTCACCATTAGCAGGGGAAGGATGGGCTTCCACAGCTTTGGACAGAGGGTGCTGTTACGTTGCTCCAGGAGCAATTTGTACAGAGGCTGGCTGTGAGCACCCAGGCTGGGCACTGCCCTGGAAGCCTCCTTAGCCCCAGTATGAAGTTTGGGGACACTTTAGGAGCTACAGAAATCTGTGGTTTTGTGGTTGCCAGTTTCGAATTTGTACCACTGTGCATTACCTATAGGCATAAAAGTAAGTTCTAAAAGACACTAATAGAAACCACAGGTAAATTATTAAAAAATATTTTTCTCTAATGCTTACAAATCATTAACACCTCAGAATACAGTAGCTCAGTGAAAGTCTTAAAAGGACTAATGGAAACTACAAATAATTTTCTTTTAAGACTTGCCCCAGACTACTATTTTATTGATGCACTAATGTTTATTTTCATCTGCTTCTCTTTGGAAAAAAATCTGGTTACAGTTCTTAGCCAATTTCATACATTTTTGTGATTTCATTTGGAACTCCCTTGATATATTTGCCAACTAATTTCAAGAATTATTGCACTGTAAAAATATTCAGAAAACCTGGATGCAATTGATTCCTGTGAGACATTTTGTCTTACAGGAAAATAAATTATCTACTGTTAACCCTTCAATCCCTGCTGGCCTGTATCAAAAAACACTTCCACATGTGTCTTAAAAAAAAAAAAAAGCAGCAGCAAAATGACTGTGTTAAGGAACTACCAATCTGGAAAGTACTTTTTTAATTGCAGATTTACAATTTGTTCTGTGCACACACTCTGAATTTTTTGGAGTACTAAGGAAAAATAACACTCTGATGCACCTTTCTGAGCAAATGGCTTTGCCCAAGGGTCAAGTTGCCTTGGGTGACACTTGCTACAACTCAAGAAAGATTTTTCAGAAGTAAATGTGTGGTATTTATAATTAATTACAATTGCAGACCCATAGCCTTCATCACTAGAGCCACAGTTAAAACTGGGGTATCTCAGGTGAGGAGAGGAGGTGATGTCTTATTTATGAGGTGGCATTTAAAATCATTTTTGAGTGGTAAAGCTCTAAACTCAGGGTCTGCCTGCCCAAGTTTGCTTTCACTTCATCCTTTTGCTAAAAGACAGAAAAAAAAAAAAAAAAAAAGGCGTGCCTTTTGTAAATTACCCGATGTGAAAAAAGTAACAAAATCAGAAATTAAGAAGTGATGTGTGAGAATGAGCCCTGAAGAACACATGGGTTTATAGATGCATGAGCTGTCCCATGCATCAGCACCATTGTATTCTTTTTAAAGGAAAACATTTTCTGGGCTAAGAAACAGGACGCTGAGGGAAGGACTGAGTTGAAACAAACAGTCTTTCTTAGCCTGGCTATTTATTTGATCTTCTTGAGACAAAATGAAATATCGAATTGCACCAACCTTTGTAGAAGTTACAGCAAATTCTCATGTATTTGGATCGTGACATTTGAGCTGCTCTCTTCCTTCAGAGCTGCTTTTTCATTCTCTCCTTTACTCTTAATGTGTTCTGGATGCCTTTTTGATTTCTATTAAGAATTGGTCTTAGCTGTGCACATCTGTCGGATTAGTGGTATTGCTGTAAGCCCACGATGAAAAGACAGTTAAATGTGCCAAGCAAGCTGATGTTGATACATTTATGCGCATCTTGTGTTTAAAAAAAAAGAAAAAATCATTAAAAGAAAAAAAATTCTGTGTAGGCATTTTCCCTACTATAGAAGAAACTGGAAGAGACCCATGCAATAACTAAAAGCTGTGTTTTGTCTGTTCTGTTATTTTTGTCACCCACCTACTTTGCAAACTACCTTGAATTTATTATTTTTACTTTGTCAGGGGTCAAGCAGGCTCTGACATTCAAAGCTGCCACAAAATGGTTTCAACTCATCTCCTCTGTTTTTTTCCAGTCCTCATTATTCAGCACAAGTTTACTTGCTCTTGCAGGGATTTGATGAGACCAGTATCCACAAAGAAGAAACTTAAGACAGCTGAGTTGAATTTGCTGTAGGTAAACCATGGGTGCTATTTAGACGGTTGACCTCCAGGGAGAGTATGTAGAAGCATGGGATTTTGGGGCTTTGGGGGGTGTGGTGTGTTTCTGCATATTGTATTTTTGGAAAATAAAAGAAATTTATTGCTTTTCTGCTCTTCTCAGTCTTTGTGCTACAGAGACCTGCCTTTGCTAGTTTACTGCCCCAAGTACCGTTCCTACTAGCCAGCTCATTGAGACATGAAAATGGATCAGGCTTGACATATCTGGTTCTTCCAGATTAAGAGCACTGAAAGAGAACTCTCACGCTGCATTTCTGACTACCCTCTGTCTGCACGTGCCATGATCCCCCAAGGCTTCCACCTCTCTCGAGCGGTGGTCTGTCACCCTGCCAATTATTTTCCCAGATTTGTTTCAACAAGCCCCGTACCTTTCTGCCAGGTAACTTCTTCCACTACTTACATGCTGCTAAACAAACCAATCACCCTGAACATCTTTAACACAAAAATCTGGCCACAGTCCCACCTCACCTCTTTCCAGAGAGCAATTACCACACTCTTCTGCAGCCTCATATCCTGGATTTGCAATGGTAAAGAGCGCGTATCTCAAAACCACGAGACCCTCAACTTGGTAGGTCCATTAGTCACTCTCCTTGTCTTAGCACAGCAGGCAACTGCCATGTAAGTCATGGCTCGGGCTGAGAAAAGACCCTTCAGCAGGTGAATCTTGAGTACAGCTTTATTCAGCTGCTCCGAGGGAGCTGTATGAAGAGCTAGAGGAGCAGCACTTTAGCATTCAAGCTAGAACTGCCAGAACTGCCTTCTGTGCTTCATTTCAGCTTCCAAAAGCTCTTGCCAAGCAAGGAATGAGAGCTAAGGGTTTGTGCTGGCATCCACTTTGAGAAAGTTATCTGGAGAACAGCATGGGAGCCAAAGAGCTTGTGAGAGCTTCTTTCAGAGGGCAAGAGCTTCCCGGGGTCCCAAAAATCCTCATGTATCAGGGCCCAGATGCTCCGGGGTAGTTAACCAACAGCCAGTAACTGCAGTAAGATACAGCCTGAGAGCAGATGGGTGCTGCAAACTACACCTGATTGAACACGATGAACACAGACATACTGTCCAGCTGATACAAAGGTAATACAGGTTTAATTATCCACAGTTCGATTATTTGGTGCTGATGTGGTTTTTATGAGTAAGTCACTCGAGGCACTCAGAATCTGGAAATCCCAACAACAGATAAAAATTCCCCTGCAGCTACATAAAGTCACAGCATTTTTCTGACAAACTTTGGCTGAGAGTTTTGAGCATTTCTAACTTACCAGGCTTGCAGTGCATTTTACAAGGAGAGTGAAGCCTTAAGGCATAAATCATTGAGTTAAAGGAAAATAACTATGTAACAATATTACAAGATACACAGAATAGGATGCACTTGGATTCGCTTTTCATTGGCTCACCAGAGACAAGGATCATAAATCAGAAATAGAGAATGATAAAATCAAACAAAAGCAACAGGAAGTGTCAAAATGAAAACCTGGTAGAAGTTACCAATATGAGAAAAACAAAAAGGACTCCAGAGGGTTTTTAAAAACAATAAAAACCTGGGCAAGATTTGGTGAATAAAAGATCTACAAGCAGAAAGGAAAAAATGATAGTTTGAGTGAGGGGCTTCTCTTCTTTCTTTCTCACACACAAGCCAGGTCTAGTGAGGCAAGAAAATATGTATCTGCTAAGAAGATGAGGGAGGGAAAGGGGGGAAAGGCCATATAAACACCACCTCTCCTCCTTTCTTCCCATGAAGCATAGCTCTGGAAACTCTGCTCCCAGAAATATTTCAATTGCGCTCACAATTCAAAAGGTTTATTAAATCCAGGATTATTATCACGAGAGAACTCAATCAGAGCAGCCAGGCTGTAATATTTAAGGGACTTCTCACTCACATATACCTACAAGGCTGCAGTGCTCAGCCACACAGCGGAGCGTCTGAATCCCAGCGCCAAGCTTTTTCCTTTGGGGCCATCTGCCGGCTTTCACGTAGAGGCTTCTCAGGACCTTCCTGGGACAACCACTGCTTTATCAGGTGCACCAAAGGCGAGCGATGCTCAAGTCATCCGGCGTGACTTCTCATGGAGCTGTAGTCCAAGCTGTGCTGCATCCGGATGCCACCAGAACTCCAATGCACAATTCTTAAATCAGTCTTCTGAAGATTTTAAAGAAAAATAATAAAAATCCAGCCCCACTTCCAATACCTCCCTTACAATCAGAGATGTTCTCCCTCCTTCCCCATGCGTGTCTGTATTTAATATAACAATGGCTCTAAATTTTAATAAACTGTGGGGGTAAGGTACTCCAAATCTTTCCTCCAGCAAACAGCTCCAGCCAACATTAATCTATTCACCTAAGACTTTTTCAAACACAACTGTGAATGAGGAAATTAATTTGCAGATTGATACTTAGAAAGATAAAGTCATTAACCGATCTATATTTAATTTCTTAAAGAATCAAGCTTAGACAGTAGACTCCTGAATCAAGAACAGCGGACATTTTTATTTGTACAAGACCATTTCATGGTAATTTTACCAACTGCCAGTATCATGCTCCTACTAAATTACAGTGCATTCTTGTAAACTAGTTTTCAAGCTTAACTGAAGAATGGCTAGAAGCTTAAGACTATCAGTAAAAAAAAATTCCAACAAACCACCAAAACCAACCAGCCTACCCACACTGCTTCAGTCAAATCAAATCTTTCTCCCTTCAGCCCTCCAGCACACTTTATAAGTTTTATGACTGTTTGAACAACATTCATAAACCGTACTGCAACCTTCAATTCTAGCACATTCCATACAAAAATAATCTCATGTTTTAAGGAATCAAAATATCCCGTTATTAACAGAAAACGTACGCTCACCCACCAGCAGCAATTTGCATCTGAAAGGCTTTCAAAAATAGAGTTTTCTATCAGACAAGAGAGACACCAATATGCTTTCCAATTTAAGAGCTCCAGTTCATGATTGTATAGTCGGGGTGTATTTTATTTCCATTTCATTTAGGCATAGAGCTTTCTCACCACATTAAGTACCCTTCTCCTTTCTGTGCCGGGTTCCTGTCCTTTGCTCTGTTTCACTGCAGCCATGTGTACTCAAACAGGAGGATTTGGGAAAAGTCATTTGCTATATGCATCGCTCCAGACTAGCATGCATTTACATGTGAAAGAGCATCAGAGAATTATAATTCATCTGACCAAAAGATTTCTAAAAGGAAAATACTGGTTTTCTGTGTATTGTTATAGCATCCACTGCTCTGAGGTGAAAAATGAACAATAAGCTTCTTTAGAGATAAAGATGATCATGATAATGGATGTGTTATTGTTAGAAATCCTTAGCAATGCAGACATCAAAAGTAATACTAGGTCTGCTTACGCATTAGTCATTTTCATTAATAATGCTACAAAGCTTTTTAATTATTTCATAATCCTCAAGATGTTCTTTGGGCTCAGAATTACCTCAAATTTGAGACAGAAAGGCCACAGAAGACAGACGTTCTTTGGTATTTTTGGCATTCTACTACATCGCAGCAAGTACTTAGACCTCAATATTAAGTCTTGCAAATCTGTACTGTAAAGATGCTGGAGTTCTTAACAAAACAAGCCCTTTTTTATCTGCTGGCTGGTTTTGTAACATATAAAGTAACCCTGTCAAGCTAACAAACCCCAGTGCTTCTGCACACCCTGCAGCCAACGAAAAATCCCCTCGAGTGACATATCCCAAGAGAGTTCTGGAGCAGTGGGAAGTAATATCTGGGAGAGCATCTGACCAAAGACCAAGAATGAGGTCTTCATGCTCATCAGTTGTTTCTTTATCTGGAACACTCGGAGGGTCACCTTCTAGAGCCTTCATGTTATCTTTCTTCTTCTTCTTCTTCTCCTCTTTTAGTTTCTGTATCTTGTGCTTGAATATGTCACGATGTCTGGGTTCTTGAGGACCACAGAAGAGTTTGTCTTTGCTTAGATTTAGCAAGTCATCTTCTGTTGGGATGCAAATCATGGCATGTAATTCAGGGTTCCCCTTTCTCAAGAGAGACAAATTGACCCATACAAGAGCCCTTGGATAGCTCAGCAAGATTGGCAAATAGACATCTTCAGTCATTTCCTTCTGTCCCAGTCGAGAAATCAGGCGGACTCGCCGATCTTTTCCAGCAGTGGGATAGCACCAGGCTGATAACTGCATTAGTAGTTTCTCACTCCTATTAAAAATTAAAAAAAATAAACTTCAGATAGTTGTTAACAAATAGCACAATAGAAACCCAGCACCCGTGTATTTGCAAGAGCGTGATTAAAAACAGCCCCGGGACTTCCTGTAACCTTCCAAGCTGCTTTCTGTGTCACTTAGGTCAAAAAGAACAGAAGTGAGTGGAATTCATGGGCGAGAGTATTTCTTGAGGAGACATCACTTGACAAAATCCTCCAGAGTTGTTAAATCACTAATGCTCTAAACCTTCAGCGACACTAACGCAGTCCAGAACTGCCAATGCTTCCTTCCCTGATAACTACACAAAAATGAAAGACCTGCATTCAGGCACTTTCCAAACACTGTTGCTGCCCTCATGCGTTGCATTGGAATGTAGGGGATTCTCTACTTTCTTTATAGGCCTTACAAATTAGTGCAAGAATCACCTGTGATGATGTATTAGGAAACAGAATGTAAGCTGATTTACACAGCAACAGTTCTAAAATCACAAACGCGAACCTCTAAAAGGTCCATCCACCTGGCAGCACACAGAATATTCCAACTCCAAGAACAAACTTAATTGAAGAGTGTTTAATTTAAGAGAATTTAAGAAATTTAGTTCGTCTAGTCAAGCTTGCTGGGGAAAAGCAGGAGAAAGACTTCCACTCAACAGCAAATTCTGATCCATGACAAAACTGTTTAATCTTCTCGCTGTATTTCGATCAAATATTTCTCTCATCTTAATAATCAAGGCTGAGTTCTTTCTTTCCCCAATTCAGTAATTCCCAATAAAGAAATAACACTTCACACGCGTGTATCACATACCTGAGAACAATAAAGTCACTTGCCATAGCTTCATCTCTCTCAACCAAGTCTTGGGTGCCTGTAACATCCTCTGTCTTTAGGACACCTTCAGAGCTTGTTATTTTCATGGTCCCCTCTAACTCACCAGTCTCAGGGGTACCTTCTTTGACCACTTCTGCTTCAGGGTCACATAAACTATGCCCTTCAAACGCGCAGTGCTCAGGGTGTGAAGAAGGACATACAAATTCTCCTGAAGCTTTCATTCTTCCTTCCCAGTTCTTTGTCAGCTGCCCCCAAGGACAGATGAAAGGGGACAGGGTGCCCAGTTTGACGTAATTTGCCCTTTTTGCAGGTGGATGTCTAAATGATAAATCAAGGAGGTAAGAATATTTGTTTCCTGGTCCCTAGCACTTCAAAAGGCATCTATTTTGTCCTGCTGGTCTAATAACGTCTTCTGTTTTCAAAACCAAGTATTTAGGACAGAAAGTTAACTGTGCATTCCCTTTGTAATCTCTTTGAAAAAGAACTTTAAAGTTATACTTCTAGACAACTCTGCTGTATTTCTGACCACTGTATCCTTTCAGCCATGCTGGACATTTCTATCTACTGTCACTGACCATCATGTTTTCCTCTAAACTTCCCCTACTTCCCCCTCCTAGCTGGAAGGGAAACTAACACCATTTAGTGCAGAGGACACTTCCGGCTACTCCATACTCACAGTTAAGAGTATGGTTGTTTATTGTAGTGGAAATGAAGGCAAACTTCAGAATACCTGGCATTTAAGAAGTGGACACTGAAATATATCTTTTCCTTCAACTTCTTTCTTTAACACATAGTACATACTTTGATATTCTGCCTTTACCTTTTCCTACCTCCTTCCTCATTTGCTGCAAAGGAAGTTTGAGATACTGTTGTTTATTTTATTCTTATGCAGCCTTGTTATAGCCTTAAAACTGAGCATATCTCTGGGAACAGAAGGTCTTAATTTATATGCTCTGTTTAGCAGAGCTTTCCTGTTAAATATACCTAGGATTCTATTCTTTTTTATACTACTAGGATTTAAAACACTAGTGAAAGATCTCAATATATTAAGTCCAAGTCTAAACAAACACAATAACAGGTAACGAAGGAAATATTTTAAGCAGTGTTCATTTTTTTTCATTCTTGTAATCCACTTTTAAATTAATATTACCGTTTGAATTTTTCAAGCAGATTGGCTTCCAGTTCTTTGGCAAACTGCATTCCTGCCTGGCAGTCTGGGAAATCATTTGGAGTGTGAGGTGTTCTTTGATATTCAGAATGCTTTAAAGCCTCTTGCAAGCCACCAACTTGTACACCTCGGTATATCTGTTATAAAAACCAAAACCCATAAAAGCAATGTTTGTACTGATTCTGCTTGTCTACCTGAAACAAAACATTAATGCTCCAGAAGCTACTGCCTTAGAAAATGGCAAGTCTGACACTTTAGCTTTCACAAAAATAAACTTAAGTATGGTTTTCACAGTTCTAGATGCTCATTTCAACAAAAAAAAACAAAACACATTAGTCATGCATTTTATATTTAAATTCTGAAAAGCTGTCAACAAAACTGAAGAGCATTTCACAGGTTCTCTTCTTTTGCAGACAATGATAAACGTTCTGATATTGTACATTGCCAGGAACGTTATATTACGTTGGCAAAGTCACTCCCCCCTGCACATTCAAAAGCATAAGTTTAACTGCAGAAAGACATTAAAGCTGCCACCTAAACATTCAAAGCAGGATGCTCCAAACACCACCTCAGGAATATTCAAGCTTAACTCAAACTTTGTGTTTGAAGCGCTCTCCCAGACTGGAGACAATTTCTTGACAGAGTGGTGGAGATAGTCAAGCTGGAAATGGATTAGCAGCAGGCACCAAATGATTTCTCTTTAGAGGCATATGCTGATAGAAACACAAAACCAAAGAGCTATAGCATCAGCTTTCCCAACAGAAGATACGGGAAACTTGTTTATTTTTAAGACCAAGTCTCTGTCATCGATCAGTTGATACACTCTCTTTTAAAGTGGGATTTTGATCCTGTAATTGTGCATTGGTTACACAATATGAAGTATACTCTCTAAAATTGATTATTTCAAACCAAATTGTATAAATTTCATTTCATATTGCATGGAAATATGACAAGTCACTTACAAAAGGAATCCAGAAAGCCATGCCCCAGCCCTTTGGGAGGTAGATATCCCAGCCACTCCCCCATCCTGGTCGATCTTCTCCGGCCATTTTTCCTGGCTGCTGCACCAACAATATGGGAATCTTAGATTCACAAGGACCCAAATCAAGGTGTGATCCAGGTACCAGTAACTGAGCTCTCATATGGTTTAAATCCTGAGAAGGAGGAGACATTTCCCATAAGTTAGTAATCATTTTCCCCTCTTCCAGATACCCTTCCAAGATACAGAGAGGAAATGAGCTTATAAGTAGGAAAAATATACTAGGAATATGCTACGTATTTGAACTGATCTTCACCAAGGCATGAAAAACGTTTTTAGAAAAAAAGTATTAGGAGCACTTTTTTTCTCCCTTTCTTACTTCCATAGACCTTGACGGAGAGCAGGTACTGAAACTCAAGAGCAAAAATGTACAACACGGATAAGGAGCAAAAACAAGTATTGCAACTTGGTATTTATAGATTTGTGCACAATAAGAGACTGAACAGGTGCTTTCAACAGTCTGTTAATACATGGAGCAAATAAATGTGAACTACATCCAGGGAGATGGGAAGAACATTTGGTCACGAAACAGTCTCCCATAAAGCCTGCTGGCACCAAGGCTTCATCAATTCCCAGTTGTTAAATTTCATCGTACCACATTAAGAATACATTTACAAAAATATAGACCGTTAGACTGCCTTTTTACGTGTCCTGTGTGCGTCAGCTCTTTTAAAAGGCAAACACTACATTTCATGACATGAAGAGCAGTCATATGCAAAAAAGATTGTGCTGATAACCTTTATGAACTAGCTTCATATTTTGTTAAGTACTCTGGTTTCTTTTTTTACACTATAGCAGCCAGTTTGAAAGAGCATAATACTAATTGTCATAAAGAGAAAATTTAGACAGATATTTCTGTTACACAAGTATTTTCTCTGTCTTATTTTAAAAGTGCTGAAAGTTTACCATCTCTTGTGACTAAATCACTTTTTTACCCATGCATTTTATGGGTTGCTCCTCCACTGCCAATGGAAATGTCAAGACAGGATATTTCAAACCTGTAACAGCACATTTCAAGCTCTCTACAAATTACAGGTTATTTACCCAGAACACCCAAACAATACAGTCTGCTGCAGTTCAGAACCAGAGGGATTAATTTTCTTCCAGTTCCAAAATTCTTTGTCAGGAGAATCGTTCCTTCTGTGACTGAGGAGTGAACAGCCAGAGCCTCTCTCTGCCACTTTATCCCTTTTATCTGCTGCACATGAGTCAAGGTGATGTAGGAAAATCCAATTCCAAACCCTTCTGAAAAAAACCCTACAACTATTTAGTCCTACAAACAATCCAATAAAGTTTTCTTTTAAGTGAATTATGAACAATGGTTGTGCAGGAACATTACACAAACGCTACAAAATCAACGCTTCAACTCAGCAGCTGGATATTATGACAACACGAAACTGCTGCTCTTGGATTTACACACATTTCGAGAGTCTTGCTCTATGGGCTATCAACCTTTTTCTTCATGGCAATCCACCTTCTCAGTTACCTGCTCAGAGATTTTATTTTCAGTGACGTTCTTACAGATGTCCTGGTCCCAGATAAAGCTGTGAGCACAGTCTACAGGCACACCATTCAGGTACAGCTGTCTAACTTTATCATTATCTACAAAAGAAGAAAACCTTCAAACAAAATTCAAACAATTTTTGTGACTGAAGTATCAAATTACCAAAACCACTCCACTACCATAAGTACAATGAGCAGGTAAGTAAGGATACAGACTATTTAAAGCTTAACAAGCACCACTGCTTCTGGAGCATCTTACTATCACATTTTTCCAAAACAAAATGTGAACTAAACTGTTAATTTTAGAAGCATTAACCTGGAATTCTCTTACAGGCATTTCTTATAACAAATGAGATCACCTTTGGTAATATAAACTACACCTTAAGCGTGCCAGCCTTAATAATCTGGAATTTGACCTTTCAGGTGAGAGGGTGAAACTCAGTAGGTTTGGTGAAAAATCAGAAAGAGCAACATTAAAAGCCTGAAATAAGTCTGCCTAAGTAAACTTGTAAGAGAAGCGAGGATGACCTTTCCGAAATGTACACAAAGAAAATATTTTTACGGATATGACTAGCACACAACTACTTATTTAGCACTAGCTTCCCACTCCAGATCTCCTCAGGCTCTGCGCTTCAAGGAAGGGACTACTCTTAGCTTATATCTGCACAGATCAACAGTCACGTACATTACTGAAGGTAAGTAACACTTCTAGCTTTAAAATTGATCATTGAAGTATTAAACAACCAATCTCTTCTTCAGCTTCACAATCTAACCAAAGCTGAGAAAATGTATACCTACCTTTAGTGATCTATGGATTAAAAGCCTTCAGTGTACAGTATGCAATACTTGCTGATTCAAGTAAAATAATTCTTACCAATAAAAAATACAACTAAGATCTTAATAGTAATGTGATTAAAACTTACAGAAACTGCTGCTCATTTTGTCTTCTACAAGGTCTTACATAATAAAGCAACATAATGTGCTGGGGTTTGTTTTGTCTTTTAAATCACTTAGTCCTTCAATCACCCCCTCTCTTTTGAAGAATTTAATTTCTCTACTAAGTATACTATAATTCAAATCATAATCCCAAATCCTCACATCAGTTCTCTTATTTCTTACCTCTCTCCTGTTTTCTTCAATCCACATTTTAAGATCGCTGGGGAAATTACTGATGAATAAGTTGATGATGATAGTGGAAGTAAGATCTTAGAGCTAGTATAGGCAATAGGGAGTTGTATTACTAAGCACACAAAGCTCAGCAACAATCGGCACACTCATCTGCTTCTGCTGGGCTCAGCGGTTGGTGCTTAGACAATACAGGCAGACAGAGGGAAGGTTTTGTTCCATTTCAAGCTGTTGCTCTGATTTGTGTAGCCAAACACTCTTAGATGACAGAACTAAGAGTTATCCTAACACTCTCAGATGACAGAACTAAGAGTTCTTCTGTTTGAAATCTTTCCTTCCCTCTGTGATGAAGTAGAAAACACAAAAACCTAAGTACTGCTAGAGCAGCTTCAGAGCCATACGTATGTAGGGGTGCATGGTACCAGGACAACCCATGCCACATATCTAAGCCTCTGCAAGAGGTGCATTTACAGGATAGAACTCAGGCTCTGTGCCTGCAGAAGAAACTTCAGCTCACTTATATTTCTATGTATCTCGTTCACTGATTGATTAAAAGCTCCACCATACTCTCTGTCGAGCAGTTTTTAAGGCAGTGAGATTTGCATTCTCCCATAGAAAACGGTACAAGTGCATCAAAATGTCTGAAGTGTACTTTGAAATGGAGAAAAGAACAGCACTAATTTGCAGTCATGAAAGCACTGACTCCTTACTGGGAGTCTTGACTTCCAGAAGGCATAAACCTGCTGAAAAGGCAGCAAAAAGTGATTTATTCACAAATTTTCTACCCCCTAGTCTGAAGACGTGAGGACAGTTCTTTGATTAAATCTCCATCAGCATGTGTCTATAATACACAGCTTGCACACATGCATATGCATTCAGGAGTAAGAGTACCTGGGAAAGACTGAACTTGCCTTTGATTTGTGACCGTATCGCTCACCGGGGAAAAATGGCACAGGTGCATTTTGGAAAAAAGGATATGGACAGACATGTATTATTTCACAGATTGCATCTACAACAATCCACAAGCCAAGATGATGGCTATAACGTACCTATTCACTCATTTGACAAACAATGCATCTTTAAATTGGTAAAGATTTCCTAAGAAAATCAGTTAATTGTTACACAACATTAAAGAATAAGAGAGGCTAAAGCACATATAGAATCTGCTAACATACACAGTGTCATTTCAAGCTCACTAATACCACTCCCAATAGTGTCTGAATGTCCAGGAAGCAAGATGGGGAAAGAAGTGTGAATTGGTGTAAAGAGGCAGTGAAATGTGCTTTAAGACCCCACGCTTCAAGGAGATTACCAACTAAAATGATAGAAGTAGAGAATTCAGGAAGACATTATGATGGGTCCTGAAACAGTGAAGAGTGGCAAGAAAGTGTAATGCCTGCATAGAGAGAACAGATTAGACATAAAATGCATTCTGCACAATAACCTCTTATGTCTACGTTTCCTTTTAGGAATATATATGCAGGTTTACTTTTTCTTTCAAAACCACCAAGAATTAAATGCACTTGAATACTTTCCCTTGACAAGAAAATTACAAAAGTATTTAATAATCCAACATGGATTAATTTTCTAGAAGCATTTAAAAAGATGTAATTTCTCTGCTTTTACCTACTTGAACAAGGAGGCCCATTAAGGCCCATACAGAACAGGTAGTAGCTGTCACACAGTCAACTACTGAATTAGGTTAGGAACAACAGTCTTTGCAGAGTAACAACAGCCTCTGTTGGAATACTCAATGAGGGAGACAGGAGGGTGGCAGTTAGACTTCAGTCTTGAGGTTCTCAGGTAGAAGAGATGAACTACCATGCCATAGTATTTCTTCAATGCACATGTACTAAGGTACGCAGGAGACCATGAATGATCCTGTAACTCTTCCAACACAGCACTGGGAACTCACTCAGCTGGGAAACGTGGAAAACTGCAACCACTTTCTCTGTGGAACCATCAGGCTCTCCTATTCTCTCCTTAACTGCTTTTGTAGAAGGGCTGCCCTCTCCTTTTCTACTCCCTTACCATGATGTCCTTTTGATTTTCTACCAGAAGATAGCTGTATCGTCTGTTTTCTTTCATCCTTCTGCCTACTCAACTTATTTAGTAGTGTGTAACATCAAGTAACACCAGTTTTTCTGAATATTTGTGGTTTATAAGATTTTTTTTCAAGCGAAAGATAACCCCAAGTAGAAAGATCTTGAAGATGGCCACTTCTATTCAGCCAAAGGAAAAAACACATTGGTATTTTCTTCTTCTTGACTCTCTATCTTACATCATTACCTCTTTACCATGGACCCCCTCCCTGAGGGACAGCCAGCTCTGACAGTGGGAGAGAAACTACTACAAGACATTTCCAATGCCTAGAAGCCTTCTGATCTTGCCTTCTGGAACATATCTTCACAGACATGACAAGCAGAATGAAGGGTGAGGAATTACTTCTTGCAGTTGCTAATTCCTCTACCATCTCAAACCAGTATCTGTAAACAAGGGCTATATAGCTCACCTTACTCCTCAGGAGGAAGGAACCAAAGTAGAGGTCATCTATGCAGCAGCATTTCCAACGGGAACATTAATAATGAAAAAGTTAACTGAGCAGAACTAATTAACAGGAGAAAGGCTGTTCTAGGTACAGAGGGTAGAATAGGACAATGTAAGAAAATCTAAATAACAGTTTTGCAGAGAGCTAAAAGAACAGTAACTGAAATAGGTGTTCACCTCATGTAAGTGAAAAGTAAGGCTAGATTATTCCAGCATCTTGCAATCAAAGAAATGAAGAATTTTCAAGCCTCTGGAACCATCAAGTTTTCCTATTTGCTACCGCTTGCTAGCTGGCTACATTCCTCATACTAGGTGAGGCAGTATGTGTTCAATGCAACCTGCACTCTATACTGTATAAGCTCTAGCACATTTTTCAAGGACATTCATACCCAATCAAATTTCAATTTTTCACTGAAATGTGTAATGAAGTGAAAGTTTCAGAAGTCATGCTCCCATCTTTCATCTTTTAACACAACCAGAATCCTGGCCATTTGAATCTTACAATGGTAATTTTGTTTTGGGTTTTTTTTCCAGTGGAATTGCAACTTTAATCATTGTACAACTATAAACCAGAAACAGCAGATATCTTATTGGAGAGATAAAACAACATCGGGAAAACTACACACCAAATAGGAACTTCCTAAGCAGCTTTTAGCACCTGGTTGGCCTTGCCAGGATTCGAACCTGGATCATCTGTATGGTCAGACAGAGGCTTCCACTGAGCACAAGACCAGCTTTGGTGCATGTCCCTCCCTTACAACTGCTGTTCTAAAACCTATGCAAACTTTTAACCTGATTCAGTTCTGGCAGGGGCTGCAGAAAGTGGAAGGAAATATTCTGAAATCAAACGCTAGAAGACAACAACAAGAGATAATCAGTAGAAGATGACAGTAAATGAAAACAAGAGTATAGAGAGAAACTGAATCTCTTGCCTTTAGGAGTCCCAGGAGAAGTATAGTATAAGCAAGGCATTTTACCTTGGTATTTTTCAAAGTCTGGCATAGCTTTTGTCTTCTTTTTTGGCAAACTGATTCGAGGATCTCCAACAGTGAGGCCCAGAATTGTACCTGGTGGCATTTCTGATGGTGAACTTATCCCTTTGAAAATACACAGATGAACATTGCCATGAAATCACCAACTAAGTTGTAAGCTTTTTCTGCGCTACTGTTTTGTGCCTCTTTGCCTGTAGGGATGTGACACTGCTCTGAGACAGAGAAGCAACCCAGACTACTCAATTTAGTTTGCTATGAAAACTCGATGCTTGTTAAATATCCAATAACAAAAGACAACAATAGCAGCTTAAGACTTAGCTTGCAATTACCTCTACGCTTAGCACAAAAGCCAGATGGCTCTCACAACTTATAGACTCAATTTATCCTTTGCATTTGGCACATCTCTTAAAGAACTAACAGCTTTTGATTTAGATTTGTCTTTCAGAGAAAGAACTTAAAAAAAGTTTTTTAAAGCTTTACTTTGCTTAACTGCCTCATATTGGATAGCTTGAGTAAAATGCGATATCTACCAGAGCCAGTTCTTTACCTGCTTCAGTGCTAGAACCAAAAAATAAGATTTTTAGCATGTCAGTTTTGACTACTAGAGTTTAAGAGTTTCCCTTTTCTTCCATAGCACCCACATGCCCAAATACCTTCTAGAAGCTCAAAGATAGCACTTTGACGTTGATGAAGAGACAGTTTTTCAGAGTCCTTGCAGTTTTCTACCCACCAGTTATTCAGTTCTGTCTCTGAATTTGCCACCTCCTGGAAGACAACACCCCTAGTCAAACTCAACTGGTTATTCCATATTTTCCATCAGTATGAATTCATTCTCAGTTTGCCTTAACCACTATGGTCTCTTTCTTCCTCGTCAAGTTTCAAACCAAAATCATGTTTTTCTGATGCAGTCTATTCCTATATTCCACAGTAATCCCCAATAAGCTGTTCGGTTTAACCTGTGTTCCAAAAATAAATACAGCAATCCACGATGCTTCCTAATCCTGTCATTAATTATTTCTTACAGAAAGCTAGAGATTCTACGCCCTCACCATGTCTGCTGCAAGAGATAAAAGAAGCTCCATTAAAACCACAGTGATGTTATGTGCCAAGAGATGGACCAAATACTAAATCCTGGAGAAACTGCGTATTTGATTGAAAATACAACTTCTATACCTTATACGTCTTGCCCTTTAGCTCTAGGTGCTCAAGCTCATTGCTCAAGAAATGTGATCTGAGGTTTGTCAAAGAGAGTATGAATTATTCTGGATCTCTCGGCAGAATACATTATTACAGCAGAAACTACATAGCCTGCTCAACAGCACCACTGCTTCTATATTCTTCCTAACCCCACTTAAAATCCAGATACGAGTCCTTCCTGAGATCAGGAGGCTCAAGAGTAGAAATACATAGGTTAGCCTTTATAGTAAGTAAGGCTAGGTAGGTTACGATTCTTTCTAGCAAAAATAAGCTTGTGCATTCTAGAAACCTTATCAAAGTTACAGTAATATCCAAACTGTCCACTTCCTTACTGTTTGGGGAGAAGCAGCTTTCAAGGTCTCTGTAAGGACGGAGTGTGATAATGGGCCAATGAGTCGATATCTGAGAATCTCCATGGTTCTATCACTAAAACAGAGAAAAATTTCAGGTAAATGTACAATCATACAACATAAAATTTTATCCCAGGCATTGTTAAGCCAGAATTCAGATATATTAAGTGGTTAAGGGTCACAGTTTCTGACTACTATGAACAAACCTGATCACAACGCCAGTAGTCTGCGAGATCCAAGAGTAGGACTGGAAAGGATCTCTAGTGCCATCACCAATTATTTTTTTCACTGGCACAGCCTTTTTTCCTTCTTTATCCTCCTTCTTTCTTTTCTTGCCAAGGCTCAGAGCAACATCCATTTGTTCTTCCTCTTGAATCGATGTTGTAACAGCCTCAGGAATACAGATTTCTTCAGGCTCTGAACACTGAAAAATTGCTTTTAACTCTCTCAGTATGTCCTTAAGAAAAATGAAAAGTTTGGATTAGGATGACACGCAGTGCATTGCAAAGCTTGGGATTTTATTTTCCTATATGGATTCAAAGGAATAAACTTCATTCTGCTGAAGTCCAGGGCTTGCTAGCAAGAGCTGAAAGTAATACTGAGTGTTGCTAAGAATTTATTCTCACTCAAATTAAGAAAAATCTTTTTACTTAGGTTTTTGGGTTTTTTTAAATTCATAGTTAAGTATCAGATTATGAGTATCTGTTATAAGACTGAACTTAGCCTGTTGGGGGTGCTAGTGGGAAAGATGTTAATCAAGCAACATCATACTGCAAATGTATCCTCAGTAAGCAACACTAGAAAACTTTTCACAAGCTCAAACACTGACAAAGCCCCTCAGGGGCATGCACCTTCTGCACACGTTTTATAAAAACAAGCTGGAGAACATAAATATTGTTAAAGTAGAAACAGTCTTACAACTCTTAATGCCTAAAGCCATGTATTATATCCAGCTCTTTTACACTTTTCAGAAAGGATCTTCAACATTAAAAACGTACAATGCATAAAGAAATCAGAGTTCAACTACACAGAGAAAAATACCTGTTTGAGAGCTGGATGCACCCAGATCCATAACTGTCTGTTTTCAGATCCATCCCTGGGTTTCCAAATAAACGTAACAGGACCAAGCATATCCTCAGGATAGTGATCTGCTCGGTAAAGATTCAGGGAACCCTCAAATCTTCCACACAGACAACCAGCCTCTTCAAATGTTAATCCTAAAGATGATGATATTTATTGAAAAATAAAATATCTCTTACCGAAAAAAAAAAATTTTAAATCACTCTGGCTGCTGAACTGCTAATGCTGTACCACAACTAGTTTATTAAAAAGGAACTGAAAATAAGAATGTCTAGTCCTAGTATGAGACATTTTAATTATGCTTTTAAAGCAAAATCACAACTCAGTGGCAACTCTGTTACTACTGTCAAGAATGGCAGGATATTAAAAAAGGAAGAAGATGGGTCATCCTTTAGTCTATTCAGAATCTTAACTTTATTTTGAACCACATAAATTTTACCTGTGTCAATGCTACATATTCGAGCAAGTTGCTTCAGAAGCTCATTCTCTTTACCAGTCAACTCCAGGCAACAATAATATGATAAGTCCTGAAACAATAGGATAGTGGTAAAGTGAGAATAACTCTTTAAAATTATTAGTTACAAGAGAGCTGTCAGGCATTTCTCCTTTGAGGGCCAATCTGCCTCTCAAACCAACAGACAAAAAAGGGCATGGAACAAAGCACCTGTCTTCCATAGCATCCTGCTTAGGAAGATGATGCAGGAATTCACTGAATCTCTTAGCTCTTAAGAAAACTGAAGATGTAGTATTTCAGTCATAGTTACCATAAGACTGTTCTAAAGGTTCATCTTGTTCCCTCTGATACTCAACACCCTTCATTACAATTATGAAATGACTCATTTCATACCTACCAGTTAGTAATGGTGACACAAGAGTACCTCAAAAAGACAGAAATAGTCATTATAACGGAACAGTTGATTACTTCATCTTAGCAAAATAACAAATAAAACAGATGTAAACACGGTACCTGAAGAAGGCAGTGCTTTGCCATGGCTCGGTAACAAGCTCTGTAGCTCTTCTCTGTAGGGCTATTTCCTAAACAGTATCCCCATTTCTTTACCATATGAAATCTCTTTGCATGCCAAATATGAGTTTCCAGCCAAATATTCTTTCTTTGTCTGCGATTAAACTCTGCTACCAAATTTATGTGGCGCCTTCTAGCTTTGCGGCATTTAGTCTTTGACTGTTCTTTTTTCTGATGTACAGTTTTCTCTGCCTGTTTTTAAAAGAGAGGATATTGAAGTAAACCTCCAAAGGACTAACTTCTGTAGGAGAAAAAGGCTGTCATGTACGAGGATACAAGAAGCGCTAGCATTAAGTTATACTTTAATTTTAGTTCTCCATAATTCTTAAGGCTAACACTTTGAAACTTGAAACACAAATCCCATCCATACATGTGCATCAAGATTTGACTGGAATCCATAGACAAACCAAAATCCACACACACAATCAGAAGTTTACCAGTGAACAGTAAGATCTGCTACTTCCTGTGTTAAGTTTTTGTCCAACATCTATATATCCACATGTGACATTAGGAAGACCTGAAGATTTGAGCTCGTGTAGACGTAATATGGACTCTCAGACTGTCAGGTAGGAAGTCAAAGGGTTCCACATTACAGAGAACCGAACAAGGAAGGACTGTGGTGATATCTTGACCAAATTCTTGATAAATACCTAGTCAAGGTCTGAATTAATATGGGTGAATGCATGGCTGGAGAGGAAGGACTGACTCTCTCCATCAATGTCTGTCTCTGAGAAGTGGTAGAAAGAAATCAGGACTATTAGATGCACAAAAAAATTCTTAGCATGTCCTTTGTACGCTCACCAAGCAATAGATTCTGGTTATGAGAATGGGAAAGGAATGAGAATGCTACAAGATCACTACCATGAGCACAGAAAATAATGAAACAACTCATGAAATCAGAATAGGAATTCACAAAAAATAATGTTCCCATCAGAACCATCACACAGTAGGCAACATAAGCCACTGGATCAATGGTATGTGACTGAATTTTTTTCTGTAATTGTCTTTCTGAATCAGGGATGTGATATTGTAGGTGAAAAATATATTCTTTAAGCTTATGAAGAGAGGGTCCAGGTAAATGTTTGGAAGAAAAGAGTCACGATAAAGGATATAAGAATGAAGAAAATGCAGTAGAACGCTGGAACAGCTGACTTTGAAGAAGCAGACTTCAAACACTGAAAAGTAATAGGCAGAACCTTTACAAAAGGAAACAGTGCAGGATACACGACAAGCTGCAAGAAAACGTGAAAGAAAATAGCCAATGCAAACACAAAAACTACATCAAAAGACCCGAGAAAAAACATAGCAGAAGAAACACAGCTGCACCAGGGCAAATTAAATAATCTCAAAAATGCAAGAATCATACAAAGAGTGGAAGTAAGGATGGGAGAATAAGTATATCCACAGAGAAGGTAGAACGGTTATCATGTGCAAGGAGTTAAAGAAGACAAAGAACCAAGCATAAACATTAAAAAAATCTAGATTTATCAAGGATAGAGCACATAACTAACTATGCAAAATAATCCATGCCTTCCTCCTCCAGTTCTCAGAAAATAGGCCAAACTGCATCTCTTGTCATGACTAACAAAGAATGCCAACCAGAGTGGTGAAAGAAGAGACACAGGTTACCAAGACCAAATAAAACATATCCCAAGGAATATCTACGAAAGTACCTGAAGCAATTTCTGAATCATGAAAAATTATCTTCAGTAACTCAAGGTGGAGGGGGTAAGGACTCAAAGAACTTAAAAAAAGACAATGCCAGGGAAAAAAACAATGCAAGAACTACACTCATCAGTGAGCCTTAATACACAGAAATCTAACCAAGTAAACTCACTTGATCACTCCAAAAAGTGTCTAGAGATGATTAAGTGATCAATACCAGACAGATCATTTCACACTAAAATCTTGCTGAACCATTTTTATTTTTTTTTAGTATTTTCTCTTTAAAACACACAGGAAGGTTACAGTGGGTGAGGAGCAAGTAACTCCACAGGAGCATTCTGACTAAATGTTGAAATACTGCTGCAAAATGAGAGAGCTTTATGAGCAACTAGGCATAGTAAATTCGTAAATCTTAAACTGCATGTAGTCTGTCACAGTTTCAGTGTTTAAACTGTAACATGCGAACCACCATGCCAATCATGAACGGGCTGTGCCATCTTGAGGCTGGCAAGGTCACACTCTACAGCTGTGGTGGGGTGCAAAGCGGAGAGGTTCTTCCTGAGAACTCCTGGATCACCCAGAAGCAATGCACTGCCTGAACAACCCCTTTTGCAGTGGACTCTTTCATCATCTCTCCTCTAACAACTTCTAAAGATGTCCAATAATCACAAAGCCAAGACCTACTTGAACTACCATCTAAAACTGAGGTGCTCCTCCAGTTTGAATTCAAATGCCACTCAAAGCTTGAGAACCTGTGTATGCAGGGACGTTTTACAGAGAAGCTGAGGACTGAACACTGTGCATTAGCTATATCCACTTTAAAGCTTATCAAATACTATAAAACACACTTATACCTCTTTCCTGGCCATGTCCTGGAGCCGCCTGGGCAGGCGTTTAACGTTGTGACTCATAGCTCGCCTCCGCATGTGCCTGGGTAGAGTCTGGAAAACTAGAGAGTTTGAAGACTTCTGTGCAACTGCTTTCAACATGGCATTGATCTCAGCAGCACGAGCTTGAGCAAAGGCAGACACTGGAATGAAAAGAACTGAATCAGAGCATGAAAAATGGCAAAAATCAGAGAAGGCGACACTGGATGTAAATTACTGAATTCCAGCAGAGTATTCGTAGTACATCAGTCTAAGGACTTTGAGATAAAAGTAAATACTGTACACTGCTACTCAGGAAATTTCAATTCTTTAGAAATTTGGAAGCTTACAGATTACAAATAAGCAAATACTTATACATGAATAAATACATAAGCCATGTTATAACCAACAAGTCCTATTTGCATTAAGTACTTCATTAAATTAGAATAGCAATCTTTTCAGATGGTGTTTGGAGATGAAAAAATCTTCAGCTTCCTATAAAAAAAGGAAGCAGTAGTCACGTTACAGACTCTTTTAAAATGGTCAAACAGAAGTCTGGAGACTGGTCTCAGTTTCTGCTTACGGATGTGTATGTATTGTCAGAGCACCACCACATTTTGAAAAGCTAAACCACTCTGCTAAATAAATGTTCTGTTAAATGAAAAGTTGTCTTTAACTCCTATCACGGGCAAAAGCAAACTCACTGGCTACATTAAAAGCAGATGCCTGTCAGTACTGATTTTGCTGGCAAACAGAAACCAAAATGCATATCCCTCATTACAACATTAGTTTTCAACTAAGAAGTCTGAAAGGACTCATTGAATAACAGCTGCTATTTCATTCTAGTACGCAACTACTTCTGTATTTTGGAGAAAAATAGGGAAAACAGATGACTATAGCAGCAATTCAAATTTTTGCTCTTGCACAAAAACAAAGACAGCGAACTTAATCACCAGCAAGTTGTCATGGACTTATGAATTATAACCTTTTTCTTATGTACAAACCTGTTATGTATTTTGGCATTTCCTCAGAAACACTCTGGCGTCCTCCTTGCCATCCTCCTCTTCCTTTGCCTCTCTCTCCTCTATTTTGCCCTTTTGGAAAATACTGGCCTTTCCTGTAAGCAGGCCCAGACGACTGATTCAAAGATTTCTGCTGCTGATACTGCTGCACGAAACGAACATCTCCTGGAGGGTTTAGAGATGAGAAGAGGTAACAGAAATGCAAAGTAGTGTGAGAAACTGATAACTATACACAGTATTTCCTCATAAGATTGTACTGCACGTTCCTATTATATTTAATATATATACCTGAAAAAGCCATCAGAAATCAGAAGGTTTTTTTTTCATAGGAATAAAAGAATAAATTTCACTGTTTTGCAGCAAGCCAGCAGATTAAATAACCTTTGCACGTTCTGAAAATGGTATCCAATGCAGACTTTGCCTTCAATACTCTACCAGACCATACAGGAAAGACCTGACCAAAATCAGCATATGCAACACCAGTAATGATTTTTACTATTGTCTAGTCAGGGTTTTAGCAACAAACCAGAAAAGTTAATATTTTTCCCTCTTGCCTCCTGATTTTTTCCCATAAGCCAATGTGTTCTTCTCTCACAGGTATTCCTGTTACAGTGAAAACTAAAGCAAGCATGATACCTATATCTTGATACAATAAGTTACTTTTCTGGTACAGATACTTAAATCAATATTGAAATTAAATAACTAAAGTCTTCAGTAAGCTTCCTAAGATACAGAAATATGTTTCATGTCTGATAAGCACCTCACAGTACTTCAAGTTCAAGAGGGCCCTGAAGTCCACATTTAAAGATTAGTTTATATTTAACCTATTCAGTTAAGTCTTGGGTAGGATTTCTAGTACAACTTGAGATATGTTTCTCCGTAGTTCATGCTGGACAACTGGACTAAAAAGGGCCCACGACCTCACTCACTGCACCAAGATGAGTGCTTGAGGGAACATGGTGCCATACAGTTCAGGGAGCTTCTCTAGTGAAAACCAACCTGTGCGTCAGGAGAAACAGGGTAAGAGATTAAAAAAATCAGTTTTCAGGGCATAGGCTTGTTCAAGAAGCTGATCATCATCGTCCCAAAAATGCTACCAGCAGCATGAGGAACAGCCAGAAAGCAGATTCACCTCCAGCAGCATAAATTTATGTGAATTTAAAATGGCAAAGAATCTCATTGTTCCATTTCAAATAAGCATGAAGCTGAAGTTTTATGTTCAGCAGCAATGCTGCTGCAGCCCTGATACAACCACACATCATGTGGAAGTGCAGTAACTCAAACAAAAAAAATAATTTAGGGTGGAAATTTTATGCGGAATAACTTGCTGATCTGGGTTCTCCGCATGGCTGAGAGCAGCACTGTCCAGCCAGCCAGGTGAAGGTGAGAAGGAAATAGCTGGAAGAAAGGGATGGATGCTGCCTCAGTCAGCAAATCTGCGTAGATCTACAGCCCAAGTCAATCATGGGAAGGTCACTGACAGTAATTATATCACAAACACACCCCCTAATTATCAAGGTTGCCTGAGAATGGAGGAACTAAATATTCTGAAACACGCTTCCACCTTCTGATTAAAAGACAGTGACCAACATAATACCTAAAGAAAGATTTTGGGTGCTCTGTAGGGCCATAGTTTTGTAATTCCTATTTAGACTTTTTCTTTCCTGTTTCTACAAAGTAGGCCTATAAAACCAAGATACTCCCACTAGGGAGGAACATTATGGATGAAAATGCATGTTATTCAAAAGCACAGAAAAACATAACCACGTAATCTTAGAAATTCCCTGCTACAAATACAGTTAGAAAAATGTGTTTAATCTGGCAGTACTCCTGCAATGATATTCCAAAATCTTCAGACAGGGCTGACCATAACTCAACGTCATTCTGTCCACTTAGGAACTCTTCAGTCACCTAAACACACAGCGACACTTCAGCATTTTTCTGTTCAACCATAAGGATGCAATTTGTCAACTTCTGAAGGCTTCACAGTAACAGGCCTTACTCTTACGCGTGCCTTTTTTTTTTTTTTTCCAGAATAAAAACACTAAATGGGAGTGCAGGTATGAAAATCAAATTTGATTGAAGCATACGTGATGCAGGTCAAAACAGACACAAAAAAGACATCTAGTACACTGGTTGACAGGATCCTTCAGTCTTCAGCTGCAAAGATTACCTGTGTATAAAATGCTCCAGCAATGAAGTGGCGGCACTGCCATCTGAGGGAAACGCCTTGTGGCCTCAGGCCAGTACGCTTCCACACATACAGGAACCGCAAGCGCCAAAAGGCAAATCGGCTGGGCACGCAGATCTAACACAAACCCAGTGCACTGATCATAGAGCCAGCGGGCTGAACCAGCTCCTCCTGCAGCTCCCAGGTCCGAGAGAAGGAGAAGGTCACTGGATAGGGTATAACATCTACATTCAGTTTAGGACTAGAAGCCGCAGCGGTGGGATAGGGATTCGTCGTGGGATGACAGAGAAGGGCGTATTAACAAGTTTTATGGCAGAACCAGGGCTACAGGAGTCAACGGCAAGGGACGAAGCCTTGGGCTGCTCTCGCAGCGGGCACGCTCCGCCAACGCCGAGGAGACGGCGACACACAGCCCTGATGGGGGGACACCCCCTCCACGACCTCCCACCCCAGCCCCGGGTAAGGGGTCCCCCATCCGTACCGGGAGGCGGGCAGGCTCTGCTCCCGCCGCCGGCTAAAGGCCCGGGCTCTGCGGGAAGGGTGACGCTGGCCGGCTGGTTCCTCATCTTCTTGGCCCGCTTCTTCTCCCTCGCCCCAGACATCTCCGGCACGGCGAGGGAAGGGGGGAGACGAGGGTCACACCAAGCCAGCGGGGGCTGCGGGGAGAGTCGGAGAGGGCTTGGCGAGCGGCCCCCGGACAGCTTCTCACCCCCGCCGCGGCCTCCACCGCTCCACGCGGCCGCCCCGCCGCCCGCACTGTGCATGCGCATGCGCGCGGCGCAGGCACACAGCTCTCCCGGCCCGAATGACTACATTTCCCAGAAACGCCTGCGGGGGGCTGGCGGCGGCGGCAGCGGGAGCAAGAGCCATGGCTTCGCTGGTGAAGAAAGTAATCAGCACTGCTAAAGCCCCCGCTGCTTTGGGCCCCTACAGGTACCCCCTGGCGAGAGGGAGGTCACTTGAATGAAGCAGGAGTGAGCGGGAGCGGGTTTAGCCGGTAGAGTTTCGGCCTCTGGAGCGAGGTCTGTCGGGCACCCTGAGGGTTGCGGTGCGGGTGGCTGGGCTGTCCCAAGCAGGGACTGGGCTCCTCCCCAGCAACCTCCCGGGGGTTCTGTGGCGCGAACGGGTCTGCAGTGCTAAAAATTTGCGGTCGCTATAGCAGGCTCTTATAGCTAAAGTATGGAGGGATTTTTACCAGGGCATTATCCAAGAATTTTTACTTCTGCGTTCAGGCTTTGTATTCCCAGTGTAAACACAGACTCCTTTGGTTTAATTTTTTTCACTTGTAGCATTAGCGCCTTCCAGCTGCTGTTTTGTCTCTATTGCTTTGAAAGTGAGCTTTCTGAGCTTCAAACTCTGTGTTCTTTATAGGAATTATAAAGGTCAGGAAATCCAAAGTGTAGAAGCAGAAAAGCATGAAGGTTAGCTTCTGTAAACAATCAACTGATGGTGGATTGCAGCCAGGGGCTTGCCATTGCACGGGTCTAACATCAGTACCTTTATCCCTAACTTACTTTCTCGGGTTTCAGTAAATGTGTCAAAGTCCAGTGAGCAAAAGTTGCACAAGAGATAACATCTGTGCAGTGGGGTCTGAACGTGGTAACAGAGGAGCGAGGGCTTTACATGGAATGAAGAATTGGGATGCATGGGATGCATTCCTGGTTCTGATACAGCCTGTCAATATGGTTTTTGATTAACTATTTTACTGTATTTTTGTATTTCCTTTACTGTGTCAAATTTCCAGTACCTTGAGACAGGTAGGTAGATTAGCTATATAAAAAGACACATACGTGTGAGTCTGTATGTGTGTGTATGTATATATCATTAATGTTACTAAATGTTTCAAAAGACACAGCAGAGATACTTTTATTAATCAACAATCATTTGTGTAAAGAAGATCTGCTTAACTTTGCAGTCCTTGTCTTTAGAGAGCGTACTTCTTAACACCACCTCTCCTATGAACGATGTTCTTCTAATGTCGTAGTGTCCATCCAGTTATGCACTTAGGTACACTGAAGCCTGAGTGAGTTAAGGCACACACTCTGATCTCTGCTGAATCAGAGATTAATGAGTAGCTACAATTGACCCCAGGTAAAGGATGCATCTGCAGTTAAAGTGTGATTGGGGTTTGTGTAGCTGAAGTTTCTCTAAGCTTCACATGTACTACAGTAGAAGTGTATCCTTCACTTGGTAAATTGTTAATCTCTGTGATTCTGTTAAATCTCAGTGAATGGAGGATCCCACTGAGAAGAAGAGAAGGTTGAGAAGCTGAGAAGAGAATGCAATGAAACTGCTGCAGATGTTGATCTGGCTTCAGTTTGTTTTTTCCCCAGTTATTCGTGATTCAGGACTGTCCAAAGGTCTTTGTTGGGATAACTGTTTTGTTGTGTCATTTGCTTTATAATTAGGAATACAAGACAATCTCCTAGAGAGTTTGTACCTTCTTGTTGCATGGAGCTCTATGCTTCAAACAGAAACAGAAGCTTATGGTCTGAGGGCCTTGGCCTTAAGCAAAGCAGGACATGGTAGGGAGGAGAATAAAATCAAAGAAGCATGTGTCTTTGGTTCATATACATATTTTCCATCAGTGAGACTGCGTCAGCTAGAAGACTACTTCCTTGACTAGTTTCTCCTCTTTAACTGGTGTAGTTTTGTGATTTACTCTGATTTCATTAGTTGATGATAGAGAAGATAATCACCACATAAGATATTTTACCATATGAGATAAGTTACTGGCTATTTTTCTCTTTATGAAATTACAGAGGAATGTTACAGGACAGGGGTAAAAGGAAAGATGGGAGTCATGGCACTGTTTGGCTTGCCTCACTGTAATCATTTTACTGAGTCCCTAAATTAGGTTGTTTGCCCCTGTGAAGTGAGTGCATTGAGACAATTCAGTTGAGTCAATATCAATTAAGAGATATAATAAAATGTTCTCTGAAAGAGTCCCTTTCTTTTCCCATTCACATTAAAGAGAAGCTAACCTAATTCAGATACTTCGAGGAGGTGCCTAACCGTAGTTTGTGGAACCTGAGAGGCTTGTTGAACTGTCAAAACAATGCATTTTCTTGTGGATGGGAAGAGACAAGAAAAAATGGTGTTGTCATACCACAGACACTTGCCAAAGAATCTGTCTGCTATTTCTTCGCAAAATACTTGAATTACCAGCTGAAGACAAGTAAATTGTGTCCCTTGCATTATGTTTGCTGGCTAGTTTAAATCTTTCTTTTAATCTCTTAATCTCTTTGTGGTAATTAGAGACATTATTAACTGCCAGCTCTACTTCAGCAAAAACACACCTGGCATTTATATAAAAATGTTTTGCAATTAGCTTGAATCCTGCATTCTTCTGAATTAACCCAGCCAACAGGTTGCTCAACTTATTTGGGGAGAGGAGAGTGATAGTTCTGGGGATGGAGTGAGCAAGGTGTTGGGCTGACTGGCCAAGTTAATGACTCTGGAAGAATACTGCCAGGGCACTTGTGGAGGGCTTCACCTCACAGCTATAATTCATTATAAATTTTCTAATCACCCCTCTTTTTATCTTCCATTCTTTCTTTCCTTTATTTTCTTCATTGCTCTGCTGCTGAGATGAAGATGAAAGGCGTTGTCTGCTTCTCAAAGTAGGATGGAATATTTATCTGGGCAGATGCTAAAAATGCGTTTACTTGCCTTCCTTCTGCGCTATTTTAAATTTGGAAGCTGTGTTAGCTTTGTGTTGTTGCTGTGCTCATACCTTGTGCCTTTATGAGAAACAGGGTTTATTTCCTCAAAACAGCTACATGCTTCCACAGGTAGCCTAATCTCAGATCTCCCAAAAGCAGAAGCAGATTGAAAGTATGGCTGCCTGTACGGATTTGTACAGTGCATAACCTCAGTCCTCTATTTTTCTGAGCTACTATAAACTACTGAAGAAAATGTGAAACATGCTTTCAGATAGTTAAATGTTTTGATGGGGAAACATTAAACCTAAAATGTCACTTGTGTTTTCAGCCAAGCAGTGCTTGTAGACCGGACAATGTACATTGCAGGACAGATAGGTACAGAACCTTCTACCGGGCAGCTTGTCTCTGGAGGGGCAAAGGAAGAAGCTAAGCAGGTAAGATGTCTTCTAGCAATAAACTTGTAATGGAGTTGGCATGCCCTTAATTAAAAATGGACTTAGTGAGAAATTGAAGAGGCCAAAAGAACACATTTCACATCCTCCAAGATGAGAGGAAAGCAGGAGGAGGTAATTCCATCCTAACCCTGTCATTTTTCACCCAGGCACCATGGAAGTTGGGGAGCAATCTATATTTCCTGTAGGAGAGTAGGAAGGAATCAATGCTTCTAACAGTTTCAGACCCCAGTAAAAACCCTGGCTTGAGTTGGGGGAAGATTTGTTCCCCCAACAGCAAAGATAATAGGACAAGATGGAGCTGCATCATGCATTTACATCTAATGAAAGGTGGTTTCTTATTTGTGGTTTATTAGATGCTCCCTTTTACTCATTTCTGATTTTGCTTACCCACTGAGGACTGTTGAAGATTTGCTGGGTGAATTTACACTGGATGGATGCAGCCATGTTGCAGCTCTTTACATACTTACCTAAATACAGCCCAGATGAAACTTAACAGGATTTTTTTCTCCTTTTCCATTAGGCTTTAAAAAACATGGGAGAAATCCTGAAAGCTGCAGGCTGTGACTATGGCAATGGTAAGTAGTGATGTGATGGTGGCAAACAAATGGTTATTTTTACCTGAATGGAAAAAAAAAAAAAATGGTCACCTTTAAAGAAAAACCAAAAAAAGGTAAACATCCAGTTGTTATCAATAGAAAAGAAATCATGAGTCTGGATTAAAAAAATAAAAGAAAGACACCAACATGCAAGTCTTTGCAATGGGTATCAATGGAAAACTGCCTTTCACCAGAAGTTTCTTCCCAGGATACTAATGTTTTAACCCTGAAACTCAGGTATAGACAGACCTGCAGCTCACTACAGGCATTTTAAGCATTCTAGGCTTTGCTCAAGGTAAAAGCAGGTTTGTGTCTATAGTGTTAATATCCTAGACACTTTCAATACTTTTTGGGGGAGAGGACTCTGATAGTGGAGCCAGATGAGGATTAATGCTGGTTTGGACAGTCATGGGTAAAAAATTCTAGCACGGGCTGTATTTTCAGGCCTTTTATGGAATTTTTTTCTGGCAGCAGATAGTATATATGATATAATTTGTTGCCAACAGCTGGCTTACAACAGCTTTTTTAATTGACCTGCTTATCAGGTCTGCGTCTCGTGGAAGAGCTGGGCTTAAATATAAAACAGATACCTTCAGAGCTGGTCAGGAATGTCTAATTCCTTAAAATTGTATTATATACTGGGTACTCAGCTTTTTTCAGGAGGTTCTCCAGGTGGTAGCTCTAATGGTCAGTATCTGTCTGCAAAACTTCTCAAATGTTTAGAATACTTGAGAGAAATTTATGAAAAAAACAGCCAGAAATGCACTAAGGATTTTTAACTTTTGTATACAAGTCAGAGGTCTAAAATAACTGCATTTATGTCATTTCTAGTTGTGAAGACTACGGTTTTGATGGCAGACATGAAGGACTTCAATGATATTAATGATATTTACAAACAATGTAGGTAAAGCTTTTGTTTTTGTTTTATCAACATGGCTTGAGTAACAAATTATGTTCACAGTAAGCAAAGTGTTTTAATGGCTTAGATGATGTAGTTCCAGATTCCGGTAGAAATATAACATTAAAATAATAAATTAATTAATTTGCAAGCATCAGATCAAACACCAACTAATTTCGTGTGGGTTTGTGTCTTACCATCTCACTAACTCACTGTCATGTGAGGATCAACTCTTATGGTCCACAGCCCACTCCTTTGATACAAGTAAGGTTGACCCCCTGTTGTTTTTATGCAAATCTGGGATCTTTGCTCTCGATTCTTTTGGAAGGGCCCCGTTTTTCCCTCTCACTCGTGCTGTGAAAGAGCCCCCTACCACTTCCCGGTGTTTGCGATTGGATGATCGCCATTCTGATGTAATCTTTCAGCCAAGTTGGTGATAAGGCCACGCAGCATCAGCAGCATACGACTTATCACTGGCCACTAGATCACAACTGTAGCTGGCTTTTTGAGGATGAATGAGATGCTTGGTGAGATGTTAGAACAGTCATTGACCAAAACAAAAAAAAACAAGGGGGGAACAAACAATAGCTGGCACAGGAAATAGCCTTGTAGCCTTGAACCCGAAACTGCTCCAATGACTGCATTTTATACAGATCACTTTGAACTGTGTTTTATCAAGCAAAGTTAAGTGATTTGTGGATCTTTCTGTTTAAATTACAGTTTTCAAGACCAACTTCCCAGCCAGAGCAGCCTACCAGGTTGCTGCTTTGCCCAAAGTAAGTGTCATTTTTCTGCCTACCAAAAAAAGTGACTTTTCTGTAATTCTTTACTTCTGAAGTATTCTGACAGCTTTTCTTATTCTGGAATAGCTTCAACTACAATTATTTTAATGAAGACTCAAGTATTTTTTTTTTTCTAAGTATACCAGTATTATTCCCAGATATGATAAGAGATCTGAATATAAGAGATGCATTTCTTATATATATATATTTCTTATATTTCTTATGGTGAAAGATGGCTACAACACTAGAAATAAGGGGTTATGGTACTGAACTAATAGTAAAGTGAATTTTCAGTATTATTTAACATTGCTAAATTAGTAATACAACTGACAGAAGTATAATCTCCTTCAAATGTAACTGGTTCTGTTATAGATCCAAGTGCTTCATATATAGATATATAGATATATAATCGTATATAGATATATTAGATTCCTAATACATTTCTTCACTGTTTTCTCACAGGGTGCTCGAGTTGAGATTGAAGCTATTGCCATTCAGGGACCCCTCCAAGATGCTTCAGCCTGACTATAAATAGAGACTGAATATCCTATGCCAGCAGTTATAGATTTAATACTTTTCCCTTACATCCTATTCCTACAGTTGGCTGTTAGCAGGTACATACAGTTGAAATCAGTAAACTTAACAAGGAAAGGTGCTTTCTTCTGGATTGAGGCCTTGGATTATCTAAAATAAGATTTTACAGTGAGTCCTATGCCTGCAAACCCTGAAACCTCTGAGGGTCCTGCTAAAATCAGCTGAGCTTGACTGCAGGACAGGGCCTTACTTTGTGGTGGTGGCTGGATATTCAGGTATTAAAAGTACACATTTGGGTGAATGTATGAAAGTTATACCATGGGTGATCTGGACATGGAAAACTGTAGTGATCTGTAATAGCAGGTTTTTAGTAACAATTTTAAATAAAAAAATTACAGAAATGGGAAAACAGAACACTTGAATTGCTTAGCCTACATCTTTTGGGGAATTTGTTTCTGAGTTGTCTTAAACTCTTTCTTTGTAGAATAGATTACTGTTGGGACTCACCTTTTTCATATGTAAAAAATTGTTTAAGAAAATATTAGTTTCAGAAAGAATAAAATGATGCTTTTCTGCTAACTTTATAAATCAGCTGTAAATGAATCTCTGCAATGTTTTTCATAATCTTTCTCATAGCAATTTAACTTTCACTATGTTTTGATTTAAAGCAAAACAAAATCCTTCAAAACTCTTGTTTAATGAGAATAAATGGTAACTGCATCTATAAAACTGTGCTTGTTTTGTACTTGAGCAAACTTTTCCTGAGTATGTTTTGATACTCCATTAGAAAAAAAAGTCCTTATCTTGGTTATTAAATCAGAAAAGAATTAAAACCAAAAATAGGTTTATTTTCCTACATGACCTGCCCTAGGTGATCCTGCTCTAGCAGTGGGGTTGGACTCGATGATCTCCAGAGGTCCCTTCCAACTGCTACCATTCTATGATTCTGTTATCTATCTCCAAATAGCTAAGGATGAAAATAATCCTCCAAGACAGAAAGCTTTCAGCTACCATGGCATTGCAGTTCTTGTCATTTTTCTCTCCACTGTGAAGGGCAGACGCATGTGCTTGATGGGGTGATTCAGCCATACTGACAACTCAGATCGGTGGTGGTAGTAAGTTATCCCATCCCTCTGCATTTATCTTCTAAGCAAGTAGAAATAGATACCATGTTTTTAAGGAACTAGATGAACGTCAGCTACTTCATGGTAGATTTGATTCCCTGTGTTGCCCACAGCCATATGACTAAGCGCAGTTTTGGTGTATTCAGGGGGAAAATGAGCAGAATTCTTTTACCTTTTTTTTTGGCTGTAAGGGCAGTTGACCAACTGGAACAGGCTGCTCACAGAGTTTGTGGAGTCTCGTCCTTGGGGATATTCAAAACCCAACAGGACAACCTGCTCCAGCTGACCCTGCTTTGAGCAGGGGTGTGGATGAGCAATCTCCAGGGTACCTTCCTGCCTCAACTATTCTGTAATAAAAAATGTTTAAGGAACTACACCCAGCCCCTGAAACCATATGTGTTGGCTATCAGCAGCTGAGAAGCTGTGAGTCTTACTGGCTTACTTGATAGCTGAAAGATGGTGCCCAAGGGGGTGATGGGCAGAAGTCATAGTGTCAAACCATCCCAGCTCAAAATTCCTCTTTCCCAACCGGAAGACCCTGCAAGGATAGGTTGGGAACATGGGACTTCCTTGTAGTGAAAGGTGGTATTTACCACAAGGCTGGGTAGGGAACACAGGGAAGGTGGGAATTCTGCAGGAGAATACAGATGACAAAACAGAGACGTCCAACTGCGCTGACTCTATGTGAACGTTGCTAATACAGTGTGGAAAAAAATACCCTTTAGTGGGTTTGAATGCAACAGGCTTACTGTACTGCAGAGCATTCCCTTGTTCAGAGATGGACCGCAGCTAATTTTAGTATAGTATTTATTTTGCGCTAGGATCAGCTCATATCCTCTCAGTCATACCCTCTCAGAGGCAAGGCTCTGAGTGGTTTTGATCTTTCTCAAAGTAAGAATTTTTCCATTCCCTTTAGCGATCTTGTTCCCCTGCCCAGAATCTTGTTTTATTTATTCAATATTGTTTCAAGATGGAAGAACTGCTCCCTTACACAACAGCAGTTCAGGTTTAAATGGCCACTGTTCCATTCTTGACAACATTTGCTTTTCCTGCCCACAGCTGTTCTCTGAGCTGTCTCCATCGGTACGCTCCTTTCATCTGAAATGTATTACGGGCACAGAAGCAGGGATGCTCTTTCTGCTTCCTTACAAACTGTTGGGGAGAATATTGTCAAGGCTGGTAAATGAAGAAAGCAAGAGTTTCCATAAAGCTGTAATCATCACATGATGAAATCTCTTACTCTTCAGGAGCAGTATGCTGTTCTTCATTTCCAAAAGCAGGCTCAGGGGAGACTTTATCACTTTCTACAACTACCTGAAAAGGGGGTTGTAGTGAGCTAGAGGTTGGTCTGTTCTCCCCTGTAACAAGCAATAGGACAAGAGGAGACAGCCTCAAGTTGCACCAGGGGAATTATAGATTGGATATTAGGAAAAACTTCTTGACTGAAAAGGTTGTCAAGCATTGGAACAGGCTGCCCAGGAAAGTGATGGAGTCACCATCCTGGAGGCAGTTAAAAGACATATAGACATGGCACTTAGGGAAATGGTGGTAACCTGACAGTGCTGGGTTAATGGTTGGATTGATGATCTTGAAGGTTTCTTCCTACCAGAACGATTCTATGATTTTTGAGGTTTCCCAGAAGCAAGTTAAGTGCTTTGCTGAACTCACAGCAGACAGATAATTCTCTGCAAAAGCATAGGGGCAACACATTAAACACAGGTTGACTGAATAAACTTTTTTGGACTTAACAGACAAAGCTGTATGGCTTAAATTTAAAGATCCTGCAAGAGCACAGTTGCCAGTGGCCAATAAGAGTTTGTCTTCACAGACTAGCTTAAAAAGTTAAATGGGTGAGAATTAAAGGGAGGTGAGTGCCATTTTTTTTTTTTTTTTTGATCACTGCTTACCTAATTCTTGAGTAATCACAAGGCCATAAAGGTACATATGCCTTGATCAACCTGCTCGACCACCACCCTACTGTTCTTCCAGGCTGCAATGCTCACGCTGCAAACCATTTTCCTTAATCCTGTAGCACAGGTGGAACACTGGCTTACTGCTGTCAGCTCGGTGGCTGAAGCACATACTAGCACTGGGAAGGAATAGGACTCTATACTTGTTGTACTTCATTAGGTTCAATGTAAACAAAAATATTAATAACTGTCTCTCTTGAGTTAAAATGCAGAAAGGAGCTGTGTGCTGGCAGTGGGCTGACAAGACATGCTCATTAAAGGCAGCACAGTCTTTTCTGTCTCCTTAACAATAACCCATGCAGTCCTTCCCTCCTCTGTCAACACACCTATCTCTGTCGCTTCTATACTATCCACAACTTCTCCTGTTTCTTCCTTTGTTTCAGGCCCTCCACTTACTGGCTCACTGAGCAGCTCAGTTTCCACCTGTTCTCCCATCTCACTTGGGAATGGTAACCACAAAGATCAAATTAGGATCCACTGAGAAAAGCACCAAGTGCCCCAGCTCTTCTGTAAACCTGATTTCGCTTTCTCAGCTCTCCTTTGTCTGCCCCTTACTAAGGTACCCCCTGAATGAATCCAAAGGGAACAAAACAGGATGTTCCCTATTACTTTCCAACATCCAGCTACATGCTTCCCTCATGCCTGTAAAGTTCTGATGCTTTCAGAAAAATCTCCTTGACACGCTATTCAATACACATCATGAATACTATTTCTGTTCAAACTATTTTTACTGGATTTTGTTTTATATATGTGCAGTTTTATTTGCAATCGAAACAGAAATAGAACACATGGTAACATGCCGTCTGACTGAAACCATGCTTTGCCTAGGAAACCGCTACCCAATTAATTTATTCACACAGCTACTGAAAAATAAAGGAAAATAAAACAGATGCTGTCGACAGCACTACAGCGTAAAACTGGAAGGCCCCTTCTTCCTCACAATTTAAAATGTTATTTCTAGTTTGGAATAAATAGAAGTAAAACTCTTCCCAAAAGGCTTGATTTTTTGCCTAGCAAGCAGCATGAGTGGCTTGGTGGTCAAAGCTCCATAACTGATCTTCAGGCAAACATTCAATTGTAAATGTGTTTCCATGGACATGAGATCACACCACAATGTTCAGGGCATATTGCTCTGCCTCCAACACTATCCCCTGAAGCTTAGAAATTGTGATTAATGAAACTGGAGTTTCCAACTGGGCACGACTGCGTGTTTTACAGGTTAGCTGCCAGTCATTTACTGCTTACGTAAGACGAGACTTTATTCCAAAGGATAGATGCCCATTTTATGTAGAGGAAACCTCAAAATTCTTTTGTGAACAGACACAGGAGAGGACAAGCCGACCACCTTGCTCAGCTACTGGGATGCAAAGAGTCAGTTCAGCCAGTTCAGAGACATTCAGAGCAAAGCCAGAGAGTTAGTGGCATGTAACTGGCTCTGGGCTTCACACAGATCAGTTCGGCACCTTGCGCTTCTTCAAGGCAAGCTGCTGACACCACCTTTTCCTGCAGAGGAATACTTCCCACATGCTTCACCCGCTTATCCCCTAAAGAAATGCTCCCCCAGGAAGGACCTGATTCCTCACTGAGCTGCTTTGTACCATTTAGGAGAAATAGGATTCCTCCTGTGAAGTGTTCCCGTTTTGCACATGCAGTCCATGGGAGACAAGTCTCCTCTGGGCACTGACCCAAAGATAAGCACAGCCTGCAATCTCTGGAAGCGAGCACTCCTACCACTAAAGGTCCCCCTCACAGCACATGGAAATACCTGCATTTCAGACACCACTGCTTCCTCATGCAGCCTTCCTCCCCAGCTAGTCATCTCCAAACATTTTTTGAAAGTCCAGTCCTGTCTCCCTCCACTACTATTTCTATTCTGCTTGTGTAGTAGCCAAGCTTCTAGGATAGACCAGATATGCCAATGGTGCATCAGAGATGCTTTTTCCTCTACATCCAGGCATGCAACCTCCAACTACATGTGCACAGGGACAGCTGTCTTATAATTAATACACATGACTAACTAATAGAGCCTTTGGTGTCTGCAAATATTAAGGAGTGTGTCTGAGTGACATAGAAACACGATGTTTTAAATGAGGGGCATTGTGGGGCATTTTATCTGCTAAGAACAAATAGGACATGAAAAGAAACAGCAGAGATAATGACCAGGAATGCTGATGAAATTTATTACAGCTTGGACTTGTGAGCCTGAGGCTTCACCAGCCACTTTCTTCTACATCCCACATTGTACAGACTCCCTGGACCAAATTCTGACTCTGGAAGCTCATGAGAGGCTCTCAGTAAAGCCAAAAGGACCCATGAACAAGTCCCCAGAGGCAGAGTTTAGTCTCCTGAATTTATGAAAGCACAAGTATCGCCATCCATGAGGTGATCCTCTTCAGTAATATAGACTTTGTTGATGATTTCCGCTACAGAGCTGTCACTGCCCTCTACCAGCCTACTGTCCTCTGCTGGTCCTGGTGATGGTGCCTCAGTGTCTTCTCCTGCTGCTGGAGGTGAAGGCCCATTGCTCTCCTCTCGCCATGCAGACAACAGCTCAGAGCTCTCCTCCCTTTCTGCAGGCAGTGGCTCTGTGCCCTCTGGCTCCTTCCTTTTACCGACTGAATCGATCTTCCCCTCTACGGCCAGAATCACGGCTGCAGCCTCCTCTCCTGGCAGATGCTCACCCATGTTGGTCTCCTCAGAGGCAAGACTCACATCCTCTACTGGGTCCAAATGTGTTTGGTCAGCTCTGGTTTCATGATCATCTGCAGTCAGGATGTTTTCACCTGATGATACTTTTAGTTAGGAAAGGAAAAAAGAGAATGACAGATAATCGGTGAGTGGGCATGTAAGCTAGATGACAACTAGCCCCACAGGGGACTGCATAAGCACTAACTGCCAACGAGCTCTCACCTGGCTATAGACAGTACTCCTACACAGGTCTGCTGCTGTTATATCCAGTAAACGATGGTGCTGCTCTTATATTAAAAAAACCCTACAAGTTTTGGCTTAATGCACGTTGTATATATTTGTATGAAGAAAGCTGACCTGTTTACGGGTCATCCTATTACATTTTGTCTTACAGATCTGAACTGTGCAGCAGTTTTGCTGGTGATGGGATGCTATGCAAAGAAGTACCATTTTCTAGCCCAAACCAAATCAACATGTCAAGCATGATGGGGCTGCTGCCCAGGGCTGCATGTGGGAAACTTCTGGTGAGCAGGACCCATTTCTTAAAATAAAACCCAGTTTGTCTGTTTTTTTAAATACTAAACTGCCATTCATAGTACACTTTGTCTAATAAAACATTCAACAACAGGAAAGCTAAACAAAACTTACACATCTTTCATCAACTTATTGGCTAAGTAAAGTAATGGGCCATTTTGACAAACAACTTATGAATAAAGAAACAGCAAAATTACTCTGGCAGGTACTTAAGGATAAGAGTTGAAGACTTAGAAAGAGCCATACATGCCTATCATCGGACTGACTTAATAACTTTCTGATTAAATTCAGTTTGACAAGAGCTTGTACTTAACCTTCTCCAAAGGAATGTCAGGATGAAACACCCTGAAAATTCATGTATGAAATCTGTTTATATAAAAATTACAAAACCAGAGAAATTGTATTTTCTGAGAAAAAGATTGCAGCGTCAAAGCCAGTAAGCAGAACCATATGATACTTCATACATAGGTAGATGAACTGTGAAAAAATGTAATACATTCTGCTCTCAAAACAGCTGCTTGAACGCTGCTGCTCTTAAGATAACTTCACTGTTCTTTTGAGGCATTCAAGCAAAACACCTTCACAGCAAGCATCACCTAGTTAGCATGTGCCTACTGACCTGGGGAAGGATGACTAAGCCCGGAGAAGAGCAATGACAATCTGGACTGTCAAGGCAGATAGAAAGCAACTTTGACTATGGAACACGTAAAATCTCCTATTTCCTGGGAACTGTAAAACCATCCAAGGTCCAACCAACCCCTCCAAATTCACAGACACAGAGCTATTTATAATGCAGCTCAAAAAAAAAGGAGGTAAACTCAGCTACGCGTGGCAGACTGCAGACTCATCCAGGCACCCTGTCTCTGACAGCTGCTGAGGAGCAGTGGAGAGCACAGAGGGACCTGGCCCATGAGGCCGTGTTTCCATCTCTCAGTGGACATTCTGCTGTGAACCTGCCCAAGCCTCTTTTCAATCCATTTACACTCTTAACCTCCACCATGACCAGTGGCAATGAGATCAACAGCCCACTTACACTCCCTGTAAAACACACTCTGGCTGTTTTTAAGCCTGCTGCTGATCAAGTGACATAGTTCTTCTGTTACAAGAAACAGCAAATCTATTTCCCTGTTTACCTTCTTTACACCTCTATCACATATTATCTTCCAGGCACTCCTTTTCCTAACACAAAATTCAATGTGAACCAGATGCCCAATCAGAATAACAGCAAATAAGTCTTAAACTGCCCTATGCAATGACTAAAAAAAAGTAGTGTGTGCTTAGAGACCAGAGACTTGACCTTTTCACATTTTCTTTTTTTATCCCTTTAGACACTTCTTATGCCTTCATCTTGCTTGGTACCGGGTGCACAGGGAGCTCTTAAAAGCTACAAACAGAAATAAATGAGCCATGAAAATTCCATGTTACACAGAGTTTTTGAGTGGTGTTACCAGTAAAAGAAACAATTCAAACCTATTATTACTAGGAATCTCCTGTAGCTCCTATAAACATCAGCCCTGTAATTTCCAGCTATCCCTCTCTTCATCAAGATGTTTCATGTAAATTGAATCATAAAATACTTCCAAGGAATGCTTGCAACACTGCTGGCAACCCTAGAAGCATTTCTCTGCTCTCATCTGAAATGCAAAGAATTCTCTAATATGGAAAAAGTAAATCCTCCCAGCAATCTGTTCAATACTTTCATCCTGAAGAAGAATGAACATCATGTGGCAGTCAGCATTCCTAGGATGCCTTCTAGTTTTGTTTTATTTTTATTTTTTTTTATTTTTTTTTCCCTGCTGTAGACAATTTTAGATGGAGAAACAACGAAAAGCATAATGAATTTAAGGGGGCCATGGCTACTGTATTTTCCCCTTTGTCTTCTTTCACTCCTTTAGGAAAAGCCTCACTTTTTTGTGAATTAACACATTTAGAGAAGTTTCTTTTAAATTATCCTCTCAAATTAAATTACAAAGTATCTAACATATCTGGCTGATAACTGCCCAATTAATTTAGTGCTTAGTACACTTCCTAACCTATTCTAACATGAACATGGGGTATACAGAAGTCCTAAAATACTCAAAATAAATTGCTCCAATTGTTTCCTAGAGCCCTTCAGTGTTCCTGTGCAACTATCTTTCACTTGAACACGGAAAGGCTCAGGCGTTTGCTGGATTGACCAGGTGAACAAGATAGCAGGTACAGTATAAAGAGATTTCTGCTGATATTTTCAGCAGGGCTCCTTGGTTTGCAGACATATGCTGGCTCTACAGCGGCACAGACAACACTCACCCATACAATCTGCTGTCACCTCTGCAGTTGCAAACCACAACTCTGACAGACAACAAATGGTTAATAAGCCCATACAGAAAACAGAGAATGCTGCAGCCAGAATAACAGCAACAGATGATATTTATAACTCAAGAATACAGGGAAAAAATACAGTAAAATGAATGCAAACAACTTTTACGTATCTATCTGGAGGATGTATCTTTCTGGAGAGGCCAACATCTGTGACTGCAGCATTCGTGTTCTTATACGAGTGTTTCCAAACCTCCCTTGGAGCAAAGAGTTAAATAGTATGATCATGGAAACAAAGCTTTGTTTAACTTTCACTGGATAGCAAGGGTAGTCTTACGGAGCATTCTAAAAACATGCCTTGCACCCAAAATTAATCCTCAGACTTCAGCCAAATCGAAGTCACAAGAGTATAGCCGGTGCTGTAAACTGTGTTGAAGTACTGACTTTAGGAGAAAAGCGAAGCATCATGGGCTCAGGTGTTGATAGTTCACTATTATTTTAAAGGAGGCGGGGGGAGAAAGCACTGGATTTACAAAGCGTTTTACAAAAGGACCAAAAGTCCGCGGATCGGATCGGAAGCTAGTAATTAACTCGTTCACCTACAACGAGCAGCGGTTTACGAAGACCCAGCTCCGAGGCGCGGCTGCACGGCCGGCGCGGACCGCAGCACCA